>VXAY01006796.1:227178-265484 GCA_013399855.1 Oxyruncus cristatus | reverse complement strand
GCGGCTGTACCCGCGGATGAAGCCCACCTTGCGCGACGTGAACTCGAAGCCCGGCCTCCACACTAGCGAGCCGTACCCGAAGATCCACATGGGCGCCGTCAGCCCCGCGCCCTCCGCCTGCCGCGGGGGCGAGGAGGAGGAGCAGGAGGACAGGAGCGGCCGCGGAGGCGGCTCCGGGCGCTCCTCGGGACTCTGCGGGTCGAGCTTCATGTCCGGGCTGGCGGTGCGGGCCGGTCGCTCGTGGGGCCGCACACGCCGCCGCGGCGCTTTAAAGGCGGCCCGGGCCGCCCGCCCCGCCCCGGGTGATGCAACGAGGGCGGGAGGTTTCGCGGCGCCGCGCGTGGGGCAAAGCGGGGCACGGGTTGCATCAGGCGGGGCTCGGGCGGGGCCGCTCGGAGGCGGGGGGGGATTGGTCTGTACTGGCAGCGCTCCGGGAAAGCTGCCTGGGGAACACTGTGTCGCCTGCGAGATTCTCGCCTGCTGATGCCAGATTTGATACGCTGCCAGACCCCAGAGGGCAGTGGAGCGGACCGAGCGTGCCCAAAAGGGAGATACTGGGGTGGAATGAGCGGGCAAGCCCTCATCAGAAGCCTGCCCCACGCTCCCGACCTTGGCTTCGTCCCAGAACGTGAGGTGCTGCGTTGGAAAACCGAGCAGTTAATATTTAACTCGGTGAAGCGGCAGCTCCTGACGTCAGCAGGGCCGAGGCGAAAGGCACATGGGCGAAACAGAACAGTAACATCCGCATAAATGCAAGAACGTGGTACAGAATCTGGCCAGTTGAGTGCATTGTCCCTTATACTAAATCCAGGCTGGAGTGTCAGCTTGTAATACGTAATATTTGTTATGTGGATGGGTGCAAGTGTCGTCTGTGTATATGGAGACCCAGATGTAAACCGGCTTTAGGCAGGTTGGGACAATTAAAGACATAGGCTCTCTACATTACAAAGTTGTTCATTTTGGTAGCAGGAGAGAGAGAAGGGAAAAAGAATGAGAAGCAAAACCACTGAGATATTTATGGAAGTATTTTTCATTATTGTTCTTGTCCTTTTCATTTGATCACTCCAAACAGTATATTTACAGTCTTTTATTTAGTTTCCTGTTGGTTCCCATCCAACCAACACCCACCTTTCCATTCCACTAAACAGGGTGTTGCAGCTACAACACACACAGACCCTGGTGAGTGCTCCCTCTGCCTCTGTACATTCACTGTGGGTGACAATGGCCTGCATGGCTCTCACATCTACCCCACTGCTCCGTGCCTTACACAGAATGCCCTCCTCTCCTGCTCTGCATGACTGACTCTCTGACTTGTCACCTTGGATGACCCTTCACAAGATCAGCCTTAGCAGAGCCCAAAGCTTCTTAATTTTCCTCTCCACTTGCGCTTTTCACAGTCACCTTCTCTGTCTTACTCAGGTTCAAAGGTATGGGGTTGGCATGGCATCCTCCCAGTGCTTCACACCACACGCCCATGCTGCTACAGGCTTGCAGCCTCCTACTCTTTCTACAATTGTCCCTTTCCATAGGCAGAATGTGACTCTGTCACCTGTTTTTACAGCTGCTGTACTTGGAGGCTTTAGTCACAGACCAGAAAGTGCTCCAGAAAGTGTACTTATCACTTATCTGTATCAAAGCTCTGCTTGGCAAAACAAGAAATAAATCTCTAGCCTTATATTTTCAGTCTTGTGGATCCTGCCACCTAAGATACAAAGACTCCTGCCTTCATGATGCAGTGCATCAGTGCTAAAATGATGTGGCCTTTCAGTCAAATGAAACCAGTTTCATCTGGGAATTAAACCAGTCCTCTGTGTCCCATTATAGAAAGTGTCTATTTTTCATATTTAGTTTTTTTTTTTCCTACTAAAATCAAGGAAATTTGAGCAGAACTCCAATATGTAGTTGATAAAAACATTAAATCATTAATATGCAGGTGCATCATCATTATCAAGAGCACAAACAAGTGACAGACAAATCAATGTCTAAAAGATAAGCTGAAGAAGCTCTTGCCCCAGCAAGTAAAAAAAAAAATCTAGCCTCTTTCTTCCAGCCTCTAGGACTTGAATTTTATCCATCTGAGGTATACCCTGGATTACACATATCTCACAAACAAAGCACTAGGTATCTTACCTCCTGGTACAAGCTAGGGAAAATTGGACCCAGAAATAAAAATTATACCATTGGGAAGTGACTGCCTACTTGCTGACAGGGGGCAGAAAAATTGCTCCTTTCCAGGGCAGAGCTGTCTCATTTGTTTGTCTACCTTTGCCAAAAGGCTCTGCTGCAGAGTTAGGCCGGATTTGTAATGGAGAGCCAATGCCTAAAGCAAAAGCCTTGGGGGACCAGCTTCAGATCTCACACCAGTTAAACACTACAGGTCTCTGCTCCCTGCAGTGCTGTACAACCAGATCAATTAGGTATGAGGTTAGAAACTCCTTTTGAAGTCAAGTCTCTGATTTTCTTGTGTAAAGACTTTGGGATATTGCTCCATCATTAGGAGCACAGCCTGGGGGAAGACTGTTACTGAAGTTGTGGCGTATACAGCAAGAGGTTAAGAATTGGGGTTTGTTTGTTTTAAGCTTTCATTCATTCATTTCTTATATTGACTGTACCTTCACTGTACTTTGGTTAAATGAACCAAGGGCATGAGGATCACTAAGGGTGAAGGGCTGAGCAGAAAAGGTGTCTTACAGACAGGATAGCTGCAGCTATGTAAGTGAAGCAGGTGGATACTAAGGAGAGGGTTTAACATCTGTCCATGTTGTTGGAGCTTGTGTTCATAAGGCAAAGAGAACAGCCTGCCAAACTGAACCACAGGAATGCTTGAACAGGTGTGAGAGAAGATGTGGAACAGCAGTGGAGTTAAATGTTGAGGAACATAGATTTGGGAGTACAACAAAAGGAGGTGAAAAAAAATAGGATTTCATCAGTTTAAAAGTGACTAAAGGGGAAAAAATGGAAGATAATGGTCATACTCTCTTAATTACAATAATAATAGCTTAAGAGCAGTAAGAATGCTTATTTTGGCCTGGAAACCTTTGTGAAAGAGAAAAAGGCAGAGAATCATAGCTTTATTTGTTACATCCTGAAAGTAGTTTTTCCAGACTTCAGGAAAAGACAAAGGTAGCTTCTCTTTAGGAGCATATGCTGTGCTTCCCCAGAGTGAGCATTCCCATGTTGGTGCCGGGTGACTAGCAGTGCCAGGGCTGCCTGTTTTTCAGGATACTGGTGAATCACCCTAGAGCCAGAAAAACCAACAACAGGACTGGCATGACACATAGCAGTGGCTTGTGTTTCAGCCTCTTATTTGCTTCAGTAAGCTGAGGGCACACACTGGATTTTACTGAAAGTTGTTCTGTTCAGAAAATATCAGCTGGGGACAGGAGGATTGCCGGATTATTTCCAGGTACCACAACTTCTTCCAACAGCTTGGCACTGCTTTTCTCTCTCTACAACGAGCAGAGACGAGAATCTAAAAACTGTATTTTCCCTTTTTCCTGACGGCTTCAGCAAAGATTACAGTTATTGCAATTGGAGGCGAGCTTTAAACAATGCCACAGACTATTTAAAGCAATGTAAATCAGTACTATTCACCTGATATTCATAATGCCACGTACATGTGCATTAGCAGGGGTCTTACTCACTTCTGTTTGATGAATCCGATTCTTATGGCATTTGCAAATCCTCTCCAGATGTGAACACTTACCATAGAAACATGCAGTCAGTTTTGTTTCAAACATGGAAATACAGAAGCAGCATTGTCAAAGTTTTCATATTAAAGCTTGATGATCAGGAATGAGGTAGAGAACAGTAGGCAATGGGTGTGTTTAGATTTGTTTGCTACATCTGAAGGGAACACACTTCTATTGTCAAGTGCTTTAAGTCATGGGATTAAATACAGTCCTGAGCAAAGAGAACTGAAAATGGCAAAGGGAATACCAGTATGTTTATGCCCCCCCCTAAACTCCAGAGAATAAAGTGCTGTAAGGACACCAGACTGAAAAGCAAGTCCTCATATCTAGGACAAGGGGATAGTTTGGGGGATTCTTCTGCAGGACAGAACTCAACCTGATGCTGACCTACTCCACATTCAGTCTGTTCACCCTTATGATTGCTACAGCTCTGAGTGTTGTCAGCTGTGTTGGTAGTTTTTGCCATGGGCCCAGTTCACAGATGGGAATGACAAAATTAGATGGAGCAATTACAAACTTGGTTTGTATTTAAATTAGTTATATGGGGTGGTGAGTGGGAATCCATAGGTCCAAAGAGCATTTTAACATGACATCAATACCCTCCCAGTAGCCTGGTTGTTGATTGACTGGTCCTCTGAAGAAAACCCAGCATTAACATTTTGGCTTTTGAGTCTTGTACACCAGCATGATCTGCTGCACGATGCTTTTTGCTGACTTCCCCTCTTGTTCTCCCTTCAAGCTAGTGGGCAGTTTTAACGCACCTGGCAGGAGCTGGCCTTGATTGCTCTGGTCACCCTGTCCTTCTGTCGTACTCCATGTTGCTGACTGATACAAGGTCCCTTTCAGCACTGGTCCATAAAAAATTATTCAATAAAGAATCAGAACTTGAATTTCATACTGGTTTTTTTAATTGGTTAAAGGCAGATATAGTGAGCAAAGAGTGAGGAGAGGGTTGTGAAGGGTTGTAGCAGAAGCTTAGAGAGTTTTGTCTTTTCTCCCTTTAGGGTAGGAAAGGAACTCAAAACACTTCGTACTATCATAGCTTGAGGGATGAACAGATTGTACACTGAACATAAAAGCTGAGTACAGACCTGCTGGAAACTCCTTTTGCTTGAGGTCACCGCATCCCAAACCTAGGAGCTCATCTGAGTGCCAGGCTGCAAGCCGTGAACTAGATTGGCTCATCCTTTGGTACTGTGTAACCTCCTGCTCTTCGCTGCCCATGGCTTCACTCTTCTGCCCAAACACTATGCTGACACCTAGAAGAGCGTTTTGAGGAGTCATGTGGATGTCCACATTGGCAGCTTTAAGGTGAGACACCAATGGAGGAGGTATGGGCAAACAAGGCTTGCATTGGGAACCTCAGCCTTGATGTAAAAGTCAGCATCTTATCCGGGCTGATTTAGCGTTGCACTTCAGGAGGTGTTTTAGATTCAGCTCCAGTGCAAAGGGAAGAAAAATGGGTTTATAGCTAAAGTTTTAAGCAGGATTGAGGAAAACCCAAAGTAACACTTGATACAAGCAGGTAGACTGAGTAGTCCAAAGACAGAAATGTGGAAGAAACATAGAATTTTAATTCAAAGGTAGAAAGCAAATCTATGATTTGCATCCTAAGCAGGAAAGGATAACTTTTCAGGGAAGTAACCAGCTGATTTCAAATAGGGTTTAAGAAATAACAGGGAACTCATACAGAATGGAAAAGGAAAAAGCCAACAGAGAAACTTCTGGTTTGGCACTTTGCTATGCAATGAAGCAAGAGCTGCAAAAGTTAGGGGCAATTTGCACATTGCAAAGAGTTTAAAACTCAGTAAGAAGATCTCTAGTCAAATTAAAGGAGGATCAAGAAAGAAGAGGTAGGGTAATGACCATCAAGAGCAAAGATATCTTAGATGCATACTAATAAAAGACAGGATGGTGATTGTTATGAGACCTTTAAAAAAATTACCATGTTTAAAGCAAAAGCACCGCTCCAAGAACTCCTGGTGCTTGTGTCAAGGGAGATGAAAGAACAGACACAGACCAAGAGCTTATTAGAAAAGAATGTAAATATGTAAGTGGGGCAGGTACCACATGACTGGGAAATAGCAAGTGGTGCCTGTATTTCAGACTTTAGAAAAAAAGTGCAGTGTAGCAAACTGAATTCAAAAAGGATATGAGCATTAACCGGACATGAGTGGCTTACCCTAGAGATAGAGAATATCCTAAGCTGCAGAGCAGCAAGTTTTTAAAATTGCACCCTCCACTCCTCCATATGAAGAGCCAATAACAGAAAAATAACTACTTTATGTAGATTTAACTGCAACAGAGATTATGTGATGTTATTATATCTATTACCTACAATGCCTTTCTATCCAATGCTCTTGTTTGAAGAGCAGAAAGTTCCCATTTCATGAGTATCACAGGAAATAGCTGGAGCATAGACTCAGTTAGTTGTTTCTAAAGATTTGTGGTGCTGGAAAGGCTTCATCAGTTTGCAGTGATAAGGTTTTGTCCTGATATGCATGCAGCTGTTCTTGCCCTCATTTTCACAGTGTCTTCATAACAAGTGTTGCTTCTCTGTGGTCTAGATGTAATGGATTCGTTTTCTATGATACAGCTAGCTAGAGGATGACCACAAAGCCCCAAACAGGCACAAGCTGAGAGTTCTGAAGTATCTAATTGATATACTGATGGCAAAGCAAGAACTGCAGAACAAAGGCAAACCCTGAATCACCATCTCATCCCTTGACTACTGAGAAACCCGAGACAAAGTGACATTCCAGTATCATCTGGAACTTTGAAGGTGAAAAGAAATTGAAATTTATGTTCTACTTGCCAGCAGAGAAGTGAGCTGCAAGGTCTGTCACAAAGCTTTAAGAAAGGACCAACTAGACAGCAAGTTCCCAAGTGTAATAACAGCAAAAGAGATTTCTCCTTAGAAACAAAACCCACAAACCACACACCTAAAGATATGTGAGGAACGCCTATAAAGAAAGAGTAAGAGCAAAGTCTGCAATGAGACTAATCAGCACAAAGAGGAACAAAGTTCTCCCTCTACCAGCCACCCAGTAGAGCACAGCAGACCCTCCTAGCAGCCTCACCCCTCTTTGCCATGACTGGAGGGAAGGATGTGCACCTGCAACAGTCACTAACAGTCTTAGTCTGAGAGAGAAAGGAAACACACCTGCTACCCATTCACCCAAATCCTTATCAAGGCAAAAAGGAGAGAAGTACCTGTGCTTCTGTTTAGACTCGTGATTGCTCTAGGGCAGGAAGATGTGTATGTTGACAGTCCAATCAAAGCAATAAACCAACCACTCAATGTGTGGGACTTACGGATCAGTGTGGAGAAGGACTGATAAGTAGCTATCTCGATAAGAAGTTTCTCCTTCACTGCATTTCTTCTTCTTTACAGTCTCTAACATGTAAGTATGCCTCACTTATGTTGCATTTCACTCTTGAACACTTGAGGGTTGCTGCAAGCAAATGACCTACCTAACGTGATGCTTGATGTAGAGGAAGACAGATGTTTTATGCTGTTGTATCAGCAAATGAGATTTGCTTATTTCTAGAATGACTAAAAAACTCACTGTTGTGACAAAAAAACCCTAAATAGTACTGAGAGATTATGGCTCATAACAAGATGTTTATTGTTAGTGGCAAATACTGAAAGACTTTCTTAAACAAGGCCACGCTGGGCAGAATTTTGTGTTCTGATGTTAAGACTGTGTCTGTGTCTGAAGGAAATTTGCAGTCCTGCTAAAAATACTTGTATTTTAGTACCTCTGGCACACGCATTGAAAACTGTGATTTGAAAGATTTCTGTCAATGTATTGTATGTGATCTAACATGTTTGCTTTTGTAGTATTAATAGGACAGATTTTGTCTCAACAGTAACTCTGCTTCTTTTGGGATTTCCTAAATCATGTCCACTTAGATTTTGGGCCATTAGTTCTCAGCTGTCTCAAAATCAAACCCTGCTATCTTCTCCCTTTAATTTGGTAATCTAGGTCTGCAGTTTCCTTTGCTGAATCTTTTTGCAATTAGCCCAGCAGATCCAAAGACGTGTCCTTAGTAATTACAGGTGCTCTTCCCAAAGATAAGGAGCAGAACGTGCCAATGATCACCACCTTCCTTAAAGCCCAATGCTATTTATTTAGAACAAAATGTTATGGAAAAAAAAACACTTAATAAGCCAAGAAATGAGTCACACACCTGCTAAGCGTTGCCTGTCTTCCTTGTGGTGCCCTGGCAAATATGGTAAGCAAGATCTGCCAGCTCTTTAATTCAGAGAGAGCATCTGTGTATCACATTGGGCTTTCTGCCCCAGAAGACAAAGATGAGTGCCAGCATAACAGGCATGAGGACTTGCATGACTACATGCAGGTTCCATAGAATCAATTCTCATTCAGCCTGGAGCACACATGCATAAGTAACATGTGCTGCCAGCAGTTAGTCCAGACTATCCTTCCCATGCTGTGGGACAGCGGTCAGTTCTGGAAAATCTCTCCAAAGTTGGATAGACTCCTGCCTGTAACCTGGGTGTCAGTCATCATGCTCTGTGAAGTCAAGTGCCTTCTTTCATGTGGGGACAGCAAGAACTTGCATGACTGGACAGCTGAGAATACTCAAAAGTAATCAGTAGCTGTTAGATTTTTTTTTTGGTATGGCCAGTGATAGGCATTGCCCTCCTACACTTAATGACATGCAAGATCAAAACAGGAAAAGAATCTGCCTGGACAGAGCTGTTTTGCTGGTGGTTGTGACCAATCATGGGTTGTCCTGGTGCATTCCATGCTTCATAACCTTTGTGGCAATTCAGTATAGCAGCATTTGAAAGCTCAATGTCATCATTTCCACCATGGGGATATCATGACTCTCTTAAAATTATTATCAAATATGAAGATAAAATAATTTTAACATTAAACCTCTTTCAGTTCAGTTTAGGAGACATGATGCTTTCAAGAACTCTGGAATGAGAAGTCAGAAAATGCAGCTGTAGCCCATGTAGGAACAGAAGTTTTCTAGTGAAATAAAAGGGAACCTGTTTCTAAGAGAAATTATGATTTTGTGGTCTGTTACCCAACTGACAATGGCTCTGGTCATTGCCTCTTTGAAGTCTGATTTGGCTTTACAAAAAATCCAGCCACACTTCCGTGGATCACCAGAGAGTATTGTATAGTAAATAAAGTTAGTAAACCAACCAGCATTCCAGGTGGGATAGCTGGTCCTCATGAAAACAAGAAACACAGTGTTCTCATCTATGTCTTCCCACTATCCAGCTCTAAAATGCTTTTTGCTCAGAGCTTGTATGGCAATATTTATTTAAGGCAATAGCTGTCTAAGTTAACAACAATTTGGAGTCAAGCTCTGAGTGGATGCATTTTCTTAAATCAAAAAGCCAAACTGTGTATTTTGGGTATTGATGACTCTCGAGAGTGTTAATTATGCACTGTCTTTCCTTCTTTCTTTTGCCTTTTTATTATAGTCACCAGTAACTTCCCTCGATGAACATGACCTGGTGATGTTCTTACACAGAACAGTTCCTTAGTAACTGAGGGAACAGCTGAAGCTGTGTCAGAAGAAGTCGGGCTGGATATCAGGAAAAGGTTCTTCCCCCAGAGGGTGGTTGGGCACTGGAACAGGCTTCCCAGGGCAGTGGTCACAGCCCAAAACCTGGCAGAGCTCAAGGAGCATTTGGACAACACTCTCAGGCACATAGTGGGATTGTTGGGATGTCCTGGGCAGGGCCAGGAGTTGGACTTAATGATCCTTGTAGGTCCCTTCCAACTCAGGATATTTCATGATTCTATGATACTTTATTGTGCTCTTTTTGGGGAAGGAAAGTTTCCTTTCTGCCCTAAATGAAACACCAGGGCCATGTGGCAGAATGGTTATGCTGTCCCATACTAAGATGGAAACATAATGCTTGTGAGGACATACTGCATCAAGTCACAGGCTGGGGTGATGACAGAAGGTAGGTAGGAGAAACACCAGAGGCTAGGCTTCAGGTACTTGACTGCCCAGCCAGGACTGCTGCTCTAGTGGCTGCAAGGAGAGGCCGATCAACAGGGTGAGTCAGAGCATTAGCATAAATTGGAGTGAATTCCCTGGGGCAGCACGGTGTAAGGGGGTGTGTTTTGGGGAAGCTGACTCCAGGCACGTAGGAACACTGAGAGCCACTGGGCTGGTTCACCTCTACTTGTGACACATGGCACTGTCAGTGCAGAGGGCCTCGCACTGCATGGGCTTCCTGTGACTGCTGGTGTTTCTGCCCTGGCTTTGTGTCATCTAGACATGCCTACGCCTGGAGGCACTGACTTCGCCTCCCTTCTCCAGGCACAAACAAGAAGTCATTACCCAGAAGCTGTATTTTTGCTTTTGTTCCCTGGGCAAAAGTCACAGGTGCACTTTGTGAAATGGTAGCTGTGCTGCCACACTGTGTCAGAATGCCCAAGAAAGCAGGGCTCCTGCAGCCCTGAGCAGCCTGTCCATTAATCAGTTATAACTTCCCTGCTCCCAGTACATGTGTGAGAAGGCTTCTGCCAGCCTTTTTCTGGAATGCATGGCAAGGAGGAGTAGCTTTTCTAGGTGCAGAGATGTTTCTGCTGCACCTTCTCACCGTGTAAGCAGCGTGTAGGAAGTGTTGACAGTGCAGTTCTGTGATCCGTGCTCCTAACTGGGAGGCAACAGGAAAGTGACTCATGAGACATTGCATCCTCTTCTGTGCAGGGAACATGTTGACTTGAAGAACAAGGCACTGGACTGCACAGTAGCTGTGAGATTAACAGCAAAATGATATAGGCTGGCAGTGACCAAGCTTTTGGCTGGTTAAGATCACTACTGAAGGCATCTGAGCTCCTCTTAGGAGTTCCTCAGCTATCAGTGACCTGTAGGCACCAGCAAATAGAGTTCTGCTCCGTCAAGAGCTGTCATACTTTGCCAGTATTCTAATTCCTGTGGCCGAAAACAGCATCCACTGTTGACAGAACAAGGTATTTACAGTTAATGTGTTCTCATTTCTGCTTGATTAACTCCTGCATGCATGTAACTGCAGTGTCAGCTTGAACTTCTTCCTGCACTCACTGTGACCTGATATTGCTCCTCTCTTGGCTGACTTTGATCTATCAACATTCCCTATGAGATGGCTTTTCTCCATCTGCTGTGATTCTGCTATTGATCCTGTTCTGGCACTAACCTCTTCCAGCTCTGCCATGACACACCTCCATTGCAGATTTTAATTCTTCTCATGTTCCTAACCTTGTCTTATCTGAAAGCCTGCTACATGCTGAGTGTTTTTGATACTGACATAAGAGCAGAAGCTCATTTGAGCCATGGTGAATTCAGTAACTTCCTCTATTAATGTCAAGGCCAGAGATTTCCTTGTCACTCTTCCCTTTCTAATATCAGCTCTCAGCAGCTCTTTGATAGTTTGAGGTACTGTGGTATCTTTCAGTGCCAAATATCCCACCTAGTTATGTCTGTCTGTATGTGGTGACAGTGACAATGTCACCAAAGCAGGATGTAAGTGCAGTTTATCTGCCTTGGCTGGAGTAAAGGGTAGTGTAGGTGCAGGGCTACATGCACCTGGGCCTATTTGGCTCTTGAAAAACAGTGGGATTTTTTTGAGGGGAAGTGGAAAAGAGGGAGAAGTGAGATTGATGTGCTTTACGTGCTTTTTAGAAGTAATCTACTTAATCCAGTCTGAATTCGACTTGCATCCCTGTACCACATTTGTAGCACTCATTCCTCCAAAGCCAGTCATAACAACACAGAGTGAAGGGTGATGTAGTTTGGTTGAATCTGCATCCAAATTTTACCAGGGCACCCTCCCTGTTTAATGGCCAGTGTGAAATTTGGCAGTGAGCTGTACAGTGCTGACCATGGGAAATCTCCCAAGGCAGACTAAATCTGCAGACGCTCTGGTTGCATGGATGCTGGAGGCTGATGACTGGTGTGTCAGTGGAATATCAAAATCATAACCTGAGTGATTGGTATGTTATGTAATGACTGGACTGGAATGCTGTACACAAGCAGAGGCATCGTCACCGCCTAAGTGACGATGTTACTAAGTCTGATGTTACACATAGCCTGAGGTTACATCAGGCTAAAGGGCACACAGCCGGATTTTCATGAAGTAGGAACACTAGGCTGGTGCCAGGACAACAGCTGACAGTATCAGCTTCTTTTAGTTGGTATTTCCCTCCTCTCATTTCAAGGAAAAACCTCAAAATGTTCTCTTGATGTTGTCCTTGGTATAAAATTTCACGGCTCTCCACTAGCTCGTGTATTTCAAATCCTCAAAGATGTGTGAACCCCACCTTGGTACAGATTGCACTCTTGAAGAAAGACTCTCTGTCCTGTTATCTGTGTGTATTGGATAGAAACCAGTTCCTTGAGTCCATCTTTTCTGTAAGAAAATAAATAAGCACTTAACACAGAGCCTCCAGACAGTTATAACAAAGTAGTTGTACAGCTGCTTGCATTCCAGTTTCTGAGGAATGTGAAATTTCTATCAGCAGTGCTGAGACATATACAGCCCATTCTTAATTTTGTGGGTTATGCATACATGTCATATTGTGGACCAGTGGAGGTTTTCCAATATATTTTAATCTTCTCTAGTGGAAGTCCCCTTTTTGGGAATTCGGTGCCAGCTAAGGTAGGAAGACTGTTGTCTTATGGCCCTTTAAGGAGTTAATGATTCTTTAGGATAATAATTTTCTGTTTTTAAAACCACCCTCTAATTTCACAGCCTCCAATCCCACAGCGCTTGGCTACAACCTGCCAAGGCTCCAGCCTCTAGCAACAGGTAGCTTGCAGTGTCAGCCAGAGCACTTGGGCACTGTCTGGAAGAGAGAGGCTTAATGCAACCGTGGATGCAAGATGAAAGGACAGTAGTGTTTTTCTCTCTAGGATCTCAGTTGGCAGAAGCTTATTCATGAAGTCTGTCAGTGCAGGCTAAGACCAAAGCCTTTAGCTTTATTCTGTATTACACTGCCTCAAACGGGAGTGGGCAGTCACAGTGCTGCCCTCTCACAGACTGACTATCTCCATGTATAATGTTATGATCAGACCCTGTTATTGTTTTAAAGCTTAAACAAGAAAATAAGGATCAGAGGTTCCTAGTTGAAGACTGACAAGAATGTGTCTAAATCACTTGATGCTGAACTTAATCATATGCTTAAGATTAAGCAGTTAACGATTCCTTTTATTTGAGTCTACGTCTATGCATAACAGATGTCTTCAAAGTCAGAGGTATGAAGAATCCCTCCAAATCTGCCAATGCCTTTTCTCTCCAATCCTTAAGATGGCTGTGGTGATTAAACTGTTGTCCAGGGACTGTTTCATGCTGCATCTCTAGTTGAATCACTGGCCACCTATTCCCCTCCTATCCCCCACTCTACTACCTTCTATGCTGAAGTGGGAGCCTGTAATATGAATTTTCTGCAAACAAAGGCTGTGGATAGCTGTTCTCTTCTAGATCCGGCTGGTGGGAAAGTCCCAGCTTTTTCTTGCTGCTTCTCTAGACCTGCTGGCAGGGTTGTGTGTATATGCTTCAGCCTAAATGAACAGGACAAACAAACTGCTGTTCAACAGGTTAAGGTAATATTTGCTGGAACAGTAGCTTAGAGTGCACATCCACCTGCAAGCATTCCTCTTTTCCCTTAGCTGCCTTCTTAAACTGGCTTTCCAGATTTTCCCTGCCTTGTACTGCAAAGTAACACAGTAGAGCCCTAGGATTTCCTAGCCCTTGGACTTCCATGGGTAAGCAGACAGAATGCAGGGCATCAGACAGCTGTTGCTTGTAGAGGGCTTGGCTATGAAAGAGTAATTGTGGACGGATACATGGGTAGGCAGGTTAAATGCAACAGCAGAAAGAATTTAAATTTTGCTGCAAGGTGTTAGAATGGCACAAAGCACTGATAGATGTAGTTGCAGAGGGCTCCATTCATCTAACAAAGCCTATGTACTGCACTTCTTTGCAGTCAAGTAGTACCAAAGAGAGAGCAAATCTAAGCCAAGAATTGTCTCTTATCTTCCTCCTTGTAAGCCAGCATGACTTAGTGTATGTTGAACAGAAATATAGTCTGGCCATGTGTCTTCTTTCAAACATCAGCAGGTGTGAGTTCTTTTAGTTCTGTCATGTCGTTGAGTTATGCACCAAAGGAAAGTCAAAACTAGACTCCACAGCATCCTCTGTGAAACCTTCAGCCTGGGAGCCATCAAATTTCAGCCACTTTCCTGTAAGAGAATTGGCCTATTTTCTTTGAGCTATTTTGGGCTGTTCTTCAGATATATGTATGGTAGAGGAAGATAATGAGAGCAATTAAAGAGGAATTGCAAGATGCTGTGCTGGAGGTAATGGAAGAAAGGTGTCATGATATGGTTGTGCAATAGATTCATCTTTTACAGATTGCTCATGGTGGAACGTGCCATGGGAGGACTCAGTACCTGAGTGGACGGGTCATTGTGGCATGTTACAGCATTAGTGATATATGTAGCAAAGATTGCATCATATGGCTGGGTGTTAACACTAAAGAACATCTAAAGAGTCCTTAATCGGAAGAAATCCATGTGGGAAGGCCAGCTGGTAGCTACATGTGTTTTTTTCCCAGAAGACATCAGATAAAAATACTCACAGGCTGAATCCCCCAGTTTTTCTGTGTGTTTGTTGAGAACATAGTGCACTGGATCTGAAAACAATTGCTTTCATGCTCTGTGTCTAGGCTAGTCAAAAAACAGCTACAAATGGGAAACTGAGAAACAAAGGCAGGGCAGGAAACAGCATTGAGCTCTCAATATGACCCTTTTAATTGAAAAACTTATAAAAGGCTGGCATAGATTTCATTAAAAAGGGAGCTGGGGAAAAACACAGTATAAAAGCATAATTGTTTTTTGTCAAATCTTTATTGACACATCTTTTTCCTGTTATGTTGCTTCTGTATGAGAGAAACAAAAGCAACTGCTTAGATACTGACAAATATTGTACCTATGGATCCTCTAAGAAAACCGAGCAGGCAAATTCCTCTTCCCATGCAGGGTTCTTGCTTGTCAGTTTTTTTGTCCTCATCTGATCTTTCATTCTCCTCATTTCCAAGGGCCCTAAGCAGAACTACTCACAGAATCACAGAATGTTCTGAGTTGGAAGGAACCCACTGGGGTCATCAAAGTCCAGCTCCTCGCGCTGGACAGGACAGCCCCAAGAATCACATCATGTGCCTTTTAGCAAGCTCTAATCTGCATATGGAGAGATGATGTGAAAGAAAGATGCTGATAACCATGATACCTGAAATTATTTTATGCCTTTATACCACAAGTACCATCAAAGCTCATGTTGGCCTTGCTGTATTTGCTGCCTCTAGCTTGAGCATACCTCCTGCCTGAACAGGCTCAGACATCGCATCAGTGTCCTCTAGTAATGTGCAGAACTCTTTTTACACTAGCTAATTGAGTCTAACTATTCCTCTTGGAGACAGATGAGTAAGTATTAGCCCCACTTACACCTAGGAAGAGTGGGAGGGGAAAGTGTCTTGACCCAAGTTTAAGTGGCAACCAGTGTGAGCAATGTCAGAGTACCCTGCTTGCCTGTACCTGAGCCCTGTGCATGCAGGGATTCTGAGGTTCCTTATGGAGCATGGGAGAGGAGGTAAGTGTTTGGGCTACCCATACTGTGTTAGATATTATATTGGCTGTGGGTGCTAGGTAATATATTGAGAAAGGCATGAGGAGAGGAGGCTCAGAGACACAAGATGCATTGCCAAGCAGAATAACAGTACTAGTGACATGGTGGCAACAGGCTTGCACTGGCCTGCTGAGCACTGGCAGGACAGCCTGGGTAGTCTAATGGCAAAAGGGATGCTGGCCTCATTTCAACTGCTCAGTCTGGCTGCACCAGTGCCCTGGTTGGTATCTCTTTCCTTCTCCTCTAGAGAAGAGACAAGACAATTTGAAGCAAAAAGCCAAGACTTTGCCCTCTGGAGGGATTCCAGGGTTGCAGATGGACTGGGCTCTTCACAGTGCTGCTGGAAAGCAATTATATTTGCAGTTCAGGGGAAGGGAAGAGGAGGAGGGAGAGTCACTGAATTGACAGCAGGGATAAGAAGGTAGCTCATTAGCACATCATCTTTTCTGCACCCTTCTGTGTGGGAGCAGATCTCCATATGATGACATTCAGAGTCTGGCAGGAATGTCATCCTGGAGCTGGTAGGAATTTTTCTGCAAGAAAGTGTGAGTGAGTAGGTTTAAAGAGATCAGAAGTGAGCTCCTCTGTGGTCCAAAGAGCATAAAGGTTCATCCTTCATGATTGTTCTCAAACTTCACTATAAGCTGCTGACCAGGAATATGAAGACAAAGTGATGAGGTATTCATTAAAGTAATTAAAGTGATGAGGTATTCATTAAAAATAAAAAACAAACAAACAAACCCCACAAACAACAAAAAATCCCAAACCAACTAACCAAAACCAAAAACCCCATCCCTTCTGCTGCACATCTCATCTACTTTTCTTGCACCAGCCTTGGTGTGCATGCCAAGAAGTACCTGTTTATTGCACTGTGTATATGGTAAATAATAGCCGGGAAAGATCATGTCTCCCTTTACTTTGTGAACATCCTCTGTGGCAGATGAGTTTTTAACTGAACATGAGAAATAGAGAGCTGATTATGTACTGTGCAGTTACTTTTGCTTGGAGAATTCCAGTGGAAGCCATGAAGAAGACCTTCCCTGTATAGCATTCATAACGATTTGGAGAGTGAGTCCTGTGTCAGTGACAGTGGCCTGATGGAAACCCCACAGTACATCAGTAATAAAGGTATAATGCACTTAATTATGGCCTGAAGGGTGAATTCCTTACTGGCTTATTCAAAAGACTCATGTGACTGCTTAACAACACTGGGGTGTACATTCTCTCACCCCCTGAGCAGTCTTCATGGTCCCAAAGGAGAATGTCAGAAAAAGCATACATTAACAGTTCCCTAAAGGATGTAGTTGAGAGTGGGAAATGTATGCCAGGCAGGCATAAAAGGCTGTGCACTTAAACAGTCCTTCATGGCACAGCTGTGTCTCCTTTTTAGGAAGATGTTTGTGTTACATGTGAAAATATCAGTGAGAGGATCTTGAGTCCTTTTGTTAAAAGAGGGAGGAAGGGGCAAAGAATGAACTCACACTGAAAGCTTCTGAACCCAGTGAAGTACCAGGTGAAGACTGACCCTTCTTATTTTCTTTTAATTCTTCTGTCTCAGTATAAATGTTCTCCAGCTCAGAGTGGAGGAACTGAAGTGCCCACAGACCCTGCCCACAGGACCCACAGCGCCATGGTGTGGTAACACCTGTTTGGACAAGCAGTTGGCTCCAGCAGTCTGGTTTTGCAGCCAAGGGGAGTCTCTTCAGTATTGCCTTCAGTTTGTGTCAGTGTAGGAACTGTGCCACTCACTTGGGCACATCCCGCAAGGTGCTAGTGACAGCAAGGTGGAGGGCAGGACTGGAGAGAGGTGTTTGTCTTTAATGATGACGCAGCCTCCACCTGCTGTAACCTACAGTGGATAACAATTCCTGATGGAGAACATGATGGACAGAGAAAGAGGGTGAATTCTGCAGAGGGCAGCTGCAGAGCCTGAAAAGTAGGAGTTGGGAGAGAGGACAGGGAATAGATCCCTCACCCTGAACTCCCGTGATCCTGATTTACACCAATGTAACTCTGTTGGAGTCAGTGCAATTACATTAGTGGGAAAGCTAGCTGAGAAATAAAAAAGTTGGCTTCATGTCTGTTCACCAGTTGTTGTTTGTACTACTAGCACGAGTTTTCTTCATGCTACAGAACACACTCCATCCAGGTTACAGGAAATTGCATGCTGTAACTCTTCAGCAATGCTTTTTGCATATAAATAAAGCAGAGAACAAGAGGAGGGCACCAGATGTGTGCAACAAATACTGCACAGGTTAATGCAAAGGCATTTTAGACCTAATCCCTCAGCTCCAGAAAATTACAGCTGGGGCTATTCAGCACTCTCAAGGCAGCCATGTGCCTGCATGAAGAGGCATTCCCTTTCATTTGGCAACTGCAACCCTGTGGCATTAACTGCCATCGGACACAGAGGGATAGTTGGACTAACAGCATTAAAACAAAGGTGGTGTTTATGGAAGTAAACAATTAAATTTAGAAAGATGTAAAGAATGGCATCCACCCTCCTGGGAAATGGCTGATCTCTGCAGGTCTACGGTGGTGTCTTATCCTGTGGTATCCTGTGTGGATGCCCAGCAGTGCCTTGAATGCCTCTGCCTCTGTGGAAAGTGACTTAAAAAGGTTGGAGAGCTGCAGTTAGTTGTTCTCAGGAAGGAGGTAACGGGGCCTGAAGAAATAAAACAGAAGTGAAATAGAAGCAGAGGTGGGCAGTGTGGAATACTTTTCAAAGTGAGTGTACACAGTGCAGCTGCTTTCCATGGCATGCCTTTTTATAGAATCTTGGAATGGTTTGGGTTGGAAGGGGTCTTAAAGACCATCTATTTCCAACCCTTCTGCAACAGACAGGCACACCTTCTACTAGACCAGGTTGCTCAAAGTTCCATCCAGCCTGGCCTTGAACACTTCAAGACTCTCCAGCTGCCGTCTGCAAAATTCACCCTCTTTCTCTGTCTCTCACATTACCCATCAGGTATTGTTATCTACTTCTGCTGCAGGCTTACAAATACTCCTTAAACTGCTCTAACTGCCCCTTCAACACTGTAATTTCAGTATGTGTGTGAGTCTGAGAAAACGAAAGTAAAAGCCAACCAGCTATGCTTAAAACATCAATGCTGCAGAAGCCACTAACTGTGCTGGTCTCTGAGGAGCCATGGTCACATCTTTAACCACACCTAAAGAAGCACACGGTCTGTTCTCCCCACCTGCCTCCAGGCTGCCATGGGAATCAGAAGTTTTGAGCCTGCAGTCCCACTGACAAGTGTGCTGCCTCTCCTCCAAACCTTCAGAAGCCCTGTGCTCCACATCCCCTCTTCCATTTTGCCCTAGTGGCAGTGATTAAATACCAATATGTTAATGAGCCTCTGACAACAAATACAATGCAGCATGCACAGGCTGCTGTTCCAGGGGCTGGGTCTGATCCCTGCCTCCCTGAGGGCTCCACTGGTGCCAGGGACCCTACAGCTGCTGCTGTCCCCTAAAGAAAAGAGGCAACTGAGAAAACCAGAAAGTTTTCTGCACCTTTAAAGTGCAGACTGGAGGGTGTCTGCTCTGCAGCCTTCTAGTTCAGCTATTTTCAGGCAGTTTTATGACAGTAGGCTGGTGAGAGATGCAACTTGCTGTCTCCCACACAATGTTAGCTTGTCTGTTGTTGCCGAAGAACACTTTCTGGTGCTACAGCTGCAGTCCACCAATCCTGCTCACGGCCAGGGAGCACATCAGAGAAGGGTCTTGGGGTGGGAATCTGATACTGAGGGGAAATGATGCTGTTTGTTTTCTCCCCATGCCTGCTGCTGTGCAGTAATGCTCTTTGTGTGGTGCTGCAGTCTGAAGATGAAACATGAGCTGTGACTGTTAAAGAGATGCCCTTCCTTGGTCAGCACACTGGCACTAAATTAATGTGTGCTGCCTGGTGTGCTGCATCATGTGCCATGCAGAAATGAAGGCCAGGATATAAATTCCCTGATTCTGTGGGTTTCTCAAACGGTAGAATTTGTCTCTTACACCTTAGGAAGAAGGGTGTTACTTTTGAGTGTCATTGAAAATGCCCAAGTTGTCTTCCCTTGGCTGCTGGGGTCCATTCCAATACCTTGTCTGTACTGTAATGTGGATTTTGGTGCCACACACCCTCTTCCCATGACTTCACCTGACCCTTGAAGGCATCATTTTGCAAGACCTCAGCGCACTTCCCGTGGTTCCCATGGCACTTCCCAGGAGTTCATATGGACTCCTTATTTATTACAGGGTCACTTTTTTCCCTTGCCATTGTGGTCTCAGACCTGTGCGAAACCTTCTAACTACAATAAAAGACGCACTGTGGCCAGGTGTCTGCAAACTCTGATTATGCAATGATGCGCCCGTACTCCCAATATTAGTAAGCAATCCCCAAAGCCACAAATCTTGCTCACAGTAACAGTACATTCCTGCGTGCAGCACAGGGCATTTTATGCTCTTTCAGCCCCACTAGTCTATTCCCCATTAACCAGAGTGTGCAGGGACAGAGCAGTGCTCTGTCTTCAATTCCAAGAGACCTCCACGGCTCTGCTCAGTTAAGGTGCTTTGTGACAGGCAGACGTAGTCTGCCACCTACCCTGAGCCTTCACAGCCTTAGAGCTGCAGCCTCAGGCTGTGATGATTGCAGACCTCTACTGGCTGAACAGCGCTGGTCAGGGATGCTGTACTGCTGGCTCCTGAGGGACTGTGAGACTGCCTGCACACATGCATGTGTGAGGCTTTCGGAACTGGTGCAAAAACTTACTCCCTTTTCCTGCTGCTCTCCCTACTCTCTGGTAGAGATGAACGTACTTGGCTTTCCAAAGGCAAAATATGAGTGCAATAGTTAGTATATGGTGAAGAGCTCCTTCAACACCAGCATTCTCACCACTCCCACATGCTGCCAGTTTGGATTCACATGGTGTGATCCTCTCCAGCCTGTTTCCAGCAGCATGCCCCACAGTTACTCATGGTGGGACACTCTGTCATGAATGTAATGTACAGAAAATGCTTTGCTACCATTGTCCACTCAGATTTCTCATAAGCACACTCAAATGGAATAGCCATAACGCTCTATACTGCAAGGGGTAGTGGTACTCATAGTGGTACAGTCTTATTGCCAGGTGTTTTAGTAAGAAAACACCTGGTTCAAAATATGCATATTGTGTTCATTCAGGGTCAGCTAGGGAAATCAGCTTTTCGTTTTTATGTCATAGATCAGTTATTGCCACTTTCATGTCTTCAGTCTGCAGTTTAGAATGCCCAGGGTCTTTCCTGTGTTGCATCTTTGAAGCACACAAATATTATGAAAGCTGCAGCAAAGGGCAGTTCCTTCCTCAGATACCTTACAGTTTAAATAGACAGGATAGACAAAAGGTGAAGGAACAGGCATGTTGATTTTGCTTTTGTTTTATTGCCTACCCAGGTGAGATGTGTGGAAATAAAAGTACCAGCTCATGATTTCACTGGCATTCTGTTAAGCTTAAATGGGCATGTGCCTCTGGCATATATTTGCAAAGGCTATTTATTTTTCTTCATATTTGAAAGGTGGTGACACAACACAGTAAGTAACTGGCAATATATATTAGCTGGGTCAGAACCTGAATTGGGTGCTGGAGGGTTCTAAAGACGGTTCACTTAATCTAACTCTGGGAAGTCATTGCTGCTGTGACTGCAGGACAGCAGGTAAAGACACAGACCTGAGCTATGTAAAAGCTCCTGAGAGGCTCCTGTGTGCTTTAGTGTTAGCTGTTAATAAACGCAGGTTGTTCTCACATGTTTCCCTGCCCCCAAACCCCTTAGAAATCAGAACTGTGGAGTGTTGGCTTGTAGCCTACTCCCTGTCTCTGAGGGATCTCCAGAATCCTGTAAGGACTTCTGATACGCCATCAGGCAATGCTGAGAAGACACCAGTCCTCCAGGGCGTTGGGAAAAGGACACTTTCTGGAGCCCATGAGGTCCTTGAGTGCTTAAATAAGGGTGTAGAGAGTAGGAGGAGGAAGGTGGTTTTCCCACCTGAGCCATGGATCTCACCTCAGCATTAGAGGCTGACACATTCAGGAAGAGACTGAAAGGGTTTAGCTGCCTCAGGTACCAAAACAAGACTGGGGACGTCACTTTATTACACCTGAAGAGAAAATGCAACATATGGGGCTAACAAGCCCTAAATAGAGTGGATAAAGGCATAACCAGAAGTGGCTGAATACTGAAAGTAAATTCAACTATAAAAGTGGAAGTGTTTCTACCATAGGGGTGATGAGGCACTGGGACTAGCTACTGGAGACCACATTAATCCCCTATACTTTGATGCCTTAATGTGATTTCCCGCAGCATTTTCTTTAGGCAGCTCAGTGCCAGGTTGCTGAGTAAGAAGAAAGCCCAGTGACATGCAGGGTGTCTGAAGAGATGGGCCCCATGAGTCCTTCACATCACCCGTCCAGCTGACTCAGATGATTGCTGCCTTCTGCTTGTTTACAATGGAAGTCCAGGAGTCACCAGCACCTCATTTTGTTCTGTCTCAGTTTATGGGACGTGTGAGACTCATTTCTTTAGCTTGGGACTGGGCACCCAAGTGGGCAGGGAGAGGGAAGGTGATAGCATGGCGGTAGGGCTGTGTTTCACATGGCAGCAAGCAGCATCCCCTGCCTCCAGGCCAGTGTCCACTGTGATGTTTTTGTGTGAGTTGAAAAAGGGGTGCTGGGAAGCTGGTTCAGGCTTGGGAAAAACAGTTGGCATGGTCATAATTGGGCAGGAAACAGGAAATGGTGTCGTGAGGTAACAAACAGGAAGCGATGATGGCAGTACAGCACAGCCTGGTTTGGGCTCAAACTAAAAGGAAAACGCTCCTCCGCAGTGAGGGGAGGCGGCGGGAGCAATGTCTGCCTCCACACACTCACGGAGCGCTGTTTGGTTTGCCCAGATGCTGTTTACACTGAGCGGCTAATTAAACAATAAGATGAAATCAGTAAAGGCTTATTTGCACTTCTGCAGCCGTGAGGAACCTGAAGGATATGAATGAGTCCTCACAAAATCCTTCCGAGTCATGTTAGCATTAAGAATTCCACTTTGCATGTCAGGATAGTGGAACAGGCAGCCACCAAAAGGGAGACTTCCTCAAGGACGTGTAGGGGTTAAGTGTCTGCATCCCACTCCCTTCAGAGAAACACTGCTTGCTCCTCAAATTCATTCCTAAGGATGCCTCTTGCGAAGCCCAAACTATCTCAGAGGTAGTTGTCAGGTTTCAGTTAATGGCATTGACCCTTCCAAGCATCACCCTTCACTCTCAGTTATTTCAGATGCCTCTCCACAGGTAAACGCTGGAAGGGTCTACCTTTCTCCATGAACCCTAGCTTAGCCACACGGTTGGCTTAAACTAGACGCTTCATGCTTGGATGGCTGTGGTGAGGTGAGATGAATCAGCATCTGCTGAAGATGACTGAGAGCAGATTGTGGAGCAACTGCCAAAACAGCAAGGAAATTCCTCCTCCTCACATTTGAAAAATGTCTATCTGATGGACAGGTTCCTTAACATTGCTGTCTCTGGGAAAAGGGAGATTTTTGTACTTATAAGTGCACAGGCATTTCAACCTGTTCTTGGGATGTAAGGGAACTCTGTCTTCAGAAAACTGGCCATGATTGTATCTAGAGTTTTGAAGAACTTCAAAAACCTCCTCCTAAGCAACTTATGACAAACATAGGTACCATTAATAGAGTGGAATCAATGTAATCTTTGTGAAGGGATAGGTCTGGAGGAAGAAAAGAGACTGTGCTATAAGGAGATGTGAGAGGATGGGAAGCTATTGAAGAAGCTAACACCAGGACCTGGTGGGCTGAAGCAAAAGAGAGGATTAGAACAGGGCCATTTCATTTTAATTGCCACACTTCTATCTCATGTGGGTTTTTTACCCCCCAGATACATTTTGTTCAGATTGTCTTGCATTTCTTTGCTGACAATCTTCCAGAGAACAAATGAGTTTATGATCAGGAACAAAATGCTTTGGCAATGCTTTGGTGTTTTCTGCCAAGGCAGAAAATGTAAGGCAACTATTAAACAGTGTTGATAGAAAAAGAATTTCAGATGCACAGTGATTCATATTTGTACCAGGATTTTCAACCCTGCTTACAAACCATCATGGGAGCCAATGTGCCCCAACACAGAGATCATCAGAGCTCTTGCATGGTGTCAGGAATGGCCAAATCCTGTTCTGACTGGTGATGGCCTCTCCAGCCATAAACCTAACTCTCAGCAGAACTGTTTAGATGTTAAATATGAGTTGGTTCAATTTCATTTATAAAAACAAACACAGTCCCTCTGTGACCTTCTAGGCAGTTAGTTAGTTAGTGTACTTAGTTAAAAATGTAATCAACAAAATTACTGTGAAGCCAGCAACAACTCAACAAATAAGTCATAAAGCACAGCTAAAAGATGTCCTCCCCAAACAGCCTCTCCTGAAATGGCATGTTTTCCTCATTTAACTGTGTATTTGCAAAACATGGCTATAAACAAGATGCTGTTTTGCACCTTGGAACTTTCCCTGGGAATGACCTGGCCTTCACACAGAGCAGCCTGCGGGGTGGGTTGGCTGCAGGGATAGATGGAGTCTGAACACTTGTTTCCAATTTGGTTGGCAAGAGGAAAGACACAATGCTTGCAGAGGAAATGAAGGACTAAGCCCTCCTATGGACTACACTGCTACCTACGTGACAGGCAAATCCATCACTATTCTACAGTATATGGAAGAGATAAAGTAATTACGGGATCCTCTGTGTTATGCAGGTCACATAACATCCAGGGCTATGTTATCTCCACATGTGGACCACTCTACTTGCCTTAGCTGTTAGATCTCCCCTCTCACATGATATGTCAGTCAGAATCCCTGAGTGACCCAGAGGGGAGGACAATGAGATGGAGACTTGGGCAGCAGGAGTTTTTTTCCAGTCAGCTCCATGCCCTGCACTTTTAAACTTCACCTGCTCTTCTTCTTGCCCAGGGGTGCAATCCTTCAGTGTGGGGAACTGCACACCTGAGCCTGTCACTACTGAGTGACATGCTCCCTTGGGGACATGTGTGGAGTGTTGCTGCAAGGCAGTGAAGACCTCTGAGTGGAATTGACTGCTGGATGAGCTTTGTAAGCAGATCAGTGTTGTGTTACCTCCCCCTTGCATCTCCCACAGGCTGAACAGCTCGTTGGAGGGTGCAGCAGATCTGGGAGAAAGGAGCACCTCTGGAAAGGTGATGGTCTGCTGTCAGGATATAAAAGGGAGTAGGCAAAGGTACATGCTTGTCCCCAGAATCAAATGCTGGGCATGGGACAATTGCTGTGGCACCTGAAATTGTTGCTCTGTACACAATCAATTACCTGATAAATGAGAGAGTTCCATCCTAACCCTGCAGCATGATAGACCACTGTGCAGAAATATGCCCCAAAACTGCACAGGGGAAGAGGAGCAAGGATGGTGATGGTGATGACCAGCAGAGGGAAGAAAAGAGAAAGGGTTGTTTTATGGTGCTGAGTCACACTGTTGCCCAGAGAAGGTCTGAGAGCAGAATAGGATGGGTTAGAGAAGGTGCAGGAGTGATCAAGAAGAAATCTCACTGCTTTGGATGTCAACAGCCAGCAGGGTCATTACCTTCAAGCTCTGGGAACTGAGCTGGCAAAACTTAAGAGGAGAGGGCAGAGCGAGGAGGGAAAGGCACAGTGGGGACAGGGAAGCTGATTGGAGAGGCCATAAAATTGAAGTTGTGAAAACAGTGAAGCGTGGCGCAGGGCCACTGAGTTATGTCAATTCTCCACAACTGGAATTTGGAGTGAGAGCAAAATGTGCTGGGAGTGTCGTATCTGCTGCGTAAAACCAATGTGTATTTATGGGTCAGGTATGTGGGATAAGGGAATGACAGGCAAACATAGATATGTAACTGTCACTTTAAGCCACTGTAGTGCACGTTTGCTAGTGACCTACTGTGCCTTTCTCATTTTAGCATGAATTAATGAAGAAAAACTGAGGAGCAACAAAAATATTTGACGTGTTTTTACAGAGGTGGTTTCGTCTGTTGGACTAGATGGTTGCAATCGCACAATAACTAACTTAGGCTTTCTCAGCAGCTCTTTCAAGACTGAAAGCTGTTGCTGGACAAATATTGTGCATAATAAATGCATTTTGCATTTTAGCCCATTTTAGGCACATCCTATATCAACCTTAATTTCTACAAGCATCTCTCATCTATACTAACCTCTGTGCCCTGTGCTGTGTCTTGCTGCATGTTGTCTCAGCACCAGTGGGTGCTATAGCTACGGGTATATCCCGGCATCTGTCTCCCCTCATTAGCGGAGTCTTTAAAGAGCTAAGTGATGTAGGGCTGGAGCTGAACATGGAACAACTCAGACGAAGAACTGCATGAAGCAGCACCCTTCTCACTCACTCCAGCTTTGCAAACGCTTAGACTGAGGGGCTCTGCATGGCTTTGGAATAGTTTTTATCAGGATTAATATAAGAAATATGAACTCCTGCTCAGGGGCAGGAGTTTGTCATGTTTGGCAGTTGTTTTGTCACATGGCTTTTAAGTGAATCTGTGCACTCTTTTAAAACTGAAAGCCAAGTTTAGGTGCAGTCCTTGAACCAAATCCATAATCTCGCCCTAGTTACTGCAAATTTTGCTGAAAGAAATGAGTGGTACAGTCAGGTCTGAGAATTCTATAAGCTTGTTAATAGAAAAGGCACTGTTTGTTAGTGCATTTATGGTCCTGACACAATCTGTGGTCCTCAAGAGAAATCTCTGAAATTGTTTGTCTTTAGAGCCAGAAGGACCTCAGCTCCTCCTAGTGATTCTTACACTGTGGCTCAGAGATGTGCTTACCTGGGGAGAGCCAGGCTGGTGAGCAGTCAGTGCACAGTGGCCCTTAGTAAGGAAGTTTCTGGCCAAAGATGTAGGTTGAATCCAGGTCATATTATGTGTTCAGCTAATTTGCTCGTAGTTTCTTTGGCAAGGACTTGGGGATGTGCTCACGTGCACAGATTCACATATGCTTTCCATCTCCTCCTGTGCGGAAGTAGGCACTGCTCCTGTTTTTCCTGTGTAGGATCTGTGATCTATTCCAGTAGCTGCATCTCACAGTACTGCCTCCAGTAAATATTCACAGATTTCCTTGTAAGATGATGCTTTTTTTTTTTTCCTCTCTCCTGTGTGGATACACAAAGGCATGTGTTGTACCTGCTTTACCCCATGGGATCTACATAATCAGGTCCACAGGTTTTAATGGATTTCTACTCCCTTCTGTCTATGGATACAGTTTCCTGTCATGTTTTGAGCAGGAAAAGCAGAGTCTTTTTTGGTCTCAGCATTCCTGCTTGCCTAGGCTTTGGGAAGAGTTCTCTGTCTATTTTCCTGTTTGATTTTTGTGTGTGTTTTGTTTTAAGCAGGACAGAGTGCATGTGTGTGTGTAATCCATGTGCTCAATTAAGAGAGGCATCTGTTGGGTTTATTTCACATTGCCGAGGAAGGACTGCAAGCAGGGAGCATCTGCTCAGCTTTTTGTCAATGGCTTGTTTTTCATAATTTGCTCTACAGGGTGAATGTTTGGGGAGGGGGAGGTGGCTTTTTATTTCTGAGTTTCATCTTAAATTTATTTTTTTATGGTAGCTGGGGAAATTGGCTGGGATATTAATTTAGTTGTGAAAAAGACTGAAGAGGGAGAAACAAAACCATCCAAAGTAAATAGTATTTAATAGTAACCTTAATAAAATGCTTAGAAGGACACTCATGAATCATTATTTGCAATATTTTAATGACAAAGTGAAAATAATTTTTATGGTGCTTTTTTAAAGCCAGTGGGGTTTTAATTTTGTATTAAAAAAACCCTAGCAAATTTTGGTTAGATTTTATTCTGGGGAAAGATAGGAAAGGCATCCAATATTCAGATGCTTTTTTGGCATTTTGTCAACAACAACAAAAAGTCTGGTTTTAAAATAGAGCAGCAGTAGTTTCCTGTTCTTATAGTTTTGCTTTTGTGCACTCAGATGTATTGCACCTAGCTGATCTAGCGAGAGATTTATTTGTCTATAAATGTGTGTGCTTCAAAGGCTACTAAACCTGCTAGGAGTGTTTATACAAGTGTGCTTTTTACACTTTTTTTTGGTGGAAATGTCCTCCAAAAGGGCGGTGGAGGGTAATGACTTTTTGATGCCCTGGGAGGACACAGCTGCTGGCGTAGCACAGGGAACTCAGGAGGAGAAAGCTTGAAATTCCCCCTAATCCCACAGGTGAAAGACAAATCTTACCCCTTGCAATCAAACAAACAAGAATAAAATCTTACAAGTGTGGTGCTGTGCTAGAGTAACCAGAGGACAAGATTTGGATCTTACTGAAAGTATTTAAAGAAATGAGATTTAAAAAGATAGTGATTGTATTTTGTTCTGTAAGTGAACCCCAAGCGAGCACATTTATTAAGCCACTTTGAAATGGTATTAAATCTGTATCTTCCATGCCATGAGTTGTCATGGGATAGGAAGAGTGAAGCATTAATAAAAATAACTTTCCTGACAGTTCAGTCCCACACTATAGCAAGAGAATATATATGTAATTTAAATACTATCTATCACAATATATATAACACTTCAAAATGTCAGCTGAATGCCACTCAGATGAACACCTTTCTTGACATCAGTTAACAGTATAACCATTTTATAAAAAGCAGCTGACATCAGCTGGTGTGCAAAATGTAAATGTAGGCCTGAGTGCAGGGAGCAGGCAAGCAAGCTTACTTCTGGGGGGCTTCACTAACTTTGGCTGTCACAGAATAACAGGTGTAAAAGGACAAACCACAGTAAACTTTGTAGTAGCAGGAAAGTATTTTCATTGCTTGAAAAAAAAATAAAATTCAAACTTTGTCATCACATTAAAAACATTACATGAGAAGTAATAAACATATTTACACTTCTGTTTTGATTATAAATATACATTATATACAAAATAATGTTATAAAACGTAGAAAGTTCAGTGCTTCTGATTTTCTTTAAATTACTGAAATACTAGTCTTCAAAATAAACTACAAACAGACAAACTAAAACCCATATTATTGATTTCTGAAGGTCATCTTCAAAGTGGTCCTACGTGGTCAGAGCAGAAGGTCAGTAGTGGACAATATGAAGGGGTCTTGTCTGCGCAGTTCAAGGGAGTAGATGGGCTAGTCCAACAACAGGCTTTACAAGGGCAGGAATATCAGTGTCCGAGAGATAGAACAGTCCAGGTTTCTTTGAAGAGATGGTGTTTCTCCCTCCTCATTCTGCCCCAGGCCATGGTCTCATTCGCTAGTGTCACAGCACTTTGCACTGGAGTGTCTGGTAGTTATTGCTGCGAATATGTATATAAGAAAAGAGCTTCTGCAAACCTCTCGTTTCCAGGGACAGGCTTCCCCTTTTCCATGTAGCTGTGGGTGTGTATGAGAGACACAGGATGAGCCTAGAACCTTCTGACTCTAATCTCCACCTGTCTTGGCAGAGGGCATCTCAGTGGGTGCTTCACTACCGGGCATTTAGAACTGGGACAAAGGACAGGAGTTGGAGTTTTGCAACCAGATGGAGAAATGGGGGGGTGGGTGGGTTGTGTCACACTGCTGCTGTTTCTTCAGAAAGTAACAGATGCGACTTTGAGACTATTTGCAGTAAAATGTGGCACCTAATTCAGAAACACGACAAACCCCCAAATTTGTGTCAAAATAAGGCAGAGGGGGAGAGAACAAGGAAGGAGAAGAAGAGAAGTAATGTCTATTCACAATCACTGGTAGTGCAAAGGGCATGAAAACAGCTGAGACAGCTCAGCACGTAAAGGTTCTAGGAGCTGATTGATTTTAAACGCATTTGTAAGGCTTTATATAGAGCTGAGATCACGTCTCCTCCTCACCAATGGGGAAGAGGCAGTACACATTCCTTATCACAACTTCACAAAAATCATGTCGCACAGTGTGGCTTGAGTCAATCAGTTCTCCAAAGCATCACCAAATGAGATGACATGTAAATTCAGTATTCTTCTTTCCTTCCTCCTCTTGCCCCTTACATAGTCGCCAGTACATGCAGCAGGAGAGAAGAGATGCAAAGAGATGTGTAGCAGAAAGTATCAGCCATGCCTGCCCAGTATTGTGCAGGTAACTGCAGAAAGAGCAGTCAAGTGTCTGTTTGGGTTTGTTAGATTCTCTTGACACATTTTAGGCACTTTTAAACCCAGAAAAAAATGGAGACCTCATTTATATTGTATCCATTATCTGCACAGCAATGTGTCTTGCTTCGCACCTTCCACGGCAACATCTGTGACTGTTATGTGCCTCCTCATCTACCAGCACCTCCCATAATCAGAGTTCTGGAAAGCCAGGGGTCTGTCCATGAGGAACTGGCCTCAGCATCTTTTAAAACACCAACTTTCTTAACCTCTCTCTTCCCTCTGCCTCCCCTTTTCTAAAGCCAATGAGATTTCTGGTATCAAACTTCAAACAAGGGCAGTAAGAACAAAAAGGTGTATTGCATCTTTCAGGAAATTCACAGTCTGTCCAGTTCACCCAGTTCCATCCTCCACCTGAGAGCAGCAGTTGCATGTAATTAAAAACAGTCCAATCCAGTTCTGAATTGTAAACAATGCAGCAGGAACATCCATCTACTGGCATTACCAAATCTGAGGTGCAAATGGACCGATCTTCAGTCTTATACCTGTCAAGATATAAAATAACACCAGGAATGAATGAGAAGGAATCACAGCATACAGAGTAGTACAGAACTAACAAACTGTAATCCAAGTACGTCAAACCAAAGCAATTTAAATCAGACGTTACTGAAGTTTAACTCTCAGTCGTCATGTTTTCAGCTGGGTCCAGAGACAAAGAATCACCAGCACAAAAAAAAATAGTTGTCTGATGAGTAACCTCTCTACCTGGACCAAGGGGAAGAATGCTCACAGATATGGGTGCTTGACATTAGGGCTCTGTAAAAAGTACATGGTATACTTAAATAGCTCGTGTTTAGAAGCATTAAGCCTCAAAGATATGGAGAGAGGTTTCAGAGGCTGTCATTTTAAAAATAAAAACACTTTCTGGAGATTCCTGATGTAAATTTAGGAGCCTAGCTTCAGTCAGAAAGATCTTTAAAGGAAGATATAGTGTTTAGGTCAGTTAATGGGAAGGAAGCGTCTAGCTGTCATTTGTATCTCTGAAAATCCTTTCACTTAGTCTTAAACTTTTAATATTGCTGGTTGACTTGTGTTCCAGCTTGCTTTCAAGGGGAAATCTGATATCCACCCTGGAAAGGGAGACAGAATCCTGCAGATCTGACTTAACAGATCACTGCTGTATGGCCCAGCAAGCTTCTCTTTCCTATGGTCTGAAACTAGATCCAAAGAAGACTACACTGAAGAAAGCAGGTATTGGTAAAGGTCAAATTGGCATTAACTTCCACTGAGACTTTTTCCAAAGGGTTTGTAATTCTTCAGGAACTTGTTAGTTCCTCAGTAGCTTTTTAAAGTCTTCAAAATTCAGTATTCAGGCCCTTCCTTTTTTTGTGCATCCAACTTTTTAATAAAACATAAAGATCTAGACTTGTCTATCAATAACAGCATTAACTTCTGTTAAAGAATATTTAGCTGGAGCTTAAATGCTGAGAGATTGAAACTACCTCATTACAGACTTCCTAAATAGCTGTTATGCCTATCCACTAATACATTCAGCTACCTTCCATCTTCTCCTGGAAATCTATACCTTGGCCTGTTTCCACAGACCACAGATTATCCATTGTAGTTACAGGAAAAAGCATGGCTTTCTATCAATGAGCCTAAGAACAATTATTTTCATTTTTTCTGACCACCTATTTAAGAGGAAACAATCCTGCAATGTGCTGAATTTTTATGGGCTGATGTTCTGTGTTTTCATCTACCACTGACTTATCTAAGCTCAAAATCTCTGGTTCAGTAAAATCAAAGATGCTAATTTCTTTATTTTCCCTTATGTATGTTCTGTGTGGGCCTCAGAAGTTGAGATGTGAATTCTGGGAACATTATGATCCCTGGAAACAGAGTAACTTTCTCAGACACAATACTAATTTACCCTTTAACTTTGTAAATTTATGCCTGTCCACCTCTGTACTTACTTACCTCTGTGGCTATGATGCACTCATTCCTTTCTTCTGTTATCACAAAGACAGACTGGTACATGGAATCCCTCGGAGAGCATATCGCTGATATCCTGCATTCTGGTTTTTCACTAAGGCAGGGCAGAGAGAAAACAATGTTAGCTTACTAGTAACAAGCCCGACTCTCAAAATCTACCATGAATATGGAGTGGTGGAATGAGATAGCCATGAAGGTGTGCGAGGGAAGTGCAGAGGATCAAGTTTCACACTTTCTATATGTTGTCAGGACATTATACTAGAGAAGTGGAAGTAAGGAACAGTTACTGTCTTCCTATGCTTCTGCCATGTCCAACCTAACAGAGCTCCTCAGAGCCCTCAGGGTAATGGCCACATGCAGACTGTAGATAAGACCTTCAGTACATGAATCAGAAGACTGATAAGCCAGTGAATACTAGCCCTTTTCTACTTTCAAAAAGGAGTAATTATTTTAACCCTATCATTCTTCTCAGTAAGCAGATCATGTTGCCTTCTTATTTTTAATCACTGTATGCCTTGACTGTTGTTCTTCCACGATCTACTGAGGAAGGAGACATTTCTTAATTTCACCACAGACCTAGCCGCTCCCGGTCCATTTACAGTACCCATACTAGCAGCACCTTGCACAAACACGCCATTTAATTGACTTAGCTAAGGATATCACTTGGCTGTGACACACATAATCCAGTATGAAGATTCCTGGGTTTACTCTCTTTTGCTTTGTGTATCATCTGCTTGAGGTTTGTATTTTCCCCTATTCTCATCTGCTCCTACACTGATATGAAGATGCGTGGCTTTAAGAAAGAGTAGAAGAAAGACAGTATTCTCACCTGTGTAGTCGGAGAGGAGACTTCTCTCCTAAACACTTTTCACTTTTGTAATATTTATCTTCTGGTGTCCCTCTACTCGTCAGGTCTTTTACCAGGTTGTAGTCCAGTTTATGATTCTTGGGTTTGTAGTTCGATTTCTCCAGCCCACAGTCCACTTCAAGGTCTTTATTTTTATTGGTGTTTTTGAGCTGGGATGCTGGAATGAGATTGTCCTTCTGGAAGTCAGAAAGGTTGTTCATTGTCTCCAACTCCTGCTCTGGGTGCATCCTCATCTGTCTGATGACCATTGCTATCATGCAGAACAGTATGAGCAAAGCCACCAGACCCACCCCCATGGATATAGCAATCCAGGGGACTGGTTTAGGAGGAAGTGTAACGGGCACTGAATAAACTGGCAATTCGCAGCGGTTGCCCATGAAGCCAGAAGGACAGTAGCAGACAAAGTTGGCACTATAAAGTCCACTGTAGCATGTGCCTCCATTCTCACATGGCCCAGAAGCACATTCATCTCGGGTTTTGATGTCACAGTTCCTGCCACTGTAGCCTGGTAAGCACGTGCAGGTGTAATCGTTGATTAGGTCATGACAAGTTCCGCCATTGGAACATGGGTTCCTGGCACAATCATTGATGTTTATCTCACATTTCTGACCAGAGAAACCAGCCCGACAACGACACACACGAATCTGCCCAAGGTAAAAGCAACTACCATCTGAGGAAAAAACAGTAAAATAAAAATTAGTCTGCAATGGACTTCATTTGGAAATCTAAACCTCTTCCTGGTAAGCATTTTATACTATCAGGAAGAGGGATGCTATTTTACAAAACAACTGCACATCTACAAGTCCATTCTATTTTCTCTAATTGTATCACGATGCCTTAAAATTATGTCCCTTCTACATATGTAATAATTTAATTCTGCCATCTTCCCTATCACATGATAAACCTTGTGCAATGTTTTGTTGCAGAGAAAATGCCAGTGAAAGTCCCCCCCCTCCCCAAACCAGCAAGAGACTAAAATTAGGGTAGATGTGGAATACAGTGGGGGAGAGGGACTAATGTACTAGAAGAAGAGTAGAGGTCAGATTGGATTTCTATCACTTCTGCACTGAAAAGCACAAATGAGTCAGGGACATGAGATTTTTTTGATAAAAAAGACTCACCATTTGCACAGGGGTTGCTTGTGCACCTGTCTACTTTTTTTTCACAATTTGACCCTGTGAAGCCGAAAGGGCAAATGCAACTGTAGCTGGCCCCTTGTTCTTTTTCCAAGCATGTGCCACCATTAAAGCACGGAGAATCTATACACGTCAAAGCACTGTGCTCACAGTGAGTGCCATAGTAGCCAGGGGGGCACAGGCAGCGATAACCATTCTCCATATCCTGCAAAACACAACATTACACCACTGTTATTTAATGACACCAAATGATAGCTGCTTGCATGCTCATTTTTGGTTGGCAGCAAGTGCTGTTCAGTCCCTTCTCAGGCACAGCCTGATGTGGCAAAAGTGACATTTGGAAAGTAAACAACTGCAGGCTGGACTGTGAGGGTTGGAGCTGTGAATCATCCGTATCAGCATACAGGAGTAATCATGCAGCTACACACGCAGAGCAGATGTAGTTGTATGAAGCCTACAGGCAGCTAGACAAAAACATTGCTAACACCACTACTGTCTAATGGGATCCCTGAGGTCCTCCCAGAGCAGAATGGTATGTGTTGTTGACCTACACAGCTGTGATCAGGCCATTTATCCTCAGCGTGATAGCCCTTTTTTATTTTACAAGGGTTTAAGTTGCTTTGGCTTGGGTAAGTCCCACCACTTAGGTCATAACTAAACTGCTTCTTCTTTCCAAGTATTGTATGTCCAAAGCCTTGGGAGAAGGGAGGTGGGGTCTTGTGCCATTAGCTTTAATCTAAACATGCATCAGATTACATTTGATATCTATAATCAATCAGTCTTTACCATGCCATCATTGGTAAAGAATCTATCACTGACTGGGTCTGAAAACATGCTGAAACACTAAACTGCAGGAATCTAAAAGTGTGGGATCTTATTTCGCAGAAAGTTTCAGGTGCTTGCCCCCATATTGTTTGACACTACCCTCTCATAGCAGAAAGCAGAAGTTTTCTTTTATTTGCTACTAAAATACAGAGTTACTGCATTTCTCTACGAACTGTGGTTTGAGAAGCTTATTTTTAACAGATCTGTTCTCTCACCAACCTTGGATCTTGCCAAGTTCTCATAATGGCTGCCACAGAAACCTAAGGATCAGTTGACTAGTTCTAATCTAGATGATACATCTCCTCCTGTAACAGACTTCCTCCCGTGACACCTCTCGGAAAGGGTTCACTATGATAGTTGTGAGCGTCAGTAATGAACCTGTGTCCTATCGAATTCCCATTATGTTGTTACAGAACCATTTCTGAAAAGGTATACTGGGGCTTGCTTCACACAAAGACTTTACATTTAAAATGCCCCTACCGTGCAACTACCGCCATTCCTACAGGGATTGCTGTCACACTCGCTGATCTCATGTTCGCAGTCAACACCAGTGAAGCCGGGTTTGCACGCACACGTGTAGCTGCCCTGGCCGGTGTTCATGCAAGTTGCTCCGTTTTTGCATGGCCTGTGGTGAGTGCAGTAGTTCAGATCTGCAAAAATACCAGGAGTTAGAGAATGCAGCTTTGACAGCTGGGAAAAGATACACAAAAAAACCCCACTGTAGTCAACAAAAAAGACACAATTTCCAATAAAGCATACCATTTTGCTATCAACAGGAATACTGAAGATTATTATCCAGGTTATTATCAGTAATAATCAGATGTCTCAGATTATCAGTGATTTTAGATATTTCTCCATATCCATCACTGAGCTCTGAATTTTGAGACAGATGGCAAAAATTTAACTTTCCTAGTACTTTGCTATACCCTCTCTCTTTTGTGAACTTAAAACCATTAGCTGCAATGGGATTTAGGTGCCAAATTGGAAAAGTTATTTTGTAAGTGTGTGTTGTCTGGAAGATAGGCCACAGCACTATAGATACTTTGTGTAGAACATCTCACATACTAAAATAGTGAGCCCCACCTTTAAAAGGTGTGTGCGCTGGTGCACATTCTGGAGAGGCACAGAGGAAAAAAAAAAGATGTTTTGGCTTGGAGATTTAAACAAACACTACCATACTTTTATTGTTTATTTACCATATTCTCCTTTTATGGATGTTAGTAGATTAAACTGTCAAATGCCCTGCCAAGCTTGACGGTTTTCCTTTTTTTTTTTTGTTTTCCTGCTTTAAATTTGAGACAGAGGTTAAGCACACAAGTTCATAGGACATAAGTAGAAAAACTTTATTATCTCTATAAATACCATAGAGTAATTGGAAGACAACTGGTTAATATATAACTACAAGCAGAAAAAAAATCTGCAACTTTACTTTTCCTGCTTAATTCAGACTTTGCCATCTTAATCCTGTAACTGTCCTGAAAACTCTTAGCCTGCTTTGAGCACTTAATGATCTCAGTGCCAGCAATGCATATATGGCCTTGAGGACATGACTGCTCAGCTGGCTATGGTTCAGTGATTCAGTGGGTTGAATAGGTGGAAGTGGTCTGGTGTACCTTAAAATGGAACCTGTACTTTTCATTCTTGCTTACATGATTTTTCTCTCATGCTCCAGACTTATCACATGAGTTAACTTCCTTGTATGCAAAATAAGGAAGGCCCAAATGACGGTGTTTACTGCTGCTGGAAACTGTTTAGTAAATTTTTACAACTGTGCAGGGAATAAGTTAAACTTAGCTTGACCAGGCAGAAAACTCGCCTGTTCAACACTCATCCATATTAGGTATTTTTCCAAGACAAAGACTTCTTTTGCAAGAGAAAAACTGCACCTACCAAAAAGGTTTCCTTGTTTTCAAACAAAATTACTACAAGAATTGTATCTGAGGCAGCAGTGGCACAAAATGATGCCTGTGAACATCTTGTGGAAATTCAGTTCTAGATCCAGTGGGTCAGATTCCTTAGTACAGTACTGAGCAGTACCCAGTCCAGAGATGTAAGTGCAATGTTCAGAACTAACCTTGATCACAGAAGAGGCCACCCCATCCTTCATCACATATGCACTGCCATTGTGTTTTACAAGTCCCGTGACGGCAGCCTATATGGGGTATGCATTCATCACAGTAGCGGCCTTGCCAACCAGGACGGCAGCTAGAAGAAAAGTCAAATTAAAACATTAATGACATGGAGAAGAGTTTAAGTTTCTCTTGCAAGGTGACATTTTAACTGATGTTCACATTGCAATTGCCGTCTACTCACATGCACTCTCCAGGCTTGTTGCAATATCCATTCTGTTCAGTACATCCGGCCAGACAGATGGCTGTAAAGAGAACATAAAAAAGCATAAATGTTTAGGTAAATACACATGGCACTACAGAACACACTTCTTAAGGATAAATGCCAGCTTTAAAGCAACACTTTCAAAAAACAGTTTTGCACTTTCAAAGCTTTGTTTTAAAACTTCTTGGTACAGGGAGTTCTGGAGCAGGAGGAAGTGAACAAGGAGAGCCAACACTTGACAAATTGTCCTTTAGTTTTTCTGTTTATGCAACAAACATGAACTCTTGCAACTCTTGCAAGAAAAGGAGCAAGAGAAGGCGGCTTTGACTAGTGCTAATGAAAGACTGAGTAAACCCAGTGGGACCCTGAGCTCAGAGGAAAGATTTCCACTACTATACCACAACACCTGCCTCATATACTCTGGCAGCAGGAATGGTGGAAGCATTTGTGTGAGCAAGCTGCTAGCCTTTTACCTTGGAATAGCTATTGCTATTTAGGGCTATCAGCCAAGATTCCCTTCCCTGCTAGCTCGCTCTTTGCTGCTAAGGCCCGCAGAGGTACGACACGGACTTGGTGGCTGCAGCCAAAGAGGGCAAAGTCCTCAGGGCACAACTTTGTCTCTCCCGGTAGGGAGTGGAGAGGTAGGCGTGAAAACACGGCCCGGGAGACAGGAGGCCTCTGTGAGCTTTCCAGCCCCGCCGGACGCCCGCGGTGCTGCCCGTCCCGTCCCGCCCCGCTCCCCGCGGCCGGCGGCGGGTACTCACGGTCGGTGCAGTACTCGCCGGCCCAGCCGGGCAGGCAGGCCAGGCTGCCGTCCGCCGCGCACACGTAGTGCCCGAACCGGTCGTCGCGGCGCTTGCAGAGGCGGGAGCAGCTCTCGCCGTAATAGTTCTCGCTGCAGACCACGCGGTAGGAGTATCGCAGCTGGGTCAGTGGGCCCTGGTGCACGTCCTGCGACCAGTCCTCGCCCACCGACAGCGACCGCTGGATCGACACCTGGCTGATGAGCCACTCCTCCGGGGGCGGCCGGGAGCCTGCAGGAGAGCGGGCGCGGATCAGTGGCTGCGGCCACCCGCAGTGCCCCGCGCCGCGGAGACCACACCAAACCACCCCGCCGGGGCGAGCGGAGCGGGGTACTCCGCTCGCACATATATACATACATATACATATATATATTCACACATACATATACAAAGGCACGCGTGTGGATATGAATGCATGGAAGGGTACGAAAAGGTGGCCACCGGGGTATGCAAACCCCAGCCGAGGGGGGCTCGGCCGTGAAAGCGAGGGCTGCTGTGAAATATCCTTTTCCTCTCCGCTCAGAAAAACATCCCAAAGCCATTATTCCTTTCCAAAGGGCGGAATTCGAGCAAGGTGTAAAATACAGGAAAAGGCGGCCGGGGCTCGCTGGCAAGCTCCCGGCTTTCTCACCGCAGCCCGCCTCGCTTTCCCACGCCAAAAATAAACCGGAGGAAACGCAATTGTGTTGGAGATTAGGCTGGGGCAGAATCAAAGCGGCCCCTGATGGATATCGTTGGGGGACCGGCTCCTGATGGTGGGATAAAGCCGGCCGTGGAGTTATAGCATAAACAGCTGAGCCGGGGGGGCCGTTTCGGGATGGGGGTGGAGGGGACGGGCACGCGGGACGGGGCCCGGG
>VXAY01006796.1:129360-220903 GCA_013399855.1 Oxyruncus cristatus | reverse complement strand
AGCCGCCCCGCGACCGAAGCGTGAAAAAAAAGCACATTTCTGTTAAAGGCTGTAACGATCACTATTGAGTCTCTCGCTACAAATCGATGGCTTCTTTTCCATACAAATGGCTGCTTATGCCTTTATGTTCTCCATCTGTTTGTAGCTAACACCTGCCATTCAATAAATCGATTTGGCCATTTAATGTAACAGCTTCCCGGGACATTTTTTCATGCCAGATGCCACAGCAGCTCCAAACCTCTACCCTAGCCCAGTGCCCCACCAGCACAGCCGCCCAGCCCGGGGCTGCGCCTTGGCAGAAACCTGCTGCCGGGGTGTGGAGCAGAGCTGAAAAGTAAAGAAAACATTAAAAAGTGCCCGATTTTAAGAAAAAATATTTTTAACACTAACCCCACCGATTTCACCTTCTTCTTTAACACTGCGGTTTCTGTATGCCTGGGAAGTGGTGTCTGGTCCCAGCTGCCAGTGGCAGGTGTACAGGTGGTGCTACAATTCCTGTGGGTCACAGACATCAGGGCGGTTTGGGACATTTTTGGCTCCCTTTTATTTTACTCACCAACAGACACTTCACATGTGTTGGGGGATTTCGTGTTTTAAGGACACAAAGACTGCAATTTATCACCGCATGGGATGGGGTGAGATACCTTACAGGGACTTGTGGGATGGGAGGCCCCAACATTCCATCTGTTTCAGGGTGGCAGCCGTCTTTGAGAGGCCACTTTGATGGGCATCAGGGCTGAGTCCCCCGAGTCTCTGAGCTGCAGCAATGCTGCAGTCCCCTGCAGGAAGAGCAAGAGAAGGTGAGTGCTCGCTTGCGTGCTGCTCTGCCCCATGCCGTGGCAAATATTGGGTTTCCCTTTGGCTGCCCCAAAACATGCCCTGTGCTCAGCTGAGCAGAGAGAAAAGGTAGATCTCTCTAGATGTCACCTCTTAGGTCTCAGGGAAGGGAAAACAGCATCACTGGGGATATGAGAAAGTGACATAATACATGGGGGAGCTATGGGGCTGTCTCCTCATGGAGCAGCTCTGGGCTGGCTGAGTTCCTCAAGAGGAGGCAATTTCAGTACTGCTGGGATTTTGTTTGACTGCATTTGTTGTATAATTTATTGTGCCTAGAGCCTTTGAAAGGTGCCTTTGCTTTAAATTTGAATAAATACATAAAATGAAATGTAATACAAAAATAGTTATAGATATGCACATATTTCAGCATGTGGGTCTGTTTCTTTCTTAATTAGTTCAGTGCAGGCCATGCAGACCATTTGTAAATGCACTTGACTGCAAAAGTCTAATTTGCTTTGAAAGTCAGAGAGAAAGTCGTGCACTCATTTGGCACTTTTACCTGAGATAGCTGAATAAAAATGGGATGTCTCATAAGAAGCACCCCTGGAAACTATGGTTGGAACTGAGAGTAGTTACCTGAGAGATAAAAGAATCTTTCTCTTTAAGTCTGAGAGTTGTGGGTGTGTTTGGCAGGGGAGAGTTGGAGGGGATGGAGACTTCTCGCTTGGAGCAGAGGTTCCCACATTTTGTTTCATATACAAGTCATGTATGGATCAACATTCACGGATGGGACACTGGCCTGTAGCAGCATAACAAAACAAGTACAGGCTGGTTTCTTAAAGGGGAAAGCCCTTTGCAGGCTTCGTAGTTAGTGTCCCATGGGCCAGGCTTTGGGAACTCCTGCATCAGAAGGTCTGTGTCTTCAAACAGATGGCTGGGCAGCTCTTGGCTACTTAGAATATGTTTGGGTCTATATTATATAGCACTGAGTAAAGAGATCTGTCACAGAAAAACCATAAAAGGCAGTTTTAACCCTTCCCCTGGGGAGTGACATGGATCCACGCTCCGCCTGTATTACGAGTCCCTCCTCTCCCGTCCCCCATACTGAGCCCACGGGATGTTTGGTCGGGGCCCAGCATTGTGGCGCTCGCTATAGACAGTCGGAGGAAGAAGCCTCAGACCTCTGGCATGTGAGAGTTGGCAGAGCAAATCCCAGAGTACGGCCTCGGTGCAGTCACTGTGCATCTTGACCCAGAGGACAGAGAGGAGAGTGGAGCAAAGTTGGGAAGCACCTCTGGAGCGGCAAGAGGTGCATGGCATCCAACCCTGCACCCAACAGAGGTTGATGACATGCTGTCACCCCAGTGGTACCTACCTGCTTGGGACCGTTGTAGCAGGCTTGTCCTGCCATCAGGCATGGTGGCTGCACCGGGTTCTTGCTGAGCTCTTCTGCTTTCCTCACTTTTTTGGTAGTCTGGCATTGGGCAGAAGCTGTTAAATGCCCTGGACTGAATTTCTGGAGAGATGTGGAGGCCAGCACTGGCAGAAGAGGGTCTGTGGGACTCAGTGGAGTTGCACCTGCTCATGCACCCGGATAAGCTGCAGCAAGGCAGCAGCAGCAGCAAACTTCTCAGAGCTGCACACTGGTAAAAGTTAAAGGTACTTAAAATACAGCTGGCCACTTAAGTAAGAAAATGTGCTTTAAAATCTCTTCACTGAAGGTGAAACTTGCTAATGACTGGAGAGAAAGACCATTCTGACTTCTTATACATAGCATTTATATTTATTTCTAGAAAAGAAAGATTTTAAACAGGACCAGCTGCTTCCACAGCCAACCAAAAGCAATCCTAGATTGTCCAGATGGAGTCACTCAAGACAGAGACATGAACAAGGGCTGCCACCGGCTCCAGGATTTCTGGGTTTGTCCTATTTTAAGAAGATCTCACATCCTGCAAACACTGCTTATGGAAAATCATTGGGTGCAGAAATCCTAGTGGGAGCCCATGAGGCAGCCTCATGTGGAGATGTGGCGATGTGGCATGCTGACATTTTGGCATAACGTGGTGATGATTTTATGTTAGCATCAGCCCTCCAAGAGGAAAGTAAATATGTGACATATTGTTCAGGGAAACAAAACAAACCAGACAATGAGGTCCTGTGCCCAGTGACTGATGTAGCCTCTGCAGGCCCATGCAAAACCTCTATTCCTTTGTGATCTGGGGATGCCGGGAAAATGAGTGCATCAGGGTATCCAATACCCAACCCTGGACCATCCAGCCCTCCTCGCTTTTTGTCTTTGTGTGCGGCCATGCAGGGAGCAAACACAGAGCACCCGCTGAGTTTCTATTGTTTCTCCTGTCTAATGGCCCTACTTAGCCATGGAGGAGTGGGATGGATTTGCGCCTTGCGCACATTGTTCTTGGGGTTCAAAAGAATACTTAAGCCAGAGCAGTAGTTAGTATGACAATGGAATAGAAATGAACATTCACTCCAGTGGCTGTGGATGGCACAGGGGTTTAGATAATGGGACAAGGGAGAAGAAAATTAATGAATCTCTGTTTGTCTGTTGACCCATCAGCATAAATATCTTGTCAGTCATATTTGACAGCAGATCTAGTTGGCTGGTAAGGCACCGGCTTGCCCGGGATCCCAGATGTATTCTTTAAATCAAAAGTTTCATCAGGTAATTTAGCGGACTGAAAAAAACTGATACTTGACCACATAGTGAGCCCCAAATGGACGAGCAATAAACACTTCATTTGTGAGCGTTAAATGATGTAAACCAGTGGTACACTGAGTGCACGGTACCAACTCCTTCCTCCTGTTCTGTGCCCATGGATGGTCAGAGATGCTCCTTTGCAGCCTACACACAAGCCTTTCTTCAGCTGAGCAACTGTGAGGACTTCCCGTGAGGCTATTTAGTGCCCTTATATAGGGCTGTGCTGCCACCCTTAGCCAGCTGGGAGGGATCAAGAAGTCTTCTGCCCTTCGTCAGAGGCTGCTTAAGGGTGGAAATCACTGAAGTCTCTCTAGGTGACAAGATCATCTGTGAGAAGGCAGACAGCAGCATCTATCCCATCCTGAAGGGAATGAAGCTGTCATGATGGAGCAATTAAACAGTTGGGTAAGGCTGACATATTGTTTTTTGAAAAGCCTGGGGTGAGGCATGGATCCATTCTGTGTGGTTCTTCTTGTTTGTACACACACACACAAATGCTGTGTGGAAAACCCTTCTTCTCAGAACTCAGGATGGAATTTGTCTCATCTTACTTTAGCCTTTTAATAGGTTTATAGGCTACGTTAATTATCCATATTTCCTCCTGAGTCAACACTGAGAGATGGGATCATATCACTCATTCTGGGAGGGGACTCTGAGCTAGACAGGATGAATCATCACGCTCAGAAACCCTGCCCTCTCCATTGACTCCAGAGGAACCTGCATGACTTGATCAGCTGAGACCCCTAATTTTTAGAAAGCTAAAGAAAGGTGAGATTGATCCCTTCCTTAGTGCACGAGTAGAGCAGGGATGGTGTCATCTGCCTTGATGCACATCAGCTCTGAGCATCAGCTGCTGGCCAGTGCTTGGAATGTCTGGCCGAGATTAGGATCAGGGTTGTCTCAGCTCTGGCAAGAGCACAATCCTTACAACAAGACTTGTAGAACTAGGTATAAGGTGTAAATAAATACAGTTTCATGGCCTGCTTGCATGTTGGTACTGCTTCCACTGAAACTTGCCTTACGAGGACACCTCAGTAAAAGGCATTGTTGCAAACTGGAAAGGGTGCAAGCTGGGATATCTGGATTAAGCGAGGGATCTATACCAAAATCATGATGCTGAATGGATTAATTGGTAAAATCAGGTTGTGCATTGTGGATTAGATTTTGAGCACCCTTTCAACTTTGGGGTCAGAGGAGTCTAATGCAGGATTCTGTTTTAGGCCCATTCCTAACAAAATCTGGAGCACTGCAGTAAAAGTAGAGGAAGGAATGACTCAAATGACATATACTACAACTAATGAACTCTTTGTAAGTTATAAAGGATTTCCATCTTGTTGCTTATACATTGGGAATGCTCCAAAACAGATAGCACAATGAATCAATAGCTTTTAAAATATATCTGGGTTTTATTACTTCATTAGGGGATCTCATAGTTAACCCTTGAATAATCAGCTTAAAAGCAGAAGGCAGATTTACTGGCATACGGTTTTACAGGGATGTTTTCCTGGTCAAATGCCAAGATATATAACAATTTAGATTTCCAGTGTGTTTATTATCTGGTGTCTAGGAAAGGCTTTAGTCTTCAGTCTTGAATCACTGAAAGGCAGCTTGAGTCTATGGATAATATCACCAAACTGGTATTCTTTAGCTTGTATGCTGGGAAACATTTTGTTCTGTTCATGATGAATTGTCCAGTGAAGGCACTGTACACAGTATATTGTACAATATTGCTTATTTTGGTGCTTGCTTGTTTTCCCGTTTAAGAGTTTTGGCCACATTTTCATGTTTGCTTCATTTCATTCTTGCCGCAGACCCCCTGTGGATGAGTGCTGCTTCTTGTCTCATTTTAGAAACAATTCACAGCTGATTAATTTCTGCTAACTCTTCAAATTGATGAAAACAACAAGCATTCATTTGCAAGGACTAATTTCAGCCTCAAACTATTCCTAAATGTAGCTTTTTTATTTAGTAGTCTTTTTCCTGGTCATTTCCTATTTCTTCTTCCATCAGAAATGGTATCTGGAACAGGAGGATAGTCTACGTCTTGTTGCCTTGAATTTTAACTACCATGATATCTGTTTTTTCTCAGACCAAGTCTATATGACAGGGCAGAAAAATCACCAGGGACAACTTCCCTTACGTTAGCTCTCCAGCAGTGACTGCCACCAGTGGAGGTCTAGCAGGGAAGCAATGACAGAAGATGCTGAAGATAAAAGTCTGGCAGGGATATGACTGCTAGTGCAAATTCTGTTTACTCCCTCCTGCCTGCTCTTCTTGCCTGGGGGGAACCCAGTTCTCTGTACACTTAGGGTGGGTGGCATGGGAGCCATATAATCCCAGAAAATATCCTCTGTGATGGACCTGTTTCACAGTATCTCTTCTTCCTACGTAGGGTGGAAAAATGGTTAAAGATAGGAAATATGTTTGCCTGCTAATGTACTTCTGTGGTTCTCTTGAGGCTCTTAATGAAGGTAGCTTCACTATTCTTACCTGAGGCAAGGCAGCCCTGCCAGGAAGCTCTTCCTAAACCCAGAGACAGGTGTTCCATGTGATGGAAGACAACACACTGACCTGAACTTGGTTATTAGCCAGCACTATAGCAGGATAATAGTGGTGAATTGGAGAGAGACAGGCTGTGTGACAGGAAAGACACTTATTATTGGTTTGTTGCTGGTACAGTTTTGCTAGGAGTTTGCAGCTAGGCGAGAGATTGTGGGATGTTCTGGATGTTTAAAGAAAGAATAAGCACTGGATAGGTAAGGTAATGTTGCCTGCAAAGATCTCAGCATAAAGAATGAAGGAAAGCTGAAAAAGGACCTAAGAAAATAGGAGAAAGAGAAAAAGTATGGAGATAACTTCTTTGTCTGATGTGGAGAAGGAGGTGGGACAGAGGGCAGGTGACTGGATTTCAAGAGTTGCCCAGGAAGTCTGCTTTAGCTCACAAAATTATGATATCCTAGACATGGGTGTATCTGCTCTTCTGAAGGCAACCATTTGGGAAAAAAAATAATCAACAACTGCATGCCTCTACTGTGCTTTGGCTGGCATCAGTTCTCAGAACAGGTTCTTAGTTCTGACTCATTCTCTACTTATTAACCAGACTGGTAAATTGATGAAATCAAGCTTGATTCTAAAATTGCTATTCATGTTACTTTCATTCATGTTACTTTTATCTGCACAGTTATTCAGAGACACCCAGCAAGAGTGATTAGAAATTCACAGAAATCACCACAGTCTGAGTGACTGCAGCCTGGATGAGGAAATACCAACAAAAGCTGCTGTACAAGTACAATACTAAAGGAATAGGAATTTTCTTAGCAAAACATAGCAATGATCACAGTATGGTTGAGTTTTGTGGTGTATCAACATGAAAGTGGTTTCAGTTCACTCCTAAAATAACAGAGATTGGCAAGTTTTATTGTTCATAAATCTGCTGGAGAGTCAAAGCCTTGTATTGCTGTGGTTGCCAAAGCACCCTCTAACAACAGATTCAGTGCTGCCATATTTGTAGAAGTGCTTTGTGTAGAGCTTAGATAGCCTGAAAATATGCTGCCCATAATCCTATCAGACACTGTTAAACCAATGAAAGCAGCCACCAAATTCTGTGTCAGTGGGTCGTGGTTCAGACCAGGTTCCCGTGCTGCCCCAAACCAATTTTTCTTGAATTCAGTGCCCTGGGAGGTTTCTGATAGGCAGCATTATAGGCCGATACTCTCTCTTACTAATGGATCCACTACAGCACAAGCAGCAAAAATGCAAGATATTCTGTGCTGCTCATCTGTTGTGGTTTAACTCCAGCCACTCACTCCCCTGCAGTGGGATGAGGGAGAGAATCAAAAGGGCAAATGAGAGAAAACTGATGGGTTGAGATAAAGACAGTTTAACAGGCAAAGCAAAAAACAAGGGTCCAAGCAAAGAAAACAAGGAATTAATTCACTACTTCCCATGGGCAGGCAGGTGTTCAGCCATCTCCAGGAATGCATGGCACCATTCACACGTAACAGTGATTTGGGAAGACAAATGCCATAATTCCAAATGTCCTCTTTTCTTCTTTCTTCCCTCCACCCCCCTCTTCCCCCGCTCTCCTCTCTCCCCCCAACTTTATATGCTGAGCATGATGCCCTAAGGTATGGGATATCTGTTTGGTCAGTTGGGGTGAGCTGTTCCGGCTGCGTCTCCTCCCAACATCTTGTGCAGAGAAGATCTTGGCTCTGTAAAAGCACTTCTCAGCAGTAGCTAAAACATTCCTGTGTTATCAATACTGTTTTCAGCACAAATCCAAAAAACATCCCCATACTGGTTACTACAAAGGAAATTAACTTTATCCCAACCAAAACCAGCAGATCATCTAGTTTTCCTTCATACCAGCATGGAAGGATAGCCAGTAGCATTAGAAAGTTTGTACTACACCCATTGGCAGTAAAGCAGAAGTCATCCAATCCATTGTATGCAAGACACGTAGTGTGTAGAGGTGACAGTGTCTTTTGGTCACTAACATGTTGGGTGGTGACTTGGAGGGAAGCCACAAGTTCCTGAGCCGGCAGGTCCTGCTGGTGATTTTGACAGAGACTGCTGAGTTGCTGATTTTCATTAGTGGTTATGTTTGGGTGTTGTATTCCAAAAAGTGTCAGGGTTGGATGAAATGTGGAGCTCTCAGTTGCTAAGAGATGGAAGTGAATTTACATTGCTGTGACCTAAAGGTTAGTAAGTAACAGAAGTCATTGCTGTCTACGAGTCCTTTGCAATTTCGAGTCCTTTGCAATTTCAATCCTTGAAATTTTAAGTGCTAGATTTGTATCTATATTTGGTAAAGTTATGTAGGAATGGTCAGAAGGTACCTGGCTCTCCAGAGTTGTCTCTCTCCTGTCCTAATGTAGTGCCACAGTACTGGGAAGGCTTTCCTTAGCTGAGCTCAGGGCAGTGTCATCCATCAGAATTTAGATACTATTACTTTTCTCTTCTCCATCTGGGGGAGATCTTACAGTGTTTGTGGCTCTGGACTGCCATTGCCTGCTGCTGGGACATGTGCAGAGGGAGAGCATTTGGATAATAGGGAACAGAGCAGCACCAAGCAGGCTGTAAGCCTAATTCAAACATGCAAATCAGGACCAATGTTTTGCATTGATCAGAGAGAGTTCTCTTTGAAAGACCCAGGTCTCCAGTGGCTGTAAGTGCTGAAAGGTAGTCTGGCGAAGGAAGCTGTTTCTGTGGAAATGAGATAACAGCTAATGATTTGTGCCAGCACTTTTATCAGTAAAGCAGCTCACAAATCAGAGTAAACCAAAGTATGAAAACTCTGGGAGCAATGACTACTTTGCTCTGGCCATCTCCCTGGAAATCAGGTGTGTGGAAATGTGGGAGTGTGCATGCTAATATTCAAATGAGATTTCTTACTAGACCTATTGTTAGTGTTTACTTTCTCTCTCCCCAAACCAAGGAGTTGCTTAAATAATTTATCAGAGGTTTATAGATCTGTGATGAATTCTGTGGGTTGTGAGTTTGCTGGTAACACCTAACACTGGGTATCTGTCTGTTTTGATGAACTTTCACTCCAAAAGAATGCAGAGAACCTCACCACATTGACACCGTGTACATATACAGGCTGAAAACTCCCTGCTTTACCAGGATGCTACTGGATACTGCATGGTTATAAAAGTCCTTCCCTTGCTCTGTGCACAGGTGGGGCCTGAATCCCAGGTGACATTTGATGGCCCCATGTTATGCAGAAGGTGATCACTTCTGCCCACTGAATATGTGAAGCTCTCAATAGACCAAACTGACTCACGCTTGCTGTTATTTTCACACCTTCCTTTGGCAACAGGCAGGTAGAATCTCAGAATATTTTAGGACAGGACTTGGGGTTAAAATTCAACTGCCTGTAATTCTGATCTGTAATATTGTCATCTTTGGAGCTCTGCACAGGGCTCTGGTCTTTCCGTCATAGGAAAGGGACAAGAAATGGCCATAAAATGTTTGAGGACATGGAGGGATGGCTCCATCCAGATCTACCAGCAGTGAAGTGAGGGAGTGTCCAAAGACAAGACTTGAACAGTGCAGTTAGTGACAATATGTATGACCTTGGACTGATACAATGAGAAGAAACTCTTTGGTTAGTTCAGTGGCTAAGTAGACAGTAAATGACTGTTTAACTGACATTATTCCTTCTGTCCATCCAGAAAACAAAATTATAGGAAACCACTGGAATAAACAAGAGCCACACATTTCTTTGGTGCACTGCCACCCACACACAGATTAATAGTCATGGGCTATTAATCTTCACAGCAAGTTCTCTTTCACTCCCCACCTACAAGCCCTGTCACTCAGCTGATTAACGTGATTTCTTTGAATCCCAGTTGTGGCTTGATACAACTATTTTAATAATAGCTGTAGCTGTAGAGAGCTGCTATTACCTTGATATTATTGTCCTGATCTTATCATCTGGTGAACCCAAGTCAGAGTTTAACTGAAGTGCAACTTAGAGGAACTGAAAGTAGGCTGTATGCACTCATTTATTGTAAATAAGAAGTTTGCTGAAGAGAGGTGGATTGTCTGTGAGTCAACACCTTTACTTACTTTCCTGGTGTGTCATACCCTGGTATTTGCCAGACTGTGCAGGAAGGGCTGCGTCTTGTTCCTCTTATGATTAAAATGGCAGGTAGGGTAGTACTGAAATAGGTACCTCACTTGGCTGTGGTCCTCACCTCTATGACTGCATGTGGACAGGTTACAGGAGCTGGAGGAGTGTCATGCTACTCCCCACTCTCTGTGGCTCTGTCTGGATGCCACTGGAGTCCATGTGCTTTGGTGTCTCGGGCTTTCCTATTTTGCCTGAGATCAGGAGTGTTAACTTGGAGCCACTTACCTGAAAAGAACCTTGTGAAGTAGCCTAGTGCATCAGCAGGATTGTACACTGTGTGCCCTGTAACATGGTCCCATGGCCAGAGAAAAGCCACAGTGTACAGTTTTCTCCAGTCAGGTGACAGATAATGCATTTCCCCAGCCAGAAAGGCTGAGTGCTGCTGCCTGATGCATCCTCAGCCCAGACCCGTGGTGGAGCTTTTGAGGGTTATGAGCTATTGCACAGCAGCTATACACAGAGGGTCATGCTGACATTTGCTTTGCTGGGGGCACAGAAGTGGTAGGTGTGTACAGGGGATCAACGAATATGTTGTAACATTTTCTGCATTTAGCTCTCCCTCCAAGGAGAAAATACATGCTTTTCTTTTTTTTTTTTTCAGATTCACAGAAATGCAGCTGGCTCAGCCAGGGCCCATCAGAATATGGTTTTGTTGACTGAAAATTACTCATTTAGCAGATTGCCATTGGAGATGCTCGCAAATGTGGGAGTTGCTGGGTTAATCTTCATAGAAGGTAGAAAAATTGGCAGCAGAAGGAATTTTTGAAAAAAACCAAATAAGAACTAAGGAAAGAAGTGGGTGTGAAGTAAATTATTTGCAGTGGAGTGTTTTCCTTTCTGAGCTAGCAGAGAATGTAAGGGTATTTCCTGGGGACAAGAATGTCATATTTAGAGGTGTTCTTCCTTTGCTAATAGGGAGGTGAAAATCCCTTAACAGTTAAACATTTCCTGCTCAAACATGGCCATTACAGGCAGAAGAGTTTCTGTGTTTACTGGCCCTTTGGGTCTTTGGTTTAGTTCCCACATACATTTAATTTGCCATGAAGAATAAAGTTGCAGTACCAATGATTAAGGAAGTTTTTCCAAATTGTGTTATTGTTTCATTTGTGCCTGAGCAATTCCTGCAAAGAAGGAAACATGAACAAATATAGTGTATTTATTGCATAGCTCAGAGAATGCTGTGGCCATTGCCAGAGGAGATTCTGTTCATAAACCTACCTGCCTATTGGATTTTTCCAACACAGGGAAATAATTTTCTAGGTGGCAACTCAGTTCAGTGCCCTGCCCTATTGATGTCACTTTGAGAGCAGGTGAGCTTTGTGAGACCTGAGGAACAGAGTGCACCCCACTGCTCTTGAAGCATCCTGAGGATCTTCATGCTACAGCAGGAGCTTTGGGACCAAAAACAATGCAAAATTTCTGGAGGCAAAGGGTCAGAAGCTTATGAAATGAAAACAAATTGGTGGATTTCTGTGATTGCCCAAGTCTGAGCAACTAGGTCAGGGCATAGCCTCTTTGAGTCTGGTAGACCCCTAACTGCTTGCTGTCTCTTCACCCCTTGCAACCTGATCTGGTTGAAGACGTCCTTGCTCATTGCAAAGGGATTGGACTACATGACCTTAAGGTCCCTTTCAACCCAAGATATTCTATGATTTTATATTGCAAGCAGAAACAATGTTTTGCAATCATTATAGCAACATTCAGCTTAGAACTGGCTTTGGGACCTGGAGGAAGAGATGCAAGGAGATTCTGATGTAGCTGATATGCTTATCTGAAGATGGTAGACACATATCTGAAGAGGGGATTTAGATCTTGCTTTCACTGCTGCAGCCAGCTGCTCTTTCTGGTAGGCTTGTGCAAGTCTCCCCTCAGCTTAGTTTCAAGTCTAACTTGCAAAGAAAGAGGAAAATACTTATTGTTTTCCTTAACAAGTAGGTTCTGTACGTTCCCAGGTTCCTCATGTCTTGCAGGGGGTCTGGCTTTGCTATTATCATGAGCCTTGAGACGGCCTAATGCAACCTGGAATGACACTAATTGAGAAATGTCTCCTACATGAAGTCTCCAGTACTCCTGACTCCCATTTGAGTGAAGAGCATCTTGAGAGCAGTTTTTCCCTCAGACCTGGAAAGTGTAATCCCTGGTGTGATCCTGTCTTGCACTGTGAATGTGACTGTGTGTGTCTGTGAGCATGCAGGGGAGCAACACACTCAAAACTTCTGAAGTTGAAGTTGGTGTTGAGCATATGGAGGTCTCATTGAAAATCACCCTTGCAATTTAATGTGTTCAGCAGAGCACTGTACAAACTGCAAAGCTTCTGTCCTGCTTTGTCTCTCTGACTGAGGTGCTTTGGGACTTGAGCCCATGGTTGTGCCCATTGCAGAAAGGTCATCATCGGAGTGGCAAAGGGTTTGAGGGATGTTGATATTTGGAGGCAGAAACAATTCAGAATTCAGGTTTCAAACACTGTGTGTGAAATGTGAAAGACAGCTTTTTATCACCCTTCAGCCCATTGTATTTCTATCATTAATCCTTCGATGCAACTAACCTTCGCAGTAGGTGAACTTTTTCCTTTTTCCCCTTGTCACACATCTAGGTCCCACTTCGTGCCCATTCTAATTATTAGTGAAATACAGCATCTTTATGATGGTTTAGTAGTCCAGAGACTCCAGTCCAGGGCAGGAAATTCCCATCATTAAGGGTTTGCTGAACTCTCTCTCTCCAGAAAATGACATTTACTAATTACATCATTTTGATGTATATGATACCCAATCCAAACATGTTATAAATTAGCAAAAGCTCATTTGTTTCATGAAAAGTATTGTTCTTCTTTTATTCAATGACCTTTTTGTTCCTCTACATCCTGGACCAATCAAGTGCTGGTGCAGGCGCTGACTTCTGAGCACAGACAATAGCTTATTCCGTCTATTCTGTTCAGATGACTGTAGGAATAGGCAGTCACTTTGTCATGTGGAGACTGGAGGTTGTATAAAACCCTTTTTCCCACCATTTACAGAGAGTCTGAATCCTGAGAGGAAAACCCTGTCATAATAATAATAATAATCCAGAAGCTAGAGCCCATTGAAGTTTTCTCAGCTTTATGATTTGGGTGGGGTTGGAATTCAGCCCTCCCCAGCCAAGGCTCACTCGAATTTTTAGAGCTATAGCATGGATTGCCTTTCCCTAAATTTCTAGCAGCAGATTGTGTTTTTTTCAATGAGCTTCATATGTAGTTTCCACAGAGAAATTTCATTCACTCATAAATGCAGCAGGTCCAGGGGCTGACTGGTGCAAGCCCGTTGCTTTTTTCTCCAAACCTTCAGGGAGTGCCTTTCTTCTGTGTGCTTGCCAAGTGGCCCAGCACAACAGACCTGGGTTGGACTAGTTGCTGCTGTAGTTCAAGCCCATGGCAATCCTCAGCCATCTTCTCAATGCTGCAGTGCCTGACAGTGAGCTCTGTTCCACATAAAGCACCCCATGGGAGATTCCTGTGTGAAGGCTCTGGCTGGAGAATGGAAGGAGCAAGGTGACGGGGGAACTGACACTGTAGCAAAGTTCTTAGGTGCTTGTGTGAGTGGCCTCAGCAAATGCCACCCCGGAACTGGAACAAGGGGTGTTGATGTGCTGAGGGGATGAAGGTGTGTGATGGCAGGGGCTGTGCTGGGAGGCTCTGACTGGCAGTGTTTTGTACCATCAAGCCCCACTTGCAACTCATCTGCAGTATTCCCGTGGCCAGCCAGAGAGAAGCAGCATCTGTTTGGAACTTCTTGGCAAGGTCTGAGCTCACGGCCACCCCACACCTGCAGCCTGTGCAGCCCCGGCCTGCAGCAACCTCTTACTGTGCCACAGGGTCCTAGGGAGCAGGCAGGGACAGAGTGAGCAGGGAGCAGAGGCAGCAGGAGGACTAAGACTTCTGTAAATCCCAGGAATGCAGCAGCTCTCCAGTGCCACTGTAATTCACAGGGGAAGCATTGAGACACAAACTGAGAGGCGTTACATGTGTTTGGTGGGGCTAGGAGAGGGCTGAGAGACCTCATTAGCATCATTCATATATTTCTGAGCAGTCATTTAGTACCGCTCTTCTTCCTACAAGCTCTTTTGGAAGTCAGCATGTACCATTCACAGCAAGTGTTTATCTTCCATCTTTAAAGACAGACGTCAGAATATTTCCCTCCTTATTCATGCTCCGTTTTTTCTCACAGCCCAATTATTCATGACATCACCACCTTTTCCTCCTCAACCCCAGACACAGTGTTTCTGTGGCTACAATTTCCTGGACAAGAGTTTCCAGTTTGCATTGTTGGGGGGGGGAAACAGGAGGGGAAAAAAAAGGTTGTTTCGTGTGGAAATGTTAAATGAGAAATGCAGCCATGGAAAACTCAGATGTGCGCACACACATACACACATGCACACACACAGAGAGCAACAATAACAACAACCACCAAGGTTATTATAATTAATTTAAAATCTGTTTAGAAAAGGGTTCCTTTTATGTTGGACAGGCTCTTTAAGCAGCTCAAGAAGTATGAAAAACAGGAAATCAAACTGCCTCATTAGGAATTGACTCTGCTCAGTAATTAGAGTCTAGAAAACAAAACAAGGAAAAGCAGGTGGCGAGTGAGCTCCAAGCAGGCAGCTATTGTATAATTTCAGTGTTCTGTGGGCTAACAATGTTATTTTTTTCGGAAAAGTGTTACTTCCATGGAGAAATGACTATGAGAATCATCCGAAGTTTAATGAGAAAGCACTGCTTGCTCAAAATCAATCCAGAGGCTGCTAACTTGGCTCAGCCTCGGGTTTAATTCATAATTAGGCAGTATTTTGCTGCGTTTAAAAAGACAACTGTTCTCCAGCATCGACTGTTCTCCTGCGAAAATCATGTTAAAAGTAATTACCAAGTGATCCCATATTTTGCTGATACAATCAGATGAGATAACCCTAGACATTAATATCAATTATATCTTCTCACAATAACCTTTGCTGAGCAAATGCTGCCAGTGATTTCCAGCAAATATCTGTTTATGTTTTAGTCATGCCAAAATAAGGCTTTGCTTGCTGCACTCACTTACTCCTTCATTTTTGAAGGAATGTGCTTTTTGCAGAGAGCTCGCTTCCAAATACCACCCCAAATAATTTGCCCAAACCGAATTTGAATGATGTGAGCAATAGTCACCCTTTGGGAGTGGCTTGTCTGCCCCTCAGGGATGGTTGCAGGGCTTTCTGACTCATTTTACTGACCTGGGGAAGGTATATATTGCAAAGGGCAAACACTTATGGGTAACAGGGATAGCTCCTTATTAATCCACGACATGTTTGTTAATAGATCAAGTCTTTTCCTAACAACTAAGTAGATAGATGCAAAAGATCTAAAAAAGTGATCCAAACGTCATCAAACTTTTTTGTGTGGGAACTAATGATGAAGGAAATGGCTCTCTTCACATGGTTCTCTTGTGGGCAGAAAATAGAAGCTACTTTTGTTGTACACGTTTTTTTTTCAGTGGGAATTTTAGTCCAGGTCTCTAAAAACAACAAATACTAACCAATGATAAAGCATGAGTATTTACCTACTGTTTACTGCTGACATCCTGTCAGGATATGGTGTGGCTGAGTGAGTGCACTTTGGCTCAAGACGGGCCTGGTGACTTTGCAGGATGAAGCCCTTGATTGGGAATGCTGAGCAAATGGAGGCAGCAGAGCTGTGCAGTTTTTCCCCTTGCTGGGTGGGTACTTTATGGCTCTGTGGTGACCTGTCCCTTTGGGCAGCCAAAGACTGTGGCTGGGGGAGAGGGCTGTGCTTCCCACAGTGTCTGCAAGGGTTGGGCATGGTGCAAGGCAAGTCTGGTGAAGGGAGGCTGACAGCCAGCTGCAATCAAAGCAGATTCCCTGGTGTAAACAGGGTGTCAGTAAGATTAAGAGTCAGCCTTCCTGCATCTGAGCCAAGCTACATAGCCAGGGAAGAGCTGCAATCGGCACAAGGCTGATTTATGCCAAGTGTGGTACTGCAGGAAGGACTGTGACTGCTGCAGAGGTTTGTGGTCTCTGGCACATTTCTTACCCTGTAACAAAACTCAGGTGGACAAAGAGGGAAGTGTCTGCTGGGTGTTCAGGTTTACCTGGGAGCAGCTGCCAGCCCACTGCCCACAGGGACAGTGTGAGCGTGGCAGCTTTATGCTCCAGGAGTGGTGCCCATGGGCAGGACAGGTGTCACAGGTCTACGAAAGCCATCAAATAAAAATCAAAAGAAATTCTATCAATTGTTATTAAAGATGACTCCTTAAAGCACTTATTCCTTCATGGAAAGAACTTTCAGCATCTAGGAGGGGACATGGATCATCCTCTGCAGTTATGAAGGGAGCTCTTTGTAGCTTGCTGCTCTGCTGTCAGCAGTGAGCGTGGGGACCTTTTTCCACACACAAGCTCTCCATTCCGGGCTGCTCCCTGCCCTGGACAGGCTGCTTAGAGAGGGCAAGGTGAGCAAGGGGTGGAATGGGGCACAGCCAGCCCAGAGCTGCCCTGGGTGCATGTTGCTGCCTATACTCTGCCTTCAGAGAGAGCTCTGTCTTCTTGCAAAAAGTGGTGGTGGCAAAGCCTCCCACTTGCATGAGTGGAGGCCCTGGTGTACTGTATGCAGGACAAACATACCATGTATCACTTGATTTATCGATTAAAAGGTTTCTTGCTCCTAGCCAGCAGAGTGGTATGATAAATCGGTCTGTTGGTGGAATACAGGCAAGTCCCGTGTCTGGTGGAGAAGGAAAGGTGTGTGTGTCACCTTGCCAAAGGGTGCAGGTGAGCATTAGGAACATACCCAGATGCTTATGTGCTGTGTGCCCATATGGGAAATGTGCCCCTTTCACCCGGCGCCCGGTGGCTGCCTCAGAGAACAACAGCTCTGGGCAGCTGGAAACCACCCTGCTGAACAAAGGGACCTTGTGCTGGCTTGGAACATCAGATATGCTGAAATCACCATAGATTGCCAACCTTCCCATGGTGGAATAGCCCCAGAAAATGTGGATGCAGATTTGACTATGCTTTTCTCTCCCATCACCCTCCTCTGTGGGTTTCCTTTGGTCAGCAGGTTTGTGTTGCTTTCCTGTTGTGATGCACGCATTTGCTGCCAGGCTAGGGGGTTTCCTTAGTGGCAAGTTGAACCTTATTCCTAGATCTATTGACATTTACTGTAAGTACTTAAGCTGGGCAAATAATCCATGAATATATGTTGACATTTCTAAACCAATTTGCTTTGACTACTACTACACCTGTCTAGGGATTAGTCTTTGCAAACATTCAATGGACTGACTTCTGCTGTAAATATTCACAGGAAGGGTCTTTCAGCATCTCAGAGACCACATCTGAAACCAGCTCATAAATGTGTGAGGGTTGGACCTGCCACTGTGTGTGTTTATTAGGGAGCAGATATAATTTTGTGGTTTAATTACCTGATTGTAAGCAACAGCGCTACTTAAAACCAGCGTAACTGCCACACGAGAGGCCTTTGAACCCCACACTGCTATGCTTAAACTACATAGCCAAACAATAGAAACTGCATAAACCAGCATCCCAAACGAACCATGAAAATCTTTAAACAAACAAAAAAAATCTCCGAATACATCAAATGTGAATAATTCGTTGGGATCTAAAACTTCTTAGCAGGCACAGCTAATGATTTCCTGTGGTTTCACAGTGCAGTGGCCGAGAGGGATGTGGGGAGGAATGCCACGCCACCTCCTGTATTGTTTAAATCAGGCTCTTGTAGGTGAAATTTCTGAACTCATGAGAATGAAAGTTTCCCAGCACTGGCAAGGATCCAAACAGAGTTTGGGCAGACACTGTGCAAACTTCCCTGTGCATCTCCAGGGGCTGATTTACTGCAGGATGAATGGGGTCCCCCAGCCACCCTACTAGCCCAGCCCAACATTGTCGGTACCTCCCAATCTCAGGTTAGGTGAGTGTCTGGTCTGCTGCCAATGTAGCTCTGCCTCCGTCTCCTGCAAGAGGAGGAGGTATTGCTCCCTCTTCCAAAGCAGCCTCAATCCTGATTTGCATCAGGCTTGCTATTTCAGTCCTGGGAACTCCAAAGTTGCTGGATTAAGTTCTTTCGTTGTTTTTACACAAGTCCCTTTGGGGCCGAGCTGAGCTGTTAAAAATAAGGCACTAGAAAGACAAATGGTTTCCGGGGGGGGTGGGGGGGGCAGCAGCATAGGGGGGAAGGGAAGGGAGAAGGGAAGAGGCTTAGGACAGCTGTAAAATGCTGCAAGGTTAAATAAAACTTTTGACTGCTTGTGTAGCTCTTCCTTATGTTCCTGAAACCACTGACGACCTGAAGAAGCTGGAGGGATCATTCTGCTTGCTGCGTGTGGTTGTTTTTGTTGTGTTTTTTTTTTAAACTAGTTACACAAAACATTGTTTTTTCAATTTCAGGAAGTCTCTTGATGCCCTTTGGTTGATTTTGTTTTGCTTGTTATCTGGACAACTAATATTTTTTCCTGTTAGGGGGAAAAAAAGATTTTCCCAAGCAGATTAAAGATGTTTTTTAAGCATATGAATGGTGACATGGTTCACTTTCATTACTTTGTTTATTTTTAATAATGAAAAACACCTTAATTTATCGTAGCAAGACGTCCATCCTGGAGTAAACCTTGAATTGAGTTTTAGCTTCTTGTTTCTGATCTGTTTGTGGCTTCTTATCTAAGGGAAGGCTGCGACTGTTTTCTCATGCTTTTCTGAAGTCAAGGCACGGGACAGAATTTTCTTCACAGCACATCGATGTCCTCTGACAACAACAACAACCACATCTGCAAGAAGGACGACTTTATTTGGTGGTTTTGAAGCAATCTGTTTATTATAAATTAATTAGTTTAATGAAGGTAGGTCCATCCAGCCCCAATATCAGGGGAATTGTTAGGTGTGATCTCAGTTATTTTAAAAAAAGAGTAAGAAGGAAACAGGCTCTGTGAATGAGATGCATGTCTGCAAAAGGGCAGATGAGGTACAGTCAACCAAACTAATTTTTGGGAATGAGGACCCCGAGTACCCTGCCCCCTTCTCCTTTGCATCTTAGGTTGCAATTCCATGCTTTGCAAAAGCAGAAATACTTTCGTGCCTTTAGGCTGGGGGTCTATTTTGCATTGACACAGATGTAAGCAAGGCAAGAGGAAATCGTGCTGCTAGACTTTAAAGGAGAAAGGCCAAAACTGAGAAGGGGATGGGAGAAGGGAGGGAAAGTCTCAATTACATATTGTGAGTAAAATCCCTAGATGTTCTGAGCACCACTGTAAGCGGGCGCCTGAGGAGCCCCATAAGGATATCTTTTCAGCCATGAACCCACCACCTCCCCCAGCCTCAGGCCAGGCTGGCTGCAAGGGCTGAGGGCAGCCTGGACTTGCATGGGGGTCTGCCAGCCCCAGGTAAGCCAGGCACCAGTGGCAAGTGCAACACCCACTGCTCAGCAAGAGGCAACAGATCTCTGCACCAGCAGGTGAGTGTAGTTGGGCAGGCAGCTGACTCCAAGCACAACACACATCCCTGTTTGGCCACTTGCTCACTGGTCTGAGGAAACCACTGGGGCTGTCCTGCTCACCAAAAGCACAGAGGAAATATGGCCACGTTATTTTTCTTGGCACAGGGACCTCCAGCATTACAGGCTTGTACATGCTGCCTGACCCCAACAAGCTGCCTCCTCCAGTGACTGCAAATTGTTTCCTCCTGCTCCAAAGGGGAGGCCCTGCTGCCCCTGTATGCCAGTGATGGCATTGGGATCATATGCATGCAGGTCTTTTTCAGATTAAGAACAGCATTGTTCTTCCCAAATTGCACTGGTCCTGTCCCTGCAGGAGTCAGTGATTTCTAACTGCTTCACACATTTTCAACTACCTGTGCAAATAACAGCTCGAATTCATACTAAGGATCAAAATGATGAGAAAGAGAAGATGAGAAAATCTCATCTTCTGAGAGGACATCCTCTCCCTCTCTGTTTTATCTCTGTTATTTACTAAAGCTCTATAGATACTTGCATTGCACTCATTGCCACAGTGATCTCCATTTTCCTAAGCCAGCCTGCTTGCAAGAAGCAGGTTAATTCATACTGCCTATTTCAAATGTCCTGTAGGTTAAGGACAAGTCTGGGGAGCAGAGAGGGGTGAATTTATTAGCAGAGCTTACAAGAGAGGTGCTTCCAACATGAGAACTCACCTCACTCCACAAAATGCCTGAAAGCAGAATTCCACTTTTGCTTTTCCTGACTATCCGGTAACAAAACCAGCCATGCATCTCAAGCAGGTGTTTTCAAGGAAGAAAAACCATAAAAATCTGTAAGCAGGTTTATGGCACAATTTCAACAGTAACTGAAATTTGAAATATGGCACAATTTGAACAGTAACTGGGTCTGGTGGTGAGAACAGCTGCACCTCGAGACCTCTTGGACAAACAGCTGGACCAGACCCAATTATCTTAGCCACTGAAACATGCAATAAAAGAAAAGTCCAGTTTGAGCCTGGAATCCTAGGGTATTAATTTCTGCACAAATGTGTGAAAAAACATTAACATAAGGGAATTATGGAAAATCAAGAGGAGCAAATGTCAAAATTGTGTTGTGCTAGTGTGTGCAGGCACATGTTGCCCTTGCACAAGGAGGACACACCACCTCTGCCTGAAAGTGGATGCAACTAGTGACTGTGCCAGGCCTCGATAGCACCACAGAGCAATGATGGCCCTAACGAGCCTCACTTGGGGCTTCCCCACACCCATGGGCTCAGTGCACTATTAAAGCTCAGTCTAGGGCCCTCAGCCTCTTAGCCTCTCCACCTCTTAACCTTCTTAACTTCTTCATCAAAGTGCATTCGGAAGCTCGTTGTCCTGTTTTCTACTGCTGACTCATCCAGCCTTCCATTTGTTTGACCTCATGGCAAGTGTGGGAAAAAGCTGAGATGGGAGTGATGGAGCCTGGGTGGTTGGGGGGGAGGGATGGAGAGGATGTGAAGGACATAACCCAAGTGGCAAACACCTCACTGGGGTCTTGCTGCTAATGCAAGAGGTTCATTAACAGTTTTGTTCTACAGCATTACTCATTCCCTGAAAAATGGACCACTTTTTAATAACAGGACAACAAAGGTTGGGGGAGGTATGGCCAGCACTCCAGGCACATAAAAATCAGAAAGGAAACCAAAAAGTTTCTGATGAGGTTTAAATGTGGGCCTTGTAACAGTGCTGGGAAATGATGAAACATCCTAGGCATCCATCATTACCCTGATTTCAAGACAATAGGTCTGAGGGCCTGCTTGGTGCAGGGTTAGGTCAGCCTTTCCTGCCAACCTTGCAGCCACAGTGAGTTGAGAGCCCAAGGACCCCCTTGCCAGGGGCCCAAGGGGAAGCACCAGGGTGATGCGGGGAGTCGTGTGTACAGCAGCTGAGTTGGTAATGCACAGCCAACAGCCTTGAAGTGCAGATCCTCTTCCTGTCTCCGTCTCTACTGGGTGACTGTTGCTGCCTGGCTCAGATGGATGGCCTTGCCCACTCTTGGCCCTGTTTAGTGTGAACCCTGGAGACCTGGGGCAGAGACTTGCTGTGCTTCTCTCAGCATCAATGTAGTTGCACTTGGCCTGTCTGAGGTCCTGTGTTAAGCAGACGTGATTACTCTTGCCCTTGTCACAGTGCTGATGAACTGTTGATGACTATAATCTCATTTGCTCAGTACTGCAGCCGTCACTCTGTGGACAGGGAGCTCTGGGAATTTGCTCGCTTTGGCTAGTGTTTCCTCAACTCCTTGTTAAAAGAAAAGCCTATTTCTGGATTCCTCCAACTCCCTCAACACAGACATACATTATATTTCACAGTGAACCTCAGTTTTGCATTGCCACATTCCCAAAGGGCCACAGAGGGGTGCCTAGCCCAGAGCAAGGCTTTCTCTGTAGGATTTCACATGTTATTTGTTCTTGCCATACTCTGCTGCTGTGCATGGTAAATGAGTGAATCCGTGTAGGATCCTGTGATGCTTCTAGTTTGATGTGGCCCTCCAAACATGTACTCTGCAGCCGGCTGTCTCACTGGATGACTAGGTCAACCTCTTTTATCCCCTATCCCTCCCTGTGATTCCTATTAGCTGTGCAAGGTGCTTCGAATGCTCTGGGTGGAAAGCTGCACAAGGAGTCTAGCAGCTATCACTGTTTCTCTTCTGCTCTGGTGTAGATAACCTCCAGCACAGTGACCCCCATGTGTACATTCGATCCTGACCACAGCACCATGGCCAGCCCAGGGGCACCATCTTAAGCTGTGCCAGGGGAAGTTTAAGTCGAATATTAGGAAGAAATTTTTTACAGAGAGTAATCAGACATTGGAGTGGGCTGCCCACGGAGGTGGCGAATTCACTGTCCCTGGAGGTTTTTAAGATGAGACTGGATGTGGCACTTAGTGCCATGGTCTAGTAACCATGGCAGTGTTGGATGGAGGATTGGACTTGATGATCTCAGAGGTCTTTTCCAACCTGGTTGATTCTGTGAGGGACACATTTGCTCATTCTATGAGGGACACATTGCACATTTGAGGCAGACAGAGCAAGAGGAGCTTTAGCTAACATTTTCTCTTCCATGAAAACCACCCACAGGGCTTCACAGAGCTGTGTGTGTGAGTGTTGTGTGTCCAGAGACACAGGACGCGTGTTCCCACTTTAGCCATTCAAGAGCAACAGTGTAAATGGGCTCCCCAGGGAGCCCTGGCTGCCTTGCTGATGGAAGAGACACAGCTGCAAAGCATCACTCGGGACAAGAAAGCAAACATGGGAAACAGGGAAGTTGTCTCATATGTTTTAAAAAGCTGGTAGTATTGAAGTTAGAGCTACTGTTTGCAGCCTAACCTCTCACTTGATTTTGGGGCAAGATCACATGGTGAGGTTATTGCTCACAGTCATACAGCAAGGTCATTTTTAAGGATACAGGACTATGAGTTATGATCCTGTGAGTTCAAGTAGAAAGAAAATCTGGATCTTGAAATGGAGAAAAGCCTCTAAACTCTTAGACAGACTAACTGCAAAAATAGCCAAGAGAGTTAGGAAAAAACTTACCCAAATATATTCCAGAATGTATAAATAGGCTCTCTTACTCCAATGTTCTTCACTACAAAAGGAAATGTCACATTGAGTCAACTTGTGACCCAGATGAAATTACATGTATTTGTTTATTTTACTTATTCTCCTGTTTACAATGTGTTGCACTCGGTGCATATGTTTTTGTGCATGCTCTTGCATTCCAGGACCAGTATTATCAAAATGTGTTTTTGTATTTGCTGCCCAAACTCTGGCTGAGGATCTGTGTTTCTGGGTATCAGTCACAAAAATGAACATATTCTGTGTGTGTGTGTGTGCACTTACTTACAAACTAAGGGCTCATTGCTCTGCAAATTAAACCTAATTATGCATACAAAATAGTGATGAAAGATTCTGCTTTCTATCAGCTACATGATTTTAAGAAGGAGGAGGAGATGGGTTTGCTGCCCAGGCCAGTTCCAGGAAAGTGTTTCAGTGAACTCTACAATGGATTTTAACCCTTTGTTTTAACGTCTGTTACATATAAGACACTGTAAGATACCAGTCCAACGATTATTTGGGATGCTCCTTTCTACTCTCAAAGTGTGTTTTTGTGGCTCTGGACATGACTTGCAAATAGAGAGTGTGAACACTCTGGTTGGTGGTGGATTTTGTGGAGGGGACTTGCTGCAGTGGGGGTGGCTGTTCCTGCTGTGTGTGTGCTGTGCAGCATTGTTTTGGACCCCTCTTGGGGTGACGTATGCCTCACAGATGGGAATGCCTTCTAACTGCTTGGGAGCCATAGGTAGCTTCAATGCATTACTTTACTTGATAAGAAACTATTTTCTCGCTGGCCACCTGGATGCTTCCCATACAAACTGTGCACTGAGGGTCTATTCATGTTGGCCCACACAATGGATTTCCTTTCCATGAGCATTCTTGGAAATAAAGCTGTGCTCTCTGAATGTTTTTGAATAACAAGGTTTATGGATTCCACCTAAACTAAGCAACAGTTTTAGTAGCAAGAGCATCTGTGGATACCGTTGTACTGCATTTTCCCAGACTGAGGTTATTTCAGCAGCCTGCCAGTGGCTCCAGCTTGTGTTTGACTGTTATCACATACGTAGAAGGTTGTAGAAGAGAACATTGCAGGATGGAGACGAGAGGCCTGAATTTTTTTATTGCAGGAATTGGATTAACTCATATGAGCTCATTCTCTGGTCTTCATTGCATTGTGTTTGGCAGTTCCTGCAGCATGATTGCATCTAGGTTAAGTGGCATTGTTCTGGAGTCCAGCAGGGAACAATTCTGTATAGACTAAGTGTGGGGGAAGGACAAGGTGATCTCATAAATTTTCACCATTTTTGGTATCTATGTTTCACTCGTATGTCCATTCTTATAACCTTTTTCTCTGCCTGAAGGTGATAATTCTCCACATTCAATGATGGAATTGCTTCATAAAACTGTGGAGTTTGGCTCAACCTGGCTAGTGCTTTGGGCAGAATGACTTGCCCTCCATTAATATTGGGTGGGAGAGACACTTATGCAGTCAGGCATTGAACTGTGGGCCAGCCTACCTTAAGGTAAGTGAATGACCTGATTTGCCCAGCCATCAATGTTTGTACTTGTCATCACTGACTCTCCTGCTTCCCACTGCCTCCACAGAGTGCTGCTCTCCTAAGGGCAGGTTATGGGAAAAATTGCAGTGCACCAGTGCAGAAAAACCTCTGACTGTCCCGACTGTCACTCAGAACTTGAAGGACTGCATCATTCAGGCTCACTGAGGTCCACATGAGTGTCTTCTGAGTAGAGCTTATGCTGTATGAGCTGCCCTAGGAGTGTAGATGGAGCACTATCACTATGGACTTGAACTTCTGTGGAGAAAAAGGACTTCTCCAGACTAACAAAAGTGTTTGGACAGCTAATGTCAAAGAAAGACAGTTTCTGACACTGTGAAACTCTGGGTCTCGCTTTCTTTGTTACTGACTTACAAGCGCTCCCCTTTAAAAGCCTTCATTTATTAACAGTAAAATGTAGCTTTCACTGAACAGTTTGACCATGTGCTATAGATCTGAGTACAGATCAGGCAAAAAGACTTGGTTAAAGCACAGGAAAAATCTGTCTTGAACAGTAAAAGTACGGAAGTTTATTTCTGACTTGGTGAAAGGAACTGAAAGATCCCTTTTTTTTTTTTTTTTTCCTCCTCTCCCTGAAAATGCATCCTAACCTTAACGGTGGGAGTGTTCTAGGAGCAAGAATGTGAGAATGGAAGAGAGACCTTCCAACATCACTCTTCCAAAAGCAGAAAGCAGTGGTTGCTTCTCCCAAAGATCTCCACTTGAGTTGCTGCTGGTGTTGTGTCCTCTTAGTGGTCCTTTTTGCATTGAATGGGGGCATCTGTAGCTGTCGTAGGGTAGATGTTTCAGAGGGGCTGACAGGCAGCAATGGTCCTGGGGGAAGTGGGTTACATGTTCATGGAGCAAAGGGTGTGGAGTCACTATGTGAGTGCTTGAGCTCTCTGTATGTACCCAAAGGGCGATCAAGCTGCAGGGCGGGAGAACTACCCTCAGGTTTGTCAGTGGTATGAGCAACTCTGATCATCTGCCTGTTATGGTGATGTGAGAGACTGTGGTCTGCAACCCACCACCTTGGCAGGACCTGCAGCACTTGGTCCTCTTTGAAGCACACAAACTTACCCCTGAACCTTTTGGTCACAAAAAACCCAAAATAAGCAGGAGCATTTCTGTTGGACTTAATTGGAGGCAGCTGTTGAAGGTGGAGAGGCTCTTCCAGTCCTTCTGAAACTGTTTCATAGGAAGAACTTTCCTTGCCACCAGGATTTCCATTCTTCATCTCAATTTCTGTCTGTCACCATCAGTTTCTCTGCAAATCCCAGTTTAGAAACAGCCAGAAAAATTTAATCCCTGTCACACAGATTTTATTTTATCGTAATCAGGTTTTATGCAGTGCTTCCTACACACCTGTGACGCTCAATGTCCGAGTGACATGTGGTGTGTGCCAGGTGCTGGGAGGGTTCCCCCTCCTGCCAGCTGCTGGACAGAAATTTGCACAGCTCTCCTTCTTGCTGTATTTTGTGAATCTGCACTTCTGTAGCCTGTATGCATGTCAGGTACATATATCCATGGGTCAGAAGCAGCACATGCACCTGTGGGAGCTGTCTGGATGAAGCAAAGCAGAGTGAGCTAGAAGCATGGTAAGTCATGCTGGCATTACTGATTTGTTCTAATTTAAGAGAAACTAGGTGACAAAACTCTGCCCCAGGACAATTTTAGAAGGATTTTTACTTTCTGCTGTGGCAGTGGCAAGCTCCAAAGATGTAGTGCCTTTCCTGTTACAGGAAACTACAGACGAACTTTTCATCCATTCACAGAGACTTTTCCAACTTGTGTTTTGCTAAAGGCATCAAAATACTTCTGAAAGGAGAAAAGTGTAATTTTCATGTTCCAGTGAGGGAAACTGAGGCACCAAGTGATGAAGTAACGGTTTCAAGGGCTTCTGAAGACCAGGTGCAACCTGAACATTACATGCACATACTCTTCCCAGCGTTTTCTCACATACAAGCTACCCATAGTCTGGTGTAGAAAAGCCCAGTGCTCCTCCTCTGCTCAGAGAGGGGGACAGGGACCTGAGCTGACCTTAAATTGTTTTGGAACAGTTCATTAGTATGAATGTACATCCTCAAAATAGTGTCGGGAGAGGAGGAACTGTAGTGATACAAAGGGGATGTGCGAGCTGTCTGCATTGGACAGTAGGGTGATTAGCAAGATTAGGAAGGAACATGGGTGGACTTAGTTCTCCACATTTTCCCCCAAATCTCTTTTAAAAACTCCTGAAGGAGAGAGCAGTGTTTCCTAGCCATGGGTGGTCTTCATGACCACACTAAAGGCAAGGTAGAGTTGTACCGCTACTGGGGGACCATGATAAAAATGCTGTTAGTTGTGGGGCTCCCTCATCTGTGGTGGGCACTGGAAGATGGATGGAAGATACTGGATGGGAGACAGAACCTTTGGACTATACAGAGCTTGAAGAAGCAGGTGAATCCTGGAGATCCGGGAAAATTTCAGACCCCTTTCCCAATTGCTCAGGTGGGATCAAGGCATGCTGTGGATGTGAGTGAGGGGAAGAGCTGTACAGCTACTCAGTAGTCCAGGCTTGGGCACACCACTGCCTTTCCTGTGATAGGATGATGCAGCTGGAGGAAGGAGTGGGATTTAGAGGCTGCAGCCCCCAGCCTCCCTCCTACAAACTCTCTCTGAACACTCTCCTCATGCAGAAAAACACAGTCCTTGTTGGCAGCGTAACGCTGCAGCTGCCATGAGAGATCCAGGCAAATCCCATAATAGGGGTGTGGAAAGAAAAAGCAATCCAGTAATGAAAAGAGCCCTCTGCCATGTGCAGGTTATTTTCAAAGGATGGTGTTGCTGTTTTCCCAGGCAACAGCAGGCTGCAAAGCAACTTGTGTGGGCAGGTGATTGGGGCAAAGCAGAGAGCTACCATCTCCAGCCAAGATGGGGATGCTGTTTACAATAAACAGAAAGCTGTAAGAGAAGGGAGGGACTGCTAAGAGGGAGCTGGGAGGTCTCCATAGAGACACTAACCTCCCTGAATATGTGCCCTCGGGAACTGGCACTGACCAGGTCCCTAGGAAGAAAAGCACCTGGCATGGGCATGGCAGTATCCTTGCCACACGTGCCGTCTGCAGCGAGGTGGAGATTTTCACACCTGCTATTTAGCACAGAAAAAAAATGGCATTAAGGTTGGGACCCAAGCCATAGAAAGACAAGAAATTAAAAAAGTGACAGCCAGCTGTTTGCTCTCAGCAAGGGGCCTGAAGCCCTGGGAGCAGGGGGAATGAGCAGAGGAGAGGGAGGGCAGTGAGAAGATGCTGCCTTTGCTGGGCTGATAGTGTGGTGACTTGCCTTGTCTCTGAGGTTGGCAACAAGTATCCTTTGTTTGGAGCAATTGTTATCCTTTGCATTTGTTGCTCTTCTCTTATTATTTTTGAGAAATACATAAGAGTGTGAAAGAGGTGAGAATTGAGAGTCTTTAATGGAGGATAAAGGACTAGATGGTAATTTTGTGATTCACCCAGAGAGGGGGACAGCACCTGTTCCTCTGCCTGGGAACGTTGGCAATTTCACTGCCTGCTCCCTGCCTGTTCCAGCCCCTAGGGAAGGCCTGGACTAATACCTGCATCTGAGCTCTGATTGCTTTTCTTTATGACACTAAAGTCAAAATTCCTTCCTCTCTCCCTTTCCAGTCCTGGGGAAAGTGAGGTTGTCTGCCCTGGTGTGCGTTTCACCTGTGCGTTTAACCAGTCTGGTTACATCCTCTGTCAGTATCCTGCCTGACCACCCCATAGCCATTGTGCTCTGTGAGGCTCTGAGTGCTCAAGGACAAGACTAGGCTGCTCCCTTTGGGGTCTCAGAGGGTGTCTGCATAGTGAGAAGACCAGACTCATGATCCCAAGCTTACTCACAGCCAGAAGGCTGCAGGTACACACTTCAACCTTGAATTCAGATATTCCCCTCACTTTTCCTGAGGAAACTGGGAGACACAACCAGCTTCTCCTCCTTTCCAAGCCACAGTGCTCTCCAAAACAGAATGCAAGATTCATGCTGTGCATCTGAGCTTTGCTGCATTTGTTACCGTCCTGCTTGAAGGAGGAAGGGACTGAGGATGCAAGGCTGCAGTTTCCATTTGAACTGGTGCAGGAGGATGAAGGGAAATTACAGTGTGGAGCCAGCCCTTTTACCTTCTTTTCAGGAGTCCACAATGCAGATATGACAAATGATGGTATGGTCTGTGCTCCTGTGCCAAGTGCTGTGTCACATGGAGATGGAAACCACCGAATCCACCTAACCATAAACAAAGGAAATGGGGAAGTGATTTACTGTAAAATTAATAAAAAAGTGATCTGTCTTGAAAGAGAAATGCAGAGACCACACTTTGGGGTTTGGGAGGGGTCAACAAGACAGAAGGGGGAGTAGGCTGGAGAGAAAGGTTTCCTCAGCAGCCTTAAGATGGACTCATCCAGCACTGGCATGCTCTGGGGTCTCTTGGGAACAACACAGAAAGCCCAGGAGGACAGCCTTGAGGGAAGGTGGCACTGCTTCACACTCTGAAGATGTCATTGGGCTCTGCCTCTGTAAGCGGAAGGAAGAAGCGTGTCCTGTCAAGATACGTTTTTTAGCCATTTCAACGATTATTGGTTTCCACCAACAAAAGGGAGCCCCAGGACTCCTGGCCCTCATCAGGGTACATTGCTAGTGGAGAAACCACCTCTGTGGTGTCAGTCCTTGCTTGTTTTTCTCCTGAGCACATGGTGCAGGGGAGCAAACTCTTGTCACATGGATATGTGAGAGTCAAAGGAGCAGCTGTCTGGGTGGTGAAACTGGCTGACCAGAGCAGGAGTCATTTCCCCTTTCCCATATTCCCAGCAGGAAGCAGTGTGGTGTCAGCAGGTTGTGTGAGGTTAAACAGTCACATCTGAAGTATTGCTCTGCTATGGCATGTCTAAATATCTGCAGCCTTGTGCCTGGCCCTGCACACTGGCTGCTGCTTATAAGGGTGTAAAGAAAAGCAAAATATATGGAGGAAAAAAAGGCAAAAAAATAGGAGTAAAAATTATAAGGAAGCTGCAGGGACAGACACTGCCTGGCTCTCCTCTCTCATCCACCAAAAGAGGAGTGAAGCCATGAGAAAAACAACTACATCAATAAATTATAATTTGTATATTTTGTGGTTAGCTTTGCTAAATGATGTGTAAGTGTAGACTGGGCTGTTTGCAAGACTGCAAAGAGGATGTGTTGAGATGGGTGATGGAGGTTAACAGTTCCTCCTGGCATCTGACATGCAATATATGGGACAGTTTCAGGAGGAAAAAGGTGTTGGTGACATTTAAAACTGCTCTGCTGGAAATATTAAAAACTAGGGTCCAAAAGAGTATTACTGGGTTGAGACTAAGCCACTCAAGATATTTTCTGTCTCTAATTTAACAAATTCTTCATAACAGGAGGTAATTAGAAGAGTAGACATTCATTTAAATGTACCTAAGACAGATAAAGATCAGGGAGGAATTGAGCGCAATACTCAGTCTAGCCATTTATGTCCCTTTTGTGTTTTTAAGGAGTTTCTGGCTCTTCACTATCCTTCTTTGTGCCTTTCTTCACATCCCACCATCCAAATTCCACCCCTTAGAGTACCCCTCATCAACCCTCCTGCCACATACAAACTTGCAGGTCAAGATAAAACACACACAGACACACAAACCCACTAAATCCAGGTCCTCTTATTGCTATGGCTTGAGGACCATGAGATCTCACCCTTCACAGCATCATGGACAGATCTTCTGGACAGAAGAATATTGTTTCCCTAAACTAGCCATCACACAGCAAGAAAGTCCATGAAGTACTTTCTGAGGGAGTTTTCCTCTGAGTCCCAGGTCTGTTAGAGATGGAACACCAGCACTAGCAGAGAGATGGTGTGAACAGAAGTAGCAGTGGGAGCTGCCCTCAGGACTAGAATGGCTTTTGGAGGGCATTACGCTTGACAGTCATGTTATGTAGCCCAGATGTCCCCGGATTCTCAAATGTTATCTTTGAAATCTCCAACATATCCTTATTCTTAACCCATGACAGTCCTCTAGGCTCTTCCCCTTTGGGCTATTAGGAAGAAAAGCTCCACAGGGGGGAGAGAAAGGGATGAAAGAATGGCCGCATTTGAATATACTGTTTCATGAGCAGATACAAAGCAAGAGCAGTAGGCCACTGTTGAGGATGTTGGATCCACTGCTGGTGGAAAGGCATGACTCAGGAGATGCAGTCATCAGTTACCTGAATTACTAATTTGCATTTCCACATGAAGAGTCACTTTTCTGAGCTCTGGCATTGCATAAAATCTTTAAAAGCGACAAAGTTATGTGAACTAAACTAAATGATTAATAGACCAAAGAATTTTTACACCGTTTTCAACACAATGTTTCTTTAATGAAGCAATGGCAGCTACCAATGCAAGGACAACTTCCTCTGAAAATGTTGGATAAATGCCTGCTTTTACTGGTTTTCCACACAGCTGGAAAAAATTCCTTGAATGGAAAAGTCCCTGGGCAGACGGCATATATCAAAAAAGATCCTCTGTGGACATCTGTGAATATGCACATCTTCAGAGCTTTTCCCAGAAGTAGGATCGACCTGAGGAAGGTGCATTTATGAGAGCCTTGACTCTGCAGTGCTTGTCCAGACATTCTCAGCAAATGGTGGGGCAGAGCTGGGCTGGCATTTGCTGCTTACAAGTGACCAGGCATTTCGTTCACAGAGAATCTTCCACAGAAGGTATACCTTCTCTTGAAGGACATCCCTGTGCTTTAGAGGCAACCTGCCAGGGCTCCCTGCAGCTGTGTGGGATCATCCATGCTGGGACTTTGCTCTCCATTAGGCTTGGACCTCCTCACTGTCCCACATCTGTGTGGGAAGGAGGCATCAAAGACGTGCTTGCTGTATGCATCATGAGGACGTGAGCAGGTCTTGGGGTCACTGTGCCTGCCTCAAGCTGTGAGGCAGCTGGGGCAATGGGACACATGTGCACCGAAGGACTGGGAGACAATGGGATCTGCCATACCTCCGCCTTGGGTAACAAGGGAGATTAAGTGAATCATGACCATTAAATGAGTCTGGATCTAAACTGTGTCCCCTTGGGACATGTTGGCTTTGGTCTGCTCATGCTTAAGCAGTAAAGAACTGATCCCACCAGGTAGAATGATTCAGACAGAACCTTTTTTTTTTTGGTTCATATTTTCATCCTCTTCTTTTTTTTCAGCTTCCCCACAGTACCAGAAGTAGGTTTGTTGAAGCATTTTGGTACCTCTCCGACCCAAAGAGGCTTGTAGCAAAATCTGCTTTACTAGTTCAAAATAAAACCATTGCTACTGAGGCACAGGGGAATAGATGGTAGAGGCTATCTTTAGTAGTCTTAATGTATTGTAGTCTTGTAGTGGTTTTGTTAATTTAAATATAATTTGGCATTAAATATAATTTCTGCACGTAGTGTGGAAAAAATGGGATTCTTTTTCAGAACAGAGAACCTTAGCCTAATTGACCAAAAACTATTGCTTTCACATAATCTTTCATTTCCAGACCACTGTGTAATATATATTATTATATAATATATTTTCTAAAAATATATGCAGGGCCCTGTGACAAATTGTAATGGCTCCAGACTAGCTCTTGTAATGAAGCTGAGGCATTCTGTTGAGCATATCAACTATTTCATCAGCCTGTATTTATATTACAAGAAACTACCCTGTAGTATGATAAATTCACCATCTGGTCACTTACCGCTCTACGCATCTGGATTGTGTTACTGGTTTAGACCACGATGGTAGGATTCATCCCTTTTTTATTTAGCAGATAGGTGTTTAGTCTAAGTCAGTTGTCTATGTTTCCTGGTAGACCATGAAGGCATCTTCAAATAGTGTTTTGACCTATCTTCTCCCTCCCTTGTGTTGGGATAGAATGAACTATCCTTTGGAAACACCTCTCTTTCTCCCTCAATTGACTTTAGACAGTGCAAAGATGACTGGCCTAGACAAAGTGGTAAACGGGCTTGGGCTGCATCGACATCTCCACTGGTTATGCGTGCAGTAAATATGAACAAGTAATTACAAAGGATGACTGTTAATCTCTGCAGAGAAGTATGCTTTAAATGCACCCAACTGTGCTCAGACTGTCAAGACTGAAGGCCTATAGCTAGCAAACTAAGGACTTTATTTAGATATTAAAGTAAGAGCCTGGGTTTTGAACTCGGTGGAAAGGTTCTCACTGATTTCTGGCTGTGGTTGCCGCTATTTCCAGGGGTGCTGGGCTCTCACACTCTGTCACTAGTAGAGGGGGGGGGGTTGCCTGACTATTCTGGACCAAGGAGCCTGGATTTGGCCCCCTTGTAGAGTCATTTCCTGGAAGTTTTCCTTTTGTTGTGTCTCTTACAACTCTGAATATCCCCTCGATTTTCTATATTTACTTTTTTCCTCTCCTTTTGTGGAGTGCATTGTACAAGTCCCTGGCTATGACAATGTTCTTTTGTTTCAGGAAGTGCTCTGAACATCACACTAAAGCAGTTGCTGTTCAGTGGTGATGTCATTTCAAGAAAAAGGTTTTGCAACATGTGCAAGATTTGTTTTGCCTGGAGACAGACAACCAGGTCTGGGAACTCCAGCTGGACAGGGCACACAGGAAAATTCTGATGAAACCTGTGCAGTACTGAAGTCTTCTCAGTAAGAAGAGTGAGCAGAGTCCTTCAAGAAGGAGATGGAGTCCATGCATTTCCCAGGAACATGTGGTAAGGAAAAAACAGATTACCTGGAAAGCACACAGCACAGAGCACGTGCAGCTTGTGTCCACTAGGAAACATTTGTCTCAGTAAAATACAAGGATTGAGGTAAGTTTTCTCAAGATACATCTGAATTTGATTCTTACCTTCTGTTGTCAGTGGCCATTTAAACAACAAAATGACTTGGCAATATCCTTGTTCTTTAAAACCAGTAAAGGCAAGTGTGTGTTCATTGAGTCCATGAACATGACTGCCAAGGATCTTGTCTTCTGCATTCAGAAAGGTTATCTTAAAGCAAAACTAAAAGAGAAAATAAGAAGCTAGCAAGCCTGGCTGTAACACGGATGTTGAGTACATGTGGCCCATTGTGAAAGGTTCCTGTCCTCCATGGGGCATTTGTGGGAAAGCCACACCTGACTTTTACCTCTGCTTCCCTCTGTGCATTGTCACGGCCCGCAATGCTGCTCAGCTCTAGCTCTGTCAGGAGCAGGCAGGCTTTCAGAGCTGTTCAGGCAAGCCATCAAATTACACAGGCCGTTCAAATGGAGAATTTGCTGTGGTGGTGACTCTTATCCAACCCACAGTTTCCATGAAAGGAAAGGTTTTATCAAACTGGCGCTTGTCCTGCAAAGCACCACGCAAGAGTGATCAGCCTTCCAGACTGAGTGGAGATCCTGAGTGAAAATAAGGCTTTTTCCTAACCATGAACAAGACAGGCATATGGATGGATCAAACTGGATGTATGTGAACACATATATTAAGACTTGACTAGATTGAATGGTGCATTTAATGAAACTTACTTGAGAGTAACACATTGTTAACTGAGGCATGCAGAATCTTTTCTTCCTTGTTTTAGCAGTCTAAAACATTACATCTGCAGTTGTGCATACTTTTCAAAATTTAGCCCATAGTCTTTATCTGAGCCCATCTACATGAATCTGCAGTTCAGACAGGCAGAATCTGGATTTCCACCCAAGGAAATGCATCCCACGAGCCACCTCAAGGGCTGTGGCTGCCAGTGATGTCTAACACAGGGCTTTGGCCAGCAGAACCCATCACTTTCAAGTGTAGATAACATAAATATATTACGATGAAGCTGAACAACAAAAAAACTAGCTTCTAATACAGCTAAAAACAAAACAAGTCAACCCAGTTTGGAGAAACCTAGTGACAAAGATACAGCCTTGTTTTCCTCTGGGTTTTTCATTTGGATCAGAGAAACGAGCTGAAATGTCACCTCTTTATGAGAAACTGTGCTTTCCTCTGCACTTCCAGCAACAGCAAAGCAAACAATGCTTTGCATTTGTTGCCAAATCCTGTTGTAGCTTAATTTATTCTTTTCTCTGTGAATGCACTGGCCTTCTCTGCACTTCCACAGCACAAGTTCACTGCGACACCAAAGGCACCAGTGGTGCTGTAGGCTGACCACCAGCAGCTTTGCACCCTGACATCTCCTTTCTTAAGAGCCAGGCTTAATGTGATGATGCACTAAAAATGCAGCAGTCTGCTGCAGGGAGCTTGGGGCCTCTTGACTGCAGCTTTTCGTGCAGTGGTGCACAGTGCTCCAGACAAGCCGAGAACAGGCACTGTCTTGGTGCATCACTGTTGAGAACCTCTTGGTGTGGGTGTGGGTGACTGGTCAATATTGCACACTAGAAAAGGAGCAGTTCACTTTTCCCATATCTCACTTAGTGAATCCAGTTAAAACTTGAAATGTTTCCATCAACAGCTATCTCAAAAAGTTTATGCTTCTCCACACAGGCAAAGGAAGTTTATAACTTGCTCTGAAAAAAGTGTTCATGAGCATAGACAAAAATTCTGTGTTTGTTGGAGACAGTTCACAAATAACAAAACTGGTTTTTATGCATCTGTGGGGTGAAGTGAGATTCCCGCTCATCCTGATCAGTACCCTGGCCAACCCATGGAATGTTCTTTTAAACAGCTCTCTGAAATTCCCAGAGGCACTGTCTGAAACCAGCACTTCAGTGAGTGACCTTTGCGGGTTACGGTAGTAAGACGCTGGGCCACTCTGTTGCAAGTTCTGCGAAGCCGCAGACCATTTCTAAACTTCCATATTGATATATTTCCTGGTTCCAGTGGTGCATAAAAGAAACAAACTCCAGAAAGCCCCTCTCTGGATTTTCCCTTGCTCTCTTGTGAATCTTAAATCCATCATGTTATTTGTAAGTAGTGCCCATGCTATCACACAGGTTCTGTTGGGTGTCCTGGAAGAGCTGCCCACCTTCCAATTGCTGAGGTACTCAAAGCCCAGAAAGGAGTAGCTGAAGGCAAACTTCAACATACTTCCTTTGCATGGATTCCATTACAGTGACATACTTCTTTTTTTTTTCCCTCATTGTCTGTACATGGCAGTAATTGATCACATTACAATTTGTCCCAATTCAGGTGGGACAGCACCTGTGGTGCTTCTTCATCAGTTTTACATTGAAGAAGGACAGCTCTTATCCTTCTCCCCATTCTGTGCTTTTGCAGGTGTATTGCATATGTCTACCTGCACAAAACATCTCTGTTGCCAATGAGCTCACTCAAACGTAGACTTCTTTGCAAGGGATCCTTTGGGGATATAACCTCTATGTAAGCTGCCACTCCTTCTCCAGCATGTAGCTGAGAGCTACATCTTTGTGTCCTGATGGCTCTGAGTACCCAGATTAGCCTTTGATAGCATCAGTAGCCAGCTCAAATAGCGACCAGTCAGTTACCTCAAAGCCCAAAGTGTGACATCCTGCAGTTCTTCTGTGTGCCCACTCATATGTGGGTTCATATAATGTAATTCAGCCACTAATGTCTTTTAAGCATTAGTGCTACATCTTTAGCCTTATTTCCTTCTTCCTTTGCATCTTCACATCCTTCTTCACAACTTATGTTCTCAGCTCTCTTGTGGTGGATTTTCTTCTGTGGGGCCTCTAGCAGAAGGGGTTCAAAGAAGGTCCTCCATGGCATATGAGAAGTTAGGTGGGATGAATGTGGACCTTGCTCACTCTGTCTCTCCCTGGTTGGCACTAATGACTCCTGAGACCAAACAGGGGGATGAAGAAACTGGGAACTCCAGCCCAGTCTGAAGCCGAGGGAGGGTTAATTCAGTGGCGTGTGGCTGGCAAAGGAATACAGTAGAAGGGAGAGCTATAACAGTGACATGTTTGTGCATGGGGAAGAGATGGAGATGGAACTACTTCGAGAAGCCATGCTGGGCCGGAGGCCAGTACACCTTTGCTGCCACCTCATCTGCCTTACAAGGTCAGACCTTGCCACAGCTTTCAATATCACTACTGTTTAATGACTTGACTTCCCTGCAAATGAGGACATGGGGAGTGGGGAACAAAACAAGTCCTTTCTTTACCCTTTACACCTCTCTTTGGTCTCTCTCTTTCCTCACCTTTCTGCTGAGCCTCACCTTCTGCAGAAATAGCTCAGCATGGGCAGTGACACTCTGCCCAACTTGGGCTGCAATAATGTGTGAAATGTGCAGCTGGCTTCCTCTGGGTACTGGCTCATTGCAGCTCAGTGTTAGGTGGGAGAAAATATTCCTGGGAAGCCACATGGCATGACAGAGGGAAGTGCTCAAACAGTACAAAAGACAGATGTTGCTTGCACATGGTGGAGCCTCTGGAGGCCAAGTGTACTGTGAACACCAAGGATGTCTTGTCCCCTCCTGTCTGCCAAGCTCCCTGTGGGACACAGCAGATCTGGAGTGCTTTTCACTTCGGATTTTTTTGGAGTAAATAGCAAAGTATTTAAAGTCCGTAGAAGTTTCTATGTTTTCCAGCTCTCCTCTTAAGGAAAAAAAAAACCCTTCAGACCCATGAAAACTTTCTCAATGTCTATGTCTTCATTAAAAATTGCCTTTGACTAGTGTCCAAAACAGCAACCCACAAAGAGAACAGTTCAGTGTTAGTGAGTGAGTGCAGAGGGCCAGGATTACTGCTGAATGCATGATTTGTGGTTATTACCCGAGCATACTTCCATTGTCTCACAGCTTACCAAGCTGACAGAGATGTCTTTGCTTCTTAACTTTTCACAGACAAAAACGGACAAAAAAGACTTAAAATTCCATGTCCCTCTTTTTAGCTGTGCAAAGCTTCCTTCTCGGGCTCACATTTCATCTGGGCCGAGGGAGCAGCAGAGCACCATCTCATTTCTGTCTAGGAGGCATGTGGATCCTCCTGCCTTGCTTTGGACACGTCGCACCGGCTGTCAGCCATGTGCTGAAGCAGGCCTGTTTTGTGCATGGCTATTGCAGCAGGATGGTCTTTCTCCACATGGACCTAAGCTGTGGCAGGATCGGAGCTGGAATTCCTCCCAGAGTTTTCTCAGCCTGCTGCTGAGTCCTAATTGCTCCCAACAGACATCGATACCTTGGAGACACAGTCATGAGCAACTTCTTGGGCCTTTCTTTGTAAGTATTTTCTCCCAAAATGTCTGATATTTGCTACGTAAGTTGTCTCTTTGTGGTGCTTGGCTGCTGTCATAACGTGGTCTTGTTTCTGTTCCCTAACAGGAGAAACAAACCAGCCTTTCGAGCAGGACTTCCCAGGTTTACAAACCTAGAAATTGGTTTCCATGAAGCTTTACACCCACAGTTTCAGTGCCGGGAAGGCGCTCACTAGCAGGATTCTGTCATGGTGCTCTTTCCAAACTCTGCAGGGGCTCAATGCCAAATCAAACCAAAAATCCCTTTTTTTTTTTTTTTCTTTCACATCCTTGTCCAGTTAGAAAAGGTGAGGTTTGGTATGGATTTTGCAGTGTGATTCCCCTAGAGCACGCAGGGAGTGTCTCCCCACCCGAGCTTTCCTGATTGCAAGTTCTTCAGCCCTGGCTCTAGCATTCCCTTCTTCCCCCAAAAATGCCTGTCTCCCGCTTTTCCTCTCACTACACTGCCCAGCCCTCCCACTCTGAAAGGTCAGGCGCTCTGAAGGCAGGTGTTTGGAGGGAGCGCAGCAGCGCGGGGCCTTGACAGACAGGAAGCCTTTTACTCTAATTAGTCTTTGCAGAAGTTTGGCATTTCTCCTTGTAACTGTTTCCCCACTGATGAGGAGCACGTATCCAGCTCTTCCTTCTCACCTCGCACGTCTGAGCCTCCCGCTGTCTCTCGCTGGGCTACAGGGGTTTAGTCGTGGATCACGTTGCTTGGAGGAAGCAGACAGGGGATATGTGAGGAGATAAACACTATTTTCTGATGCTGGCAGGGTTTTCTCTCAACTCAGCCACGTTCACGACCTGAACCTGGATCATTTTTGCTACTTGCTCCCACTCGCCTCCTCCCTTCTGGCCTGGACCCGCCAGTCTTTTGTCTGGTTAATCAGTACAACTCCTTCCAGGGCTTCCTGGGGGCTCTTTGGCCGCTGGGTTATGAAGACCCATGAGTTCATTGTTTAAATTAAGTTCTTCTATATGGAAACACCACTGGTTTCCCATATGGTCTTGGCAAAGCCACCATCCGCTCCCCACCTAAATTAAATTTCACTAATTGAATTAGTTACCATTTTATCAGCTGCCGCTTTGCAGTAGTTTGTGAACCCCCAGGGGTTCAGGCCACGTGCAGTCAAGAGCTTCCCCACCTCACTCTCTCATTTATCATTGTGACAATGCACAGTGCTGGGAGAAGCAGAGGGGTGGAGAGTACCATGCCCTTCCCAAGCATCCCAGCCATCTCTGAGCATCCTAATGATTGACCTCTGTGAGTGAAGCAGCCCTGCACTGACCCCAGACTGCTGAAAGGAAGCATTCTCCCCTTTGTAAAAATCCCCCTGCGACATTGGCGTGGGCCAGGCTGAATGCAGGAGTGTCAGAAGGGAAGCCCCTCATGCAGGCCAGTGGCGCCCTGGGACATTGCAGCTTCCATATGCCAGGGGACTAATAGCGACAGACCTGGGCTCAGGAGACAATGCCATCACGCTGTCCCACAGGCGAGAAAGGGAGAGGGGACACATGGAAAGGGACAGCCTGAAGTGGGTCTGCCAGCATCTGGCAGTGGAGTGTGAAGCGTGTCACCTGCTTCAGCCCCTGCCTTCTCTCAGCAGGCACCAGGGGCTTGGCTATTCTTGAATCCCAGCAGGATGCTGGGTGTGCACCTCTAGAGTGGGTGGTGGACACCCAGCACTGCCACAGGTGCTGCTGGCTGCTGGACTGCACCCACTGTTCAGGGCTGTGGCTGTCAGCATGTGCTGATGACCACTTGGAAAAGTATTGACTCTCATGTCACAGCCTTGGGGGACTAGGGAAGTATAAGAGGCATATAGAAGCATCACCAGCTCAAGCTCCCTAACCCCCTGTCGCTGGACTATTATCTCCTCTCTGTGAGGGAGGAGAGGGATGCATAGAAGCATCAGACATGCTGGGGATGTAATGCTCTTGACTCAAACCTTGAGGAAATGCTTTCTAGGAACACATCAGCACTGCATAATGCTTAGCGGTGTGGGAATGTGGCAATGCCTCTGTGATGGATGCCAGGGATGGTAAGGCCAGCAAAGCTGTGCAGGTTTAGCAAGCTGAGCTTATCAACCACGGCAGTTTGTGTTTAGACCCCTTGGTGAAGGTAGATATCTTCACCTCACTTAGATGATGCCAGACCTGAGTTTTCTTTGCAGATAAGGCAGAGATCCAGCAGTAGTGATGATCAAGGTAGGTATTTGCAGGAGGTACCTGGGTAAAAGCCACTGGCTTCTACAGCCAAAGTCCACTGCTTCCAAGATGACCTATCAAAGGGTGACCTGGTTTTCCTCTGTGGACCTGTAAGGCAAAAAAATGCTTGAATGCCCCTGGAGGCAGGGAAGCCAAACCTGAGAATGAAGCTGCTACTGCAGTGTTGAGCAGGGACAGCATCCTTCTGCCCACAGCCACCAACACACTTTGCCTTTCTGAGACATATACTTGCAAACAAAACAAACCAAAAAAAATCTGTTAAAAAAGGATTGAAGCTGAATGTGCATTTCACTGAAGTCTGGCTAACACACATGTCCTTGATAAAATGCTGACTTATTTCAGAAACTCTACAATGGTGTTTGAATATCTGAGAAAGAACAGTCCCAGGAGTACTCGCCGGTCTTTCATGCTCAGCAATGGATTGGTGATTAAATTTATCACTAGTCACCAATTTATGCTCCCTGACCAATTTTAACATTTCCTCATAAATCATGAAAAAATATATACAGAGGTCACAGAAACAAATGAGTCAGAAGGTGTAGAGAACAGACTTCTTGGATAGGAAGTGGGATTTATTCACGCTGATTACCAGTTTCACCTTGCTGATTCATGTTGTACATTTTCATCTGTTTTTTTGCGAAGTCATATCTATTGGTTCCCATTTTTACCTCTGCAAACAGACTGTAACAAAGATCAGGTATCAATTTTCAAAGCAGACCATAGCTGTATTAGTGAGGTTATGAGATAACGAAGAGAAGATGTGAAAATGTGTGCAAAGTCCAGCACTCATCAAAGTACTACAAAAGCAGAAGGCTGAAACCTCAGCATGGCCCAGAGGTTTGGATCTTCATCAGTATTGGGCATGGCAATATGGAAGTGTCCCAGCTGGTGAGGGATTTGAAGCAGCAGCTTCAGCACCAGAATGGAGGAGAGGTCAGCGGTGGGACCAGGAATCTGGGGAGGAGGGAACAGGCACCTGGGGAGGGACACTTGGCTGTGGGGTGTTGAGCAGGGATGGTTGGGACATGAAGTACTAAGGGGAGAAGGTGTGGGATGTGTACTCTGGGTGGCACTGGGATTTCTAACTGGGCTACCTCACAAGATGATGTTGTGAACCAGGAATGGAGAAGGCCTATCAGTCCATCACCTCCCCACCTTCTAGTGCAACAGTTTGAAATGTGGCTGAACTTGGGTGCAATCTCTGGACACACCAGATGCATTGTTTTAGGCCTGTACTGCACCTCTGCACTCTCCTTGTCCATGCAGAGCTCATGTTGAGCAATCCTCCAGATGTTTACTTTGCTTTTGGAAGACAATGGAAATTTACTCCAGAGCTTTACCTCATCACTGCTGGGACATTTGTGGGCAGCACCGTTTCCAACTCTGTTTTGGTTCTTTCTCTGTCTGGCTCCTCCTGTGACAGAGGCAGCTGGCTTTGTAGCAATGTTATTTTTTCTCCAATTTCGCTTGAATCCATTGCCTCCAGTACTTCTCTGAACAGTTCATTCACATATTCTTCTGAATTTGTATCAGCCAAAAAGTCAGTCACCGAAACCTCCTCTCCTCCACCCTTAACAAAAGCTCTCCTTCCCATGTATGGGACTTGAGGAGCCAGGGGCCTGCATGGGATAACATCCCCTCTCCAAGTGGCACTGGCAGTGGGGCACCTCCAGGAGGGAGGGTGGACTCGCTAGCACCCATCCGCTAGCTCCATCTAGTGAAAAGACTACAGCGGCATCCATCAGCTTAGGGGCACGGGGCCAGGCCAGACTTTCTGTGCCCCTGGCAGGATCACCCTTGGCTTCTTCTAAGCCCCAGGTGGGTTGCACTGGAGTGTGTCAGGGTGGCTGAAAATCTGTGGGCAGAGCGCCAATGGGGATGTGGCTGCAGCAGGAGGTAGAGAGGGGTGGGAGCAGGACAAAGCATGGTGTGTCGGCTTCATGGTGTCCATGATTTCCTCTCGAGTGAGGAATGAGCTGAAGCATCTCCTGGTGGTCTGGGGTCCAGAGTGCTCTTCTCCCAGGACAGTGAATTTACAGTGGGGATGCAGAGTAAGTCTGGTCTTCACGTGGACCTGCTTTAAACTGGAAATGTTTTAATGCTTCTTGGCATCATGATTCTGTGACCATCAGCATCACATCTGTCGATGTCAGACATCGATGCCATCACTAACAAGTTCATCCTTCCCCTGGACTAACTATTGAGGACAGAGAGATGAGTGCAGTGAACCTATGTCTGCATGATCTGCAAGAGAAAGATCGTGCTTTAGTGTGAGTCTCTTCAGGTCTGCACAGGTTGAACAATGTCCTGGTCCTTTTTACAGTGGACACAACATATACCACCACTGTACAGAGTTGCACCATTCCCTGGGGGAAAGAGGTGCTTTTGTTCTACCCAGAGATGACAGTCTTTCCTTTTCCACAACTGGTACTTATGGGTCACCTTTTGGCAAGCCATGCCTCACCCAACTCCCCCTATTCCTCTAAGCTTATTAAGAGGATGGCTTGGATTTTTCTGTTCCCTTGGCTGCTGAACCCTTTGGGTTCAACCAGGTTATTTTTCCAAATGCTAGGTGAAGTGCATGAGTTTTAAGGTGATCTAATAGATCACAGTGATTTTAAATCCTGAAATAGCATGACAAATCTGAGGTTAAGATGGTACTCCTGGCATATTCTTGATTGCTGCTGTTGGACAAGTTTGGTGGAAGTAAGGATTCAATGGCTATTTCCTTTGTTCACTCTGTAACTCTTTGCTTTAGTCAGTGGATTGCTTCAGGGAATGAGATTAAAACTTATTTTTGTGGTCTTCATTTCTGCCACCTCACCACCTACGGAATTTATCACTTTCGTGTGAATGACACCTTGAAACATGGTAATCTGGAAAAGAAAGGGGAAGAATTTTAGATTAACTTTTGGGTATGATGACCTAATGTGATAATCTGGCACCAAAAAAAAGGACTGTACAGGCCCTTTGGTGTGCGAAAAGGGAAATCAGAATGCATCAGGAAGCCACAGAGAGGATGCACTTCAGTGGTGGAAACCACAATGGCTTATTGGGTCTGTTTCTGATAGCCATGCTTGGAGAGGCTGAAAAGTTATAGAAATGCTGAATAAGATCTAAGAGAATAAAAAATATGAAAAACACACTTTTCAGTTTAATAAATATTATACTTCTTGAAGAATGTTAAAAAGTTAATTTGTCTTTGCCTATAAAAATCTAGATCAAAAGGAAGATCTAGATATAATTGAATTTTTTTTTTTTTCATTTATTCAGCAAGACAAATACACTCTGCCGTGTAGGAATCTGAATCTGGAATAAATCTTGAATAAAGGTTACATTTTTAAGAATAAGCATAACAATCCACTTCATTCGAGCAATCTTAGGAACTGCAGTGTTATTCATAGATTACATTCCTCTCTGCAACAGAAAAAGGATCATTAATCTTTTCTTTTTTTTAAAGAGCAACATTGTAGTAATTCTGATCTCCCTTCCAAGCAAAAGCAGATGATTCATGTATGTTTCAGAAATAATTCTGTGCTTGGTGTTCCTGCTACAGAGGATGAGACTCTGTGACTCTCTTGTGTTTTTCTGCATTTTGTTTCATTCCCCCTTGAACCAAAGCATTTGGTTGAACATTTCAGCAGTTTGTAGGTTAAACAGTGCTTGGAGTGTATACGTGGCACTTTGTAATGAGGCAATGGAAAAGAATAGCAAAAAGTCAATTTTTTTCTAACCAAATGAGATCTTCCGCTAGAAGGGGAAAAACTGTGGTCTTATGTCCTATTTCTGTCTCACTCAGGTGCTACAACCTTGAAGCTTCATTTTTCACTATCACCCACTGTTTTTTACACTGCAGTGTCTCTCCAGCCTGGCTGCCTGATAGAGATGTAAGGAAACATGGCACATACCCTCACAGGAAGAAAAGCATTGCAAGAATGGGAAGATTCCAGGAATAGCAAATGTAGTATTACTCAATACATATTAAGTAACAAACACCCCCTCCAGCCATGGAAGAAAAAAAGCGTTCATTGACCTTTTTGGTTCAAAATAATTAAGAAAAGAGTGTGTATGATTTGAAAACGTTTTATGTTCCTCTCCAGTGTGAATGCTGGATTTATTTACTGGAATGTCTAAGGCTCAAACCGGAATGAGAGGAAGCAAGAGAGGGGTTTTCCTGTGCACATACTATAAAGGAGAGAAGTCAAGTGTCTTCGAATTGTGCAACACATGATTTCTGTAACTTTAATCGAAATGTGTGTGTGGGGCAGGGGGTGGTGGTGGTGGGAGAGTTAGATTGTGTTGATAGGATATTGCTTAGAGAAATTCCAGTTCCTGAAGCTCTTAACAAAAATATTCACCATGAGGAGGGGAAACGGTTGGCAATGAAGGCCATTTTTTCTCAAGAACTCCCATTTGGAACATATTATGCTCTTGCGACATGGGATGGATAAACACTGTATTAATGATTAGATGGAGATCAAGAGCTGAATTTGTTTGCATTTGATAAAGCAGTTGTTCTATTGACCATATGTCTTTACTCCCGGGAAGAAGTAGCTGTTCAGAGAAAGCACGTCTCTTTTTGTGAAAATTAACTGGGTGTGGAAAGGATGAACAGTCATTTGAACTGTGCCTAAAACCACTGACATTTTACCTCTGTGCCAGTTTCACTTTCAGAAACCAGCTGTCAAGTTACAAGGCTGAGAGATGATCATTTCAGTCTACTAGGTTTCCGGTGATGTGTGTGCCAAACATCACAGGTTCATGATGAAAAGGAATCCAATTTATTGGAAGTAAAAGATGTATCATACACATTTATAAATAGGTAAATATGGAAGTGAAGCATTGCACCTGGGCTAATGGGAAGAGGCAGAGAACCATCCAGATTTGTCCTACATTAAAATTCCAGCATGTTCTTCTGGGTTTTTTCCTAAATCTACTTTTTAATTTTTAAGCCACAGTCCTCAAGTTTTCACGTGCTCTTTCCAGGTGCAAAAAGTTTATTGGAAGAACCACATCAAAATCTGAGTTAAGCTTCCAGCTGGCTGCCTGGACAGGCAGTTCCACTCCCATTTGTCCTGGTCGTCTGAGATGGAGAAGGGATCCTTTGAGAGAAATTGCTTCCCATGTAAACCAGCTGGAAAAGGCAAATGTGAACAAATGTGTTTCTTGAGATTTTGCACCTAGTGCCTTCCTACCAAAATTTTTAGGAATTTTTCCTCTACAACTGAACACAGTGATTCACCTTTTAAATGGGAAATAATTAATTGGCAGTTTTGGGATGGAATTTCTCTCTGACTGATCTGTCATGAGGAGAAAGCCCAGCACTAGGATGACAGCATTAGAAATTTTAAATTTAGACCTCAGTTAAGTTAGTAAATTATTTACTTTTCAGAAGTGAGCTATAAATTCTTTGCTAGTTTTCACATTTTACTGAAGATGTGTGACTTATATTATAAATACATATTTTGTCTAGGTGCTAAAGATTACCTCATCATAAATAGTCACAACCTCAGTTCTGAGCCCAGTAAAGAATCTAAAGCTCCTGAGGATGAAAAATACTTCTCTTTGATAAAATTAAATACTTGAGGAGTAGTGGTAACATCCCTAGATAATGCTCTGCCTGTGCAGAAAGGCTTCATCTCTTGCCTCTCAGTGGGATTTTCTCCCTTACTGAATCAAAAAAGGAGAGGGTTTCAAGCAGCCTAAAGGGCTGAAGAGGGCTCAGTTTTGAGTGAGATCAGCTTTCCACCCTTCAGTGTAAGGGCAAGTCTCGTTCCTCCCTTATCCGGGAATGGGATTGACTCAATATCAGGGAATGATAAGCAATGAAATTTAGGATGCAACAGACTACAGGATAACATGGTGAGGCTGTTGGATTGAGAACAAATAAGACAGGGCAAAGAGAAGTAAGGAGGAACATCTACAGACACTCATCATTTTGTAGGAATCTCAGCAGTGTGGCTGGAAAGGAGGTTATACAAACGGTGTGGTTGGGAGGGATGCAAAGTGGAGACCAGAGACACTCCTCAAACTGGACAAAGAAGAGTAGCTGAGTGAGCTGCCAGCGTCACTATGACCAAGAACCTGCCTCTGAGCTGCCTGAGCAACAATACATTTCCAAGACATGATGCTTCCTAAAGGAGTGAGGGGTGCCTCGAGTGAGAGGAAAAATTGGTCATATCTCAAACAGGCAATGGGAAGGACAACGGGCCGTAATTCATCCAGACTAGACACGTGTTCAGGGGAAACACAGGAGATGGAAGCAGATCGCTTGGACAGGTACCCCACTCAACATGTGAAAAGAGGGTGGGAGAAATTTGGGTGCCTTATAGGGGCAAGCCAGATAACTACACGTACAATGCGTATTTGCCAGGACATCAAAACAGGATCCACGTAGAACAGTTTACAGAGATCTGGATTCAGACCTGAGAAGAGTGCAGTGATGAAGACTGTATTTTAGACATAATGTTTGGGTGTGCTCTGGAGGTCCATGGTTTTGGACCACTGGACCTTGCAGTGCCAGCAGAGCATAGCTGCTGCTCTTCTGTGCTGCAGCTGGGAAGGGAATTATCACTTAATTTCTTTTAGCTGGATGTGAGTTACTCTTGTCCCACCATCTAGGGTCCACAGTATCAAAAGCAAAAGAAAGAACTTCCTATAAAAGTTATTTCTAGCTGACATCTTGCTAACTGCTTTCTGCAGGAAACTGCAATTGCTTTTCTGCAGTAATAGCTTAAAAAAGAAATAACTCCAAAGGTTAGGAACTGCTGCAAGATATTTGCAAGCGTGTCACATGTTTGTGATGTCTTGGCTAAGTGGTGTCTTCTGCTGTCCTCACTGAAGAAGAGGTAGGGTGTTTTTATGCTTTGTTTCGAAAGGGAGCTGGTAGTTAGGTCAGTGTGCCATACAGAAAAGCTATGGCAAAGATCAGTTGCCAGGTAGAACAGATTGTTGGAAAAGTTTTCTATGGCTTGATCCCTGACGAAGTTTGAAAATCCAGGGGAGTAACGTTGTGAAGGCTTGTGAACAGTCACTACTTAGCTCTTTATCTAGTGTTGTGCTGCTAAATTAGGCTTGGAAGAACAGTTGGAACATTTTGAGCAACCCAGGAGCAGCCAAGGAAATGTAATCAGAACACAGCAGCCTTTCTGGTTCCCTTCTCTGGACATTCATTTATAGTTTGTTAGATATATTATGTGATATCATCATTTTATATGTCTGTAGACCAAATCATTGTAGAGTCATCTTAGAAATCCTCATTACCGACTGCTGGCTGGAGACTACATGTATGTGAGAGCTGGAGTGTGAATGAATGAATGGGGTGGACAGGCAAAGTCAGGACATTTAGGGGTCAAACAAGGTTATCTGCTGAAATCAGTTATTGTGCTGGCTTAGGGAAAAAAAATCTTTTTATCCTCTATCCTGAGCATTACATTACAGAGGGGATTGATGGATTTAAGTGGGCAGACCAAGAGATAGAGGAACTTTACTTGGGCAGTGAAAATACTTGAATGCATGGAGAATGTTACAAAGCTAATGGCCTAGCCAGACCCAAAAGAGAGGATATGGAAGATATCTGTTTGCAGTCTGATCCATAAGCACTTCAAACCAATGATAGACTTTCCGGTGTCCTTCACTCTACAAAGAATTTATATATAGGACTGACACCTTCTGGGATTAAATATGTGATTTAGACACTAAGCTGGGAAAGCAAGGTTTTCCCTTGTGAGGATGAAATCGTGCAGCTGAATAGATGGAGGCATGTGTCTACAAGAGAGCTGAGGAAATTGTGCTGTAATTTACTACTAGCACAACTACTATTGTGCAGATTAACTGCTAGTATTGTCCCTGCATGCTAATAGTGGTTCCGGTCCACTAGAAGTGTCTACAAGACTAGAAGTGTCCAAACAGCTGCTGTACTTGATTTCCAGCCTTGCCTGGAGTTGCATCCATCCCGACTTTGCCAGTTCAATTAAAACAGCTTCATCACTTTCTTGGTAGTATGTTACAAACTTGGTCATTGTTAGGTACATTATCAGGACTGTGTTTTTTAATGGTTTTACCTTCTTTGAGAGGAAGAACATACAATTTATTAAGAAAGAATAGAGCACCATATAGAAAGGAGTTTGGAGAAGACATGCCCCAAAGCTTCCCTGGTACTGCTCTCTCTTCAAGTCTTCAGAGTTCTCTGAGCAAAGGATAGAGAACAGGCTTTTTTCTTTTCCTAGAAATATTGGTGAAGATTACAAGGAAAGAAACTAGGCACTTGCTGAGAAAATGATGGTTCAAACCCAAAAATTATGCCACCCCCTTGCCCCCACAACAGTTTCCCAGGTTTTCTGCATATAATTTGCTTTTTTTGAGGCATTTAAAGACTACCAGATACAGATGACTGCTGCTGAGTGCACTGGTTCACAGCCTGGGAAAGCACTCTCCAAAAAGCCCCAGGAGGGAGCCTTCTGCGCAGAGTGCTGCCAGCTCTGTGCCCACAAGAGAAGGGTCTCGGTGGGGTACTGCACTTTCAAATGACAGCGCTGCACTGCAGGCCGAGGGCAGGCAGCAGGCGCCTGGCAGAGCAAATCATCTTTTGGAGGCAAACCATGAGGGAAGCACACAGTAGATAAAGGCTGTCCCTGGGAAGGCTGGTGTATATCAGAGGAGTCTATGAATTGCTTTTCCCTACTGTTCCTTTAATGTGGAGCCTGGCAGCCTCAGGATCCAGGATCCAGTGAAGCATGGCCACACTCTATAGACTGTAGACTTTCAAACTTTATTGGACTTCAGTAGATGATCCATCTCCCCCTCATATTTTCCTTGAGAGCCTCATGGGTTTTAATGCAGTTGTTTGATGTTATGAGAAGCAGAGCTGCTGTTTCAGAGGGTGGAGTAAAATTTTCAGCTGGCCTGACCAACGTTTTCTCCCACCAATCAAGTGGACAAGCTAATGGTCACAACTGAGCAGGAGATGGGCTCTAACGTGGAAATAGGACAGGCAGTGCCTGAGTTAGGATGGGGAATGGCTGCTGTCCCTCACAGCAGCTTCCTCACACAACTGTCTGTACCAGGGAAGCTGCTCCACAGCAGCATTTTCAGACTCCTTAGCACTAAACCTTAAAGCTGACAGGTGTTTGCAGCAGGCAGTATACATCTACTTTACATTTGGTTTACATGCTTTTAAGAAGCTCAGTAAAATCATTTAGTGTTGTTTAGTTCCAGGTAAAATAGATCAGTATTAAACTCACGTGCATCACTCAGAAATACTGTTATAACATAAAGGTAATATTACCTATTCTTCTATTATGTGTCTTCTCTCATTGTGTGTGAAGGGATCGCTTTGGCTGTAAATAAGAGTGCTACTGTGCAATAGCCTCAACCATGTTTGCTTCTGGCTATCAGAAAGGGTCCCTTTTCTCTCTTTGGATGCTCTGATCAAATCAGTGTCTGAACAAGATTTTCTTTGCTTAGTGCTGTTGCAAACCACCCATAAGCCTGCAAACTAAAAAGTTTAAATCTGGAAGGTGGGGTGGAGCATCTCTTGCAGCTTCAGTATGATGAGTATCACAATTTCGACGACTTGTATAACCACATTCATGACCACAGATTAGGATCCAGGAAAGGAGTGCTATATTTGTGTTTAAGAAATGACTGGACATGGCACTTAGTGCCATGGTCTTGTTTACAAGGTGGTGGTTAGTTGAAGGCTGGACTCAATGATCTCAGAGGTCTTTTCTGACCTAAATGATTCTGTGATTCTGTTATATGATGCACTATGGTGCACTGGCTTCCCAGGGCTAGCCTTTAAGGAATATTTTACAAGAGTGACATTAGGGAGACATTCCTGGTTACTTCAGTTCTAATTGAACTGCCTGGGAGTTCATGACTATCCTCAGCACAGAAAGGTGTACACAGAGGTGTGTGAATCATTAACATCAGGGAACAACACCAGTTCTAATCTCTGTTGCGGAGTTTAGAAACCTCTGAAACAAGGCAGTTTACCTGGGATGAAGAGCAGTATTCCTTATGGCTATTTTCCACAGTGAAAACCACAGCGAAGTGTAATGTATGTGGATGTGTAAAAGGCTGGAGAGAATGCTTATCTCCAGAGCAGCACCCAGCAGTTCTGCTGAGGTGGATATATTGCTGTCATTTCTCGTTGGCTGATACCAGCACCCCAGACATGGGAACGCTTTTTTGTGGTGCCATTATCTTTGAGTCCTTAAATCATTCGTGTGACTGAGCTCCTGCAGAGACCTTTTGTCATCCCGTCCAATTGCTAACAACAATAACAATGTGTAAACAAATACCATTCCTGTAAATCAGCATTTAATTAGTTCAGTGGAAGGAGTTCAGGGAAATGTAGCCTAGAAACAAGTTTTCATAGGAAGGCTTCTACAGCTTCATGTCCCAATCACCTTTGGCTCTGCAAGCACCATGACGAGCCCATTGGGAAGACCATGCCAGTCATTTGCTGAGTGCCAGCAGTGTCCAGAGGGTCCTAGCAGAGGGGTCCAGACCCCTCTGGGGAATGCTTATCTGCAGGCTGCTCAGTGGAAAATTCCCCAGAAATGTGTCTTGTTTTTCAAGTACACTTGAGAACCACACCACGGAGTGCCAGAGGTATCTTGCCTTGTATCTACAGGGCTTGCAGTGGCTGATAGAAATACTCTGATGTCCATGCAGCGATGGCTGCCTTTGGTACTTTGGAGTTCAGGGTGATATAGGTACAGAAAGCTGTGTTTTATTGCAGATGCTAGTACCAGCATCCCATGAAGCTTTGGCTGAGTCCTGCACTCATTTTGCTCATTTCCCATTCTGGTCTGCTCTGGGTTTGCATTCACACTGCCTCCATCCTGGGGCTGTGCAGTATGATGTCATGACACCATCTCCTTTTTCCTCACTTGTGATGAAGGTGGAGGGAACTGCCTCCCACACAGGAGGTGATTTTTAAACTCAGAGTATTTCTGTCCTGGAATGAATATGGAAATGCATACACCAAGTTCCACTGAAAGGAACTGTTTCCTTTACACTGCTTTTGACCACAAGAACTAAGCCAAAAAAAGAAAGAAAGTTGTTTGAACATGTAAAAGGCTGAAATATTTCTATGAAGGACACATTGCAGTTCCTTTATGTGGTGCCTCCATTCATCACCACTTGTTTCCAGACAGTCCAAATTCTATGTGCCAACATGACTTACCTTTTCCTGTGCTCCTCCCTCTTTCTCTATCATGAAGAAACAAGACAGAGTTGTCACTTCAAGAGTTATTTCCAAGCTGTTGCATTTTCTTTTCAGAGGCTCTCAGCAGAAGCAGGGAATAACCTTCTTTATGTGTCAGCATGAACTAGAACACTTTCTAGCTTGACCCGCTTCCATCAGAGCAAACACAGATGCCCAAACTGTGAGTTAAAAATTGTACTGTGCACATATAAATAATCTTCTAGCTATGGTAGTAATATAATATAGCTGTGCTTCTACAGAACTGAGTCAGACTCTCATGGGGAGATATAGTGTTAGTTCAGTAGGTTAGAACATGGTGCTAAGATGGCCAAGATTGTGGGTTCAATCCCTGCATGGGCTGTTCACTTAAGAGCTCGACTTGATGATCCTTGTGGGTCCCTTCCAACTCAGAACATTCTGTGATTTGCTATTTGAAGTGGCTGCTTCTCTGATCTTCTGTTTTCCTGAAAGCAGTTTTTTTTACTATGGAAGATGAATGCAGTCATTACTTCTTCTTTTTGGGGGTTATCATGTGCTGCTCTGAAGTGGTTTTCCTGGACATTGTCAGCTGCTGCCCTGTGCTGTACCCAGGGGCAGCACTGCTTTCCAAGCTGTGAGTACACCAGATGGTCCCATACCACCAGATGTGGTTGGCTCTCTTGGACTCACCTTTTACCTGTGCTCTGACTAGTCCTGAGCTGGATGCAGCCACATACACTGTGTCCTGTGTCCAGCCTTCTGCCAGTTCCAAGCAGGGTTGCTGCACCTCAGAGCCCTCTTGCTTCAGTCAGCAAAAGCTGCCCATACCCTGGTTGTGCAGAGCAGCAGTGCTGTTGCAGCAGTGCCGAAATGCTGCCTCCCCTGCGATGGCAAAGGGTGGGCTTCAACCCTTGCTGTCAGGGATCCGGTGCAGGTTTAGCTCAGCTGCCTTCAATTGGGCTGCTGCAAGTATCCACAGCGGTGTTCAAGAGCAAAACAAGGCTCATAAAGCAGCTGGGTCTCAAAGAAAAGTTTTTTTTGCACTGTCTCAGGGGAAGGTGAAGTAAAGGGCCTGGGGCAACACTTACAGCACTGCCTTCCATTGCTGCCCTGAAGATCCTCTGTTGTGGAGGAGTTTCAGAGCTGGCAGGTAGTCAATGCCAACCCTCTCAGCTCAGTCAGAGTGCTACTTTACTTGCCTCTTATCTTTATGTCAATCTCATTTTATAATTTTTATGGTTAGGAAAATGAAAATAAAATCGCAGAGATACAGAAAACCCTGAACACAATATCCAGGCAAAGACACCTTTTTCTGGCTGACATAAATGCAGCTTCTGTTGTTAGTTATATCCAGGCTTTGATCTTCCTTCATGTCAGCTCCTCATGCTATCTGCAATAAATACACATCTTGATTTATACCAGTGCAAAGAAGAGATACTGTCCAATGATCTTGGTGCTCCATTTGTAGGAAAATTTCATCCTGCCTCACATTTCAATTTCTTTCAGAGACTTCTGGCTGTGCTGAAGTTGCAGTCACTTGACATTCATCTGCAAAGAGAAGGAACTTTTTTCTTTCAGTCACATTTACCAAATCGTAACACACTAAATGGTCCATGAGTTTCAGCATGCCAGGGGAAATTCCCCCAAGTTTCCTTTACTGCTCTGTTAGAGGGCAGTCTCAGACATTTGCACAGTTTTGGAGAAGTCTGCAAACAAAGAATTTACAAGGGAGGAGAGAACTCACGAGATGTCAGAGGATGTCTTCTTGCTCTTTTCAAAACTCCTGGGATTTCCCTGCTGGTGAGAGGTCAGGCTGTGATGCTTTCCCAGCTTATTTCTGTGACTCCCTTGGGCTGGGCATGTCAAATCTGCAAGCTGCAGGTAATGCAGACCCTGTGGATCCAGGAGGGATGAGCTCTGGGTGAGCATGCACCAGCCTGGATGGGGAGTAGGCGGAAACGTCCCACCACAGTGGCTCACAGGCTTCTCCTAACAAGCTGTGTGGGCAGCATGACACTTCCCACATCTAGCTGCAGCTGCCACAGTCCTGCCTGCCATCATGGCCTAACTGGGCTCCACAGTAGCTCTGGTTAAGCTCCTGCTACTGACATCTTCCTGTTCCTGAGTTATGAGGAGTCTGGGCTGGAGGAATCTGGGCTGCTTCCCTTTCCTCCAGCTGCCTCCCCAGCCCCCTTTGCAGCCTCATCAGGTAGCTGAAAGGTAGTAGAGGAGCCAGAATTTTGGCCCCAGGTATTTCTTGATGAGACACGCATCCTGTGGCCACCGTACAAAGGTGACACGGTCACAAGTGAGTGTCCTATTAAATGTGGATCTGGCAGACGGAGCACACTATCAGCACACACATGGAAATCGTATGCAGGACAATTAGAAATTCCCACTCTGAGTGTAGGTGAAACGCTTGGTGTGATAGAAGCCAGTGTCTATTCTCTTGGATTTGGGTCCCTCACTGTAGGCAAGGAGATTTCAATAACAGAAAATTTCAATAACCTGGCAGTGCTTTGCCACAGATAATGACCCACTTACAGAAGAAAGGAATTGTGCTCCCTCCTCATGCACTTTCAAACAGGAGAAATACTTCCTGCAGCATCATAGCAACCTTGCCAAGGTGGGATAATCCTTTTTATAGTCAAAATTAGTTGATGTTGGTTCTCCAACTCTTTGAGTTGCCTTTCTGTTCCCTCCACCTGTTTATCTGACTCCTGAACCGCAGTCAGTCTCTCTTCACCCCCACTGGCATGAAGAGCAGTTGATTCTATTGGCACTTTTCAGAGGCCTATCTCAGAAGTGGGTGTCTTCATTTTAGCTCAGCCATGAGCCTTTCATTTTGCTTTGTTGAGAAATTATGCTTTTCAGAGAATGGAGGGGTTAATATATGCACTTGGCAGGAGGGAAGTTCCTTTCCTTCCTCTCCTTTCCCCCTTTCTTCCTTGAGATGAATTTTTTTTGTCTCTCTTAAAAATGGCCTTTTATTTACCTTCAACCTTTTCTCACATCCCTTCTTCTTTCAGTTGCAACTCAGCTTTCTTCTTTATGAGTTTTCAATGCTGTGATTTCCTGAAATATCTGAGCAGAATCTCTTGAGTTACCCAGAAAGGGGAAGATTTGGCCCCCTTAATATAAAATATAATATATAATATAATACACAATAAACAAAATTCAGAGAAAAAAATTTATTACCATGAATGAACAGCAACGGCTCAAAATGAAAAACCTAAAGAAATGTTTTCACTTAATGGTAGACCTTTAAGGCCAAGATGATGCTTTTCTGTCCTGCGTTCCTCTAGTGATTTCTCCCTGAAGCCAGCTGTGTTGCTGTTCATTTCTTTGGCTGGGAACAGAGACTGTGGTGGAAGCAGCAGGCAAAACCCTGAATAAGCTCAGCCCCTTCCATGCCCAGCCCAAGGAGAGACACAGTCTCCCATCACCAGGACCCATTCTTTCCTTCATTGCTGCAGAAAAAACAGAAGTGGAATAAAGGGGTTTCCTGATGGTGACCTGTACCTGAACTTTCTGTTCTTGATAGTGGACCTCACAGTGTTAAACAGGAGAGTGTGTACTTGAAGCTTGAAGGTTTGTGTTAGTTCAGCTCATTAATCTAACTTAAGCATTGCTGGCTTCAGCCCTATGAGGATTAAGTGGGACAGCAAAACAAACGGAAGCCTGAATATCTGCCCAGGTTATCAGCACCTCCCTTCCACCAGCAAACACCCTGGGAATGGTCAGTAAGGGGAACCCTGACCCCTACTCTATTGTCTGAATGACTGACTCTATTACTGAAATTCCTCTTTAGGCTTTTTTTGTCAGGAATATTGACCAGGCAGACATGAAATACACAGAAATGAAAGTAAACCATTACCCATGCTGTCAGCCAGAACTGGGGACAGACAGGGTGGTTTCTCAGTTCATCCCGGTGGTTCACTTTTTTGCTCTTATGTACAGGATTGAGAGTACATCATGACCTGAATAACACCATTTGTAGATAAAGTACAGGTGCTGCAATTTGCTGAAGGATGTTCTGATTATTTTACCCCTGGAGCTCATTTCCTTATCAATGCTCACAAGCTTTCCTTCTTTCAGACTTACTCTTTTATTTATTTGGATGAGATTTTTGGAATGCTTTCTTCTTCTGGATGGCTTAATTCATCTAGATCATGTTGACCCTGTTCATGGCCGATCCTCTGTACAATTCAGAGCTAAAGCTCAGACCTTGGGAGGATGATGTGCTTTTAAATCAGTGAAGCTCAGCCTCTCTCCAAGACCTCTAGAGATGTTGCAGTAGTAACTGTGTTCGTACCAGGAGGGTTACACCCATGCAAAATAGACATGAACAATGGGGACAACGGGGCTGTGCAATGACCAGGAATAATATCTGCTGACCCACAGGGTGCAGTTTCCCATTTAAGCTTAATCAGATCTGACCTGGGTTGCTGGTGAAAGGGTGGTCCTGTTCTTCCTGCCTGCTCCTAGCCATGCATTCCTGGTACCTCCTTTGCACTGAATTCTCACTCCCTTGAAATCCTAGAGGCTACAGAAAGAACCAACAGAATTCTTTTTCTTTTTTTCCCCCCATAAATTAGTTTTCAACAAGCTAATATGAATCACTCCGCGACAGTGATATTCCTATGTTCAATGCAGGAGATCACCAGGTCAGCTGGCAACCTAGACTGGATTAAAGACACTAAGAAAATAGATCATCTGTCTTAGATACCCTTTACACTACAGCATCACTTCAACACATGCCTTTGTGTGAAACCATCTATGTAACAACACAAAATGAGTCCTGCAGAGTAGTCAGCACAAGAGCAAGGGTTCAAAATCAGTCCTGGGTCTCAGTCCTCACCTGTGCTGCCCACAGCAGTCACCTTGTCTGCATTTCCCACGCTCTATCTCTAGCTACAGTTCCACCCAGCACGCAGCACCAAACAGACAACGCTCTTGAGGGAGCCTGGGACACTTCCACTAGCTATTTCTCCTTCAATGGACAAAAGAAAGGAAAAAACAAATAAGTGCAATAGTTTTGATCCTGTCCCCTGCAGGTCCCTGGCAGTGGGGATGGCTGTGGGGACAACAGTGGCCTCATTCCTCAGGCTGGAATGCTCCTGCTTGTGATGTGGTATAGAAGTGGATTTCTCCCTCAGCCCTGCTGCTGCCTCCCCTTCTGAGCATTGCACTTGCACAGCAGCCCTACAGCATCAGCCATCCTCGTGGTTGGCTGCTACCCTGCTCTCCTTGAGGCAGTGCAGAGGGCTAATAGCTGCAGGAAAGACACTGCAGGTGCAGCGGGTTTGTGAAAGGGTAATGGCCAGGCAGATGCACACATGCAGGAAAGCCAAAGCATTGGAAGGGGCTCTGAGCAGAAGACAGAGTGGTTCAGACACAAATGCTGTAATTCCAGCAGCTGGTTGCTGCAGGGATTTAGACAGTGTATTTTCCAAGGAGCCCTGTGGGGGAAGCTCATTTGCAAAGACAGGCTGGCAACTGCAACCCTTTGAGACGTATCTGTGTTCTGTAAAGAGGGGCGAACCCCAATGCGACAGCTCCTGGATGTTTTCCTCTGTTGCTTTTATGCACTCAATCGTCCACTTATATTCTTAAAATTCAGCCTCCTGTGTTTCACCTCTGACATGGGTTTCTTCTCAGGTTAATTCCTGTCTGGCTTCTAGGAGAGCGGGATGTGACCCCTCCTGACATTTGTTTAGTGAGTTATGCTTGCCTTCCGGAGAACACAAACAAGCTTTTGGACTTCCTCCCGTCAACTTTAGCTCTGGTCCAGCTCCTTGCTGCACTTACTCTGGCTTCACGCCGATATAACAGAGATCAGCATCAGGCTTCACAACTTCTGCTTGCAAAAGTGCCTATGTGATTTAGAGTTTGTGCTCTGTTCTCAAGAGGGGCTTATGTTCAACTGCATGAAAGGACATGCAAATATGTAATCCTCTTCATTTCACCTAAAATGAAACATCTGACTGTCTTTAAGGACCTGGTCTTAATCCTTTGAGAAAGTCACTTGGATTTAGGTCTGTTAATGTTGATGTAATTTCTAAAAATAAGCCTTGTACTCCAAAGACACCCAGAGAATGTAAACATTGTCCCTCTTGTCCTACTCTACCCAGAAGGTAGGAAATTTGTGACTATGAGGAGAAAAATAGAAATAATTTCCATCTCACAGCAGCCAGACCTGAATGTAATTACTGATTAAACTGTAAACTCACCTTCCCAATAATGTTTGGAAACCAAAACAAAGCATCCTCTTTGTTCATGGGAACAGAAGTTGTACTCACGTAACAAAGAAATTAGGTAAGAGGAAGTATATTGAGGAACTCGGGAAGTGAAAAGTTTTTCATTGCTATATTCTTTGTATTGCAAGAGCTAATACAAAGCAACATGATTAGTCTGTTCTTCAGCAGCTTCCTATTTCCATCACCAGACCACTTTAATCTTCAGGGTACTGAACACTGTATTTTTCTGAAGTGGATCTGGATGAACTTGATGCCTCACAGTTTGTGTCCAACTGAATCTCTGTGCACAGGTGTAGTGTGGAAGATCTGGTGGAGATTAGATTTCAGAGGCTTCTTCCCCACCCACATCTCCCCTGCATGAAGAAATTCAATTTTGCAACCCTGGCAGGTGTGCTGCTCCCTGAAAGCTAAGAAGCCTCATGACCCCAGCTGAATACGCCAACCCAGAGAAACACTTTGGAAGGCTTGGGATCCCTCTCCATGACACTGAACCCTGTTGGGTAGAAGAGGCCAGTGTGTGGCAGTGCCCTGCTAGCACACCTTGCTCTTGGCAGGCTGGAGACAGTGGTTCAGTTAGGTCTTCATCGAGGAGAAGGAAAACCTTCAGCCGCTGTGCATGGTGGGGTGGGACTTCATCCTCTATACATCTGGGTTCAGAAGGACCAAAGTTACCTTGAGCTTCCTGCTTACATACATGTCTCTGCTTCTACTTCACTGTAGACATAGGCTGGACATTTCACTACAAGCTGCTGTAAACAAAATGACACTGGTATGGCTGTCATTGGTAAGTCCTGTATGGAGCTCCATCCCCTGCCCACGTTCAGGAGATTTCCATGGGTGGTGGGAAGCCAAGTTTGCCTGGGATGGGTGGCTGAAGCCAAAAAGTTCCTGGAGCAGAGCTCAAGAGCAATAACCAGCATTTTCATATGTGCTTATTTCTTCCCTGGTGATCAGGGGTTCAGCTGCAACAGTACAACACATGACTATAAGGGTTTTCTTCATTGTCAAAAAACCTGCCTATTTCTAAAGTGATTTTTAATGAAAAGTGTTTATCAACATTACAGTCTCAAGGGTGGAGGATGTTCTGCTTTCTCTTACGTTATTTCTCTTTCCCTTCACTTTAAAAAATGAGAGTGAAGGGAAGGACAGGAGAGCTGGAGCTGGAGGTGAGGAAGAACATGAATAAAAATGTTTTCAAAGGGAAATTTTCTAGTTAGCTTTCTTCACTGTATTTTGCAAAACATTTGCATATTTCATATGGAAACATGAATTGAAAAGACCAAGTAATGTCCTCAGTGGAGACTGCATCCATAGATGGGGACCCAGCCTGGTAGAGGTAGCACATCTGCTCCCACACCCATGTCCCTTCTGGGAGACAGCACATCTCAGCCTGGTTTGGTCTGCGGAAGAAGGGTAGCACAGGGACCTTTACTGATGTTTCTTTAAAGCACCTCCATATCTAGGTCATTAATTTCAACCAAGCTGCTTCTCATTTATGATGATCTGAGAGGGGAAGGATGTCTCAAATATATGTGACCAGAGCCCTATGGGCATAGGCTCATCTTAGTTGCATTCAAGGCAAGCCGGGATGAGATCTGAGGTGTGTGTGAAGAGAAGAATGAGGCTAATTGGGCTAAAAGGTAAAAGGACATCGTAAAAATTATAGCAGTGATTAAAACTAGCCAGGTACAACAGCTGCCTCTGCTTGAAGATCTCCAAACCAGGCACCACTCTGTTGCTTGGCATTGCAAACAGAGAGTCAAGGAAACACCACACACAACCCCCCTGAAAGTTTAATAAAGACCGTGCTGTGTAAGAAGAGCCAAGCTGATGTGAGGGGTTCCCTGCTAGCCAGTCACCTGTCCCTGCAGCCAGCAGGCCTGGGGAGGGTCGGTGGGTGCTAATCACGGGGTATTGTGCAGCCACCTGGCTCAGCAGTGGAGAAACCATCGTCCCTGCAGGCTGCTACCAACCAATTTCACTTCACCTGTTTTACTGAGACCCACTTGACTATTTAACACTTTCTCGGTGTCCAGTTTGAGACAGCATTATAGATCATTTCAGATGGCAGAAGTAATTTGAAATTACATATTTCCTCACATTCATCCTGTTTGGACTATTTCTAGTTAGGAATCTCTCCTGGATGAATCTGAGGATAACACTGATCAAACTTGACCCAGAAGTGTAGTGGCTGGTGTGGCTCAGCCAGCAGCATGGTTCTGTGCTGAGCCCAGGGGCTCCTGTGTGAGGTGCCACCCCGCTGTGCAGCACCTTCTCTCTGCAGAGTGAAGACCGTTTTGAAGCAAAATGTCTGCAACACAAGACCAAATCACTTGCCCAAAAAATGTGATATTGCCTTTCCAGCAATGACCAGTGATGCTTCAGGAAAACATTTCCATTTAATCATCGCCCTTCCCAGAAACAAAATAACTATCCGTATCTGAACATATTATGAACTGCTCTCCTGGTCCCTAGACTTGGTGAGCGCCTGCGGATTGGTGATGTGGGTGGAACAAGCTGACCCAGCTAGTGACACAACGCTGTGCCAGAGAGGGGACAACAGGAGTCCTGTATCCCAAAGCTAATCAGATCTGTTCCTGAAGTCAGGCATTTTTTCATCCCTGTCTTCACTGGTTTAGATACTGCACAAATGTTACCACTTTCTAATAGTATCTTGGTACTTTCATTTTGGGTACCAGCTGAAATTGGGAAGTCTGTTGGTGGGTAGAAATATATAAACCCTGTTATCTTTTAAGTGAGAGTCTGAAAATGGGAAAGGTGTCAAGGCAGGTTAATTTAACAGCCTATTGGTGTTGGCAGCATCGCTCTTGTTATTCCCAGAGCCATGCACCTTCCCTCTGACCTCATCAACGATGCTCGGCTACTTGCAAGGAAGTAAACAAAAGGGACTCATGGGGACTTTGGTTCCATAGAAACAGCAGGGAAAATGTCCATGTGTGCCAAGTGGAAAAGGACTAAATCAGTGGGGAAGGAAATTTTATTGTCACAAGTTCAAAGGGGATGTTACAAACAAGACAGTGGGGGAAAAAAAAAAGAAAAGAAAAAAGAGGAAAACTTCAGAAAGCAGTCCCTAAAGTCAGATCACAAAATACTACTAATGAAGACTTGCCTTAGAGCAATTGTAAATTATGATGTGGTATTTACATCAACAGTGACTCAAGCAGCATTTACTATTTCCCCTTTAAACACAGCAGGACACTGCCTGTCCTCAGAGATTGTGGATCCTAACCCTGCAGATGGATGGATGGACCCTGGGCTGGTGGATGGATGGCAAAACAATGCACTGGGCAAAGGGATGGGAGAGCATGCAGACCACTAACCACAGGTTCACGTCAGTTAGTGCTTAGTGCGAGGGAAACAAATAAATGGTGTAATAGCTCTAGTGGGGACAAAACCTTGAGACATTTGTGCACTGAAGGGGGCCTGCAGCGAGGTAAAATGTGCTCCGGGTTCCCAGCCTGACAGCTCTTTCAGAGCAGGGGACTCACTGTGGTCTGATCCGGGCTGGTGCAGTGCCAGCAGTGCCTTGGGGCTGAGGTGGGATCGCTTTAAGCTATGCCATCTGCCCACAGTCCCTGGGGCCACCCCAACCAGGGCACGCTGGAGGGGAGCAGGCGCTGCCAATGCCCCTTTCCACTCAGTCAGTGGTGGCAGAGATGGCATCAGGGCTGTCTGGCATGGCCCATAAGGGAGTCCAGGGTGGGGTTCCCTGAGACACAGCAGTCCTGAGAGTCTGATCATTTTATCACATCCTAGCAGTGGCAGCATTAAAGTAATGTACATTCGTAAACAGAAGAGAATATCCAAAGTTTCCAAAGGGGAAATATCTGACGACTGTGATGAATTTCACTGTGAGCCAAGTACAAACATGACTTTGCGTAGTTGAGGAGATTTAGGGTAACAAATGCAGAGGGATGGTATAACGCAGCCATTGGATCATTCCTTTATTTACCATTGCCACCTGCAGTTGTGGGAGCCCTTCATAAACGTGGGAGCAGCAGGACCCTGTGTTTCACAGGACAAGGTGGTCATTACACGTAAGTACTGCTGATGGCAGTGGTTGCATGCATCTACTTCTTACTGGACACTTCATGAAGGCTGAATAAAGGTAGTTTTCATACCCCTCCTTTTTCTGAGATCTTGAAAGGTGTAAGAGCAAAGCACTGTGGAAAACGGGGCAACCCTCGGGTGGGTTGTGCCCTCCAGTTTGTGGAACAGCACCTTTCCAGGTATCTCCTTCCTCCAAGGAGCCCTAAGCTCTTCACAGCCCCATGGAGCAGTGACACTGATTGTTCAAGGGATCAGCAGGGAAATAAAATGCAGGGTCCCTGCCTCTCTTGTTGCCATGTAACTGCCAGTGCTCACCCTAGCTAGCCTAGAGAAGGCTTTTTAAGCAGTAATTAATTTTGGTAAAGCTTCCAGGCTATGTTGCCCCTGCTTGCATCACTCTGGTGGCAGTCTACAGAATCTGTAAGCACCTTAATCTAGACTCAAATAAAACATAAAACAGATCATGTTTGCATCAGTTTAAGGGTTGTGGTGCCAAGGTTTGCACCATACTGCAGCAGGTCTGAGTCACAGCAGCAGACTCCATCTTTGCTGAGTGAAGCTCCACCTAAAGCATCTGCATTCCTGTAAAGCTGTAGATTGGTCTCAGACCTCTCTTGGAGGTTGCTGCTGCTTGCATATGGGCAATTGCATGTGGACACTCACAGAGGGGGCCCAGAAGTAAGTTTAGTAGCTCCTTTTGACCATCAGGCTCAAAGACCCTTGATCTGGGGCTACATTCTCTGAAAGGGGGAGAATATTTTCCAAGTTATTCATGCCAAATTAATTCTTCTTTCACTCTCAGTGCTGTATACGTGACTGAGCTTGTTATCTTTGACTCTCAGATGACTATTTGTTCACATTACTCATTGAAACTTTGTGGCATCCTAACACCCTCCATAAGGATCTCTAAGAATCTCTACCACAGTGTCAAAAGCATAGGCATGTGCTCTGCAGTGCCAGACTCTTGGAAAGTTGTTTTAACAGGCTTCTGCTTTCAATTAGCAAGTAAACTCCTTGGGGCACGAGTCTGGCTTCCCATCAGTCCTGGCAGGCACTCTGGTACTTTCTAAGCAAATCATCCTCATTCCCATCTTCCTACTCATGCTGGCAAAAGTCCAAAGGTAGCTTAGATTTCAGCCACCACAAATTCCCCATCTGAAAGGGATGTAAGATGTTGGTGTCTGGGGCTGGTCTTACAAAGCGAGGAACAGCCCTGCCCACTACCTTCAGGACCATTTCATATGTCACTTAGCATTTGAAACACGGATTTTTTTGGAATCATGTCTTTCAGCAGTGCAAACAAGACAGGAGCAAGATATAAACTTTCTCCAACTTACTGGCCTTCTGATGCAGTCAGGTCTCCCGGTGCTTGCTAGAGCTTTAGCCAATTCAGTACTTGCCTGGTGGGATTTTGACACCTCCCATCCCCTATGTGTTTGTTTGAAGAGATAATTCTTTATAAGTTATGCATATATATGTGTGTGTATATATATATATATATACACACACTTGTTCTTTGGATAGTGGGGAAACCTTTACTGTTGTCTCTGAGCTTCTGCAGCATAAAGTTCCAGGATTCCTCCATTCCCAGCTGCTGGATTCAGAAAGCTTTTCCTTTTCAAGCTTCCTGTTCACACAGGGTGGGGGTGGGAAGTGGGGGATGAGGGGGGAGGTTAGGCATTGAATAAAAGGAATTAACCATTTCCCTTCTCTGACCTTTGGGAATTTCCGTATGTGAAAGTGGCAGCTTGTGTGTCTAAGAATTATAAATTATAGGACTTTGCAAGTTACTGAATATATGTGTGACCAAAGACCACAGGCTGCTCCCTGAGCAGGGCTGGGAGTGAGGAGGACAAAGGGGATGAAGAAGAAGCAGGAAGCACTGTAGATACTGGAAGACCACATGTTTAATAGGAATGAAAATTGCTTATCGTGCTTCAGAGAGCTCATGCTATTGCAGCTTCCCTCCACCATGCCTTAGTTCATCTCCTATTCTCAGTACACAGCAAAAATGAGGCCAGGAAGTAAGTTTCTAATGAGAAGCTCTCATGACTCAGATCTCCCTCCTGTACGGTTTCATCAGTTTCCCTAGACCAGGGTCACCATCCTGAAAGGAAAAGAGCCATCCTGACTTGTGGTTAACTGTATGTGTATTTAATAAACATTGCGTGTGTGCACAATCATTTCTAGACCCTTAAAACAGACTTGACAGTGCTTGAAAGTGGAACTTGCATTGCTGTTTCTGAGAAACCAGCATGTGTCATCTAAGCAACCCTTGCCACTGGTTTCTGGGTGCTATCCAGACTCTCAGTGCACACCCCAACAGGCTCGCAGACACTCCTATGGCACACCTATGCACACATGTACAGCAGAGCCAGGGCATTTACCGAGCAAGTACCAGCACCCATCGTCACTGTCATTTGTGGGGAGCACCAAACACCCCAGGAGGGACCAAACACCCTGGCAAGCTGGTGTGGGAGTAGCTATTTCATCCAAGAAGGTTTTTGTTCTCACTTTTTGTGCTCTCTCCCTGTAATCCACAGGGAAATTTGCTCTTGAGTTTCACCTTCTGTCTTCACCCTAAAGCCACTGAGGCTCATGGGCAACTGAGACGAGTCACATAAGGCTGAAGGGTTTTCCAAGCAGAAAGGAGATGGCGAAGACTGCAGCTAATGAGGGTCAGCAGGACTGCTGTGAGTAGCACAAATGGGGCTTCAAGCATGGCCTCATAAAAGCTAGTCTTGGCCTCCCAAATATTCCATCCATTACTCAGAGGTGATAAGCATGTTTCCACAAACACACATACAAATCATGGGACCTATTGTAGGACTTCAGGCAGAGTGAGCCCACAGCCCCCTTCTACTTTCAGAAAGCTTTTTGGGATCACCGAACATGAGGGACTCAATGTCTCAATCTGTGAGGCACATTACTTCACGTGCCTGAGAAGTGGCTCCAAGCTGAGCGTGCACCTTCACACTGACACCCAAAGTACACTCAGCTCTTCCTTCTTCACCAGCCATGGCAGAGAGATTTCCTAAACACAGGAGTTAAAAAAACCTGCTCATACTCACTGCCGGCTGCAATTTGCAAGGCGCAGAGGAAAAAATATGTTGCTCAGCAGGGCCCCTGTTGTATCCTGTACAGCATTTCTGTGGAACTAGCCAGGCCCATCTGTCTAAGCATTTACAAATTGTAAACCTAACAGGGACGACCTGGGGAGTCCCAAGCCCTGCTGCTTTGCCAGGAGGACAGAACCAAACTGAGGATGCTTTACTCCCTGCCATGCTGCAAGAGGATGGAGATGGAGGTGGGTGGTCTCTTGCCTTGTAGGATACAGAAGCACCCAAACTGCATTTAGGGGGAGCCTGGAGGGATGATATGAGGTGGTTTGGGAAAGACCTCCTCCTCACCCTTCCTTATCTCTTTTTCTTTCTTCCTTTCCTTCCTCTGCTGTGGGATGACCAGGACAGCTAAGAGGGAAGCTTGTTTTCACTCCGTAGCTGAGCACCCCTTGTCTGTTGCTGCCCTCAGCACTTTCATCAGCCTGTAGATTCGACAGGGACCAGCCTGCACATCAAAGGCTTGTTAAGTTACTGCTGTGCTGTGAAAGAGAGGGAAAAAATCCTGTTGACTGTGACGAATTAGTGAAGTTCAGGGGTGGCACTCACCCTTTTATTGGAGAGCTGCTTGTGCCTGTGCACTGCTAAAGGGATTAGAGCAGCGTGTGGCATGTTTCTCGTTCTGACAGAAACTTGAACACGCTCTAGCAGAGCTATAAAGAGAAAGGCCATGTCAATGGCAGGAGGTCTGGGGAGGGCTGTGAGTGATTAGCCACACTTGGAAGGTACCAGGAGGTTGTGAACTGTACATGCAGTGTTAACTGTCGAGGTGCTGAATTCTCCAAAGCATTGCCTTTGCGGCAACAGGAGTGGGCTTTCTTATCCCACCTGTGTTTTTGGGCACTGTGTACTCTCGTATAACTTCTGATGGTGATGCCTCCTGGAGACTGAGGCCCCTGGTGAGGCCTCTTGCCTCATCACAAAAATGAGAATAGGTATGCATGTGGGACTGAGATTCCGGTTCAGGTCCTTGCATGAGGTGAATGAACCGACCTCCCACGTACTACTCCATTTACTAATCTGAAAAATGTCTAGATGCAACTGGAGAGACTGAAGGGTTTGAGTGGTTCAAAGTATGCTCTGGACTCCTCATCTCTCAGCTTCACAGAGCAACTAGGAGCAGAGCTGGACACAGCCCAGCTTATCTGTTCTCATGAAAGCAGACCATGGTAGAGGGGAGCAGGTCAGAACGGTCCAGAGCACCTGACCTGCATGGACTCAGGAACTTCAAAAGTACCTCCCAGTGAGGTAAAACAGATATAGTTTTTTTAAGTAGTTTTCATAGGAAACTTCCAAAATCTTGCAGTGAAGTCTCCCTTGGGTTATAGTTTCATGTTCCTAAGCAAAACGATGCAACATATTTTCTGGGATTTGCTGAGTTTGCTTGTTTTGCCACATTACATTAAACCCCTCAATTCCCAGGTTCACATTTGCAATACTAGTTGGGGAGGTTTGGGAAATGCACAGGGGATTGCCAGCTGCAGTGGAATTGGGGCATCTCTTGGTTTCTCCCTGGGCATGGGAAATGTCAGTGAACATCCCTCACACACTTATGGTCCTCCTTGGATGCTTGCTTCTGTTGCCTTCCCCTGCTCCAGTGCCATCCTGCTGGTTTTCACCCATTTAGGCTTCTCAGATGTCCCAGCATGCAAAGCACCCGTACCAGAAGAAATTGGCTGCCTGGACTTCCCTGCCACCAACACCAGTGCCAGTGCAGGCTGCAATAAGTCTTCCCCCAGTGATGCCCCTTTGGACCTCACTATGGGCCCAGAAATGTGACCTTCCCCTCAAGCCTGCTGTATGTGGGGTGCAGGCCCCAGGGATGTCAGCTTCCTTACAGCAGTGTCACGTCAGCCCTGACAAGGCCCAGCTGGGTGAGCTAAACTCCATCTAAGCTCAGTTCTTATCCCCATCTCCAAACTATGGAAGCATGCCTCGTTCTGCCTTTGGGGTGGGGTGTGTCTCTTTCCTACAACTAAAACTGAGCTGGAGCTACATCTTGCCATGAAAGGGGGGTAAATTGAAACAAAACCTCCTCCTGACATGTTGTGTGTGGTTAGCCTGATAGCACTGCACTGCACTGTACATGACACACAGATACCAAGGAAAAGTACAGGAAGAGGTTAGGGATGAGAATCTCTCTGGCCTGCAATAAAACAAAGGGCTCTGGTTTAGCAAGCAGTAAATGTTTTTCAGCTACACAGCATATACTGGGCTGTGTGATGTCTCATCAACCAGCATCTGCAGCTGCTGACACAGTATAGATTAGCAGAACAGGCATTAGGTATGGGGTGGGTCAGGGAGCATTTTGCACAGGATCATAGATATACTGCAAGTGGGAGCTGAGTCTCGCCAGTCAGATGTGTTCTCCATGAGCATTCTGGGATCCACTCCCTGCAAGCTGAGTTGAGCATGGAGGTATTAGCTGGGAACATGCTCTTCTTCCCCCGCCATGGGGATTTTCCTCACCAAGCTGCCTTGAAGGCATCTAGTCGAGTAGTAGTTAACCTAAGGCAGGGAAGGCTAGCAAAGACACTTGGGTGACATGGTATGCTGGAGATACCCCACTCCCAGAGCACAGCAGTGTCTTCAGTCCAGAGGAAAGGTCCTTTCTTTGAGCACAGATGCTGCCTATCGTGTGTGCCCCTGGCATGTGTCCCTGCTGTCCAGGCCAGAAGGACTTCCAAAGGAGCAGCTGCTGTGAGCCTGCTAATTGAATGGTGGCATTGATTTTGGTGTCCCTCACAGGTCTGCACTGGCATCTGCAGTTCGAAGTCCTGTGATCCTGTGAGTGCACTGGTCCTCGCTCTGCCAGGGGCACCCTCACACCGCTCCCATGGGCAGTGCTGAATGGGTACACTGGCTGGAGGGTCTGGCTGGACAACAGGCCAAGGCAGTGTCTCTGCCAGCAAATTCTGCACAATTTAGGCAGGACTTAAAGTTCACCTCCCCAGAGACTCTCAGAAAGGAAAACAGACATAGCAATACCTCGACTGGTGGAAAGGCGGGTGAGCGGAAGACCTGGGAGGTGCAGTAGAAGGTCAGCCCAGCCCACGCTGCTCTGTGCACAGCACACGGATGGGACCGTGGTCTGTTTATCTGTAAACAAGGGCACTGTTCAGAACAAACATGTAATCAGCCTGAGCTTGGGAAGCTTCACATCCTTCTTGGTAACAGCATGATAGAAAAAAAGACCTTGGCTCATTGCCCTGAGTACATTGCTGAAGTGGGCTGGGTGAGGAGCAAGGAAGAGCTGGAATAGAAAAGCTGAGTCTGGTTACCTCAACAATGTGATCTGGGCAGACCCAGCAAGGGAGACCCTTTGAGCTGTATGTCTGGGGAGGATGCAGAGCCCTAGGACAGCTCTGAAGATCTTCTCAGCACCCTGCTTGCTTTCTGGAAAAAGCTGCCTGTAACATCTCAGGCTGCACAGAGGTACTACCTGAAAGTGCTTTCTGTTGGCTGTAGGTACTTACAAGGCACCTATTACACTTGCATCCAAAAATCCTCACAGGTCCTTCTAAAGAAGTGTCCTCCCCATCTCACAGTGGGGGAAATGAGGCACAGCAGAATCAAGTGATCATGCAAGAGCGAAACGCCCAACCTCTGCTACTGGCACAGCTGCTTAAGAGCGAGCACACCATGCACCAGAGCTGTCTGGGTGAGTCCCAGGATGTATCCACCCCTGCAGAAAAGCAGCATCCATTCCAGTTCCACATGTCAGAAACTTCTAATATAGTGAGGCTAAAGCCCAGGCTATTAGTTAGGTGATATTAGTTCATGCAACCCCGTGTGTCCCTGTGTTCCCTTTCACCAGATGAGAGCATATCTGCATACCCTGAGATTAGCTCAATTGGTTGGAGCATGGTGCTAATAGTGCCAAAGTTGTGGGTTTGATCCCTGTATGGGCCATTCACTTGGATTGGATGATCCTTGTGAGTGTTCTCCAATGTAGAATATTCTGTAATTAATGCACAGCCCGCTTCACAGGGAACTGCCATTAGCAGAACAGCACCAAGTTCCCTACTGCTGATGGAAAAAGGGGCATTTCAGTTTCTGCCTGATGAGAAACTTTCACAGACACAGAGAAAAGCACTGGACATCCATCCATCCATCCAAACTAAAACTGATGCATGAGAATAATAAAAAATGCCTGAATTGATAAAGCTTGGAGTCTCATCCCATGGGTTGAGTTAGTGTTTTCCCTTCAGCAATTTCTTTTAGCTAGCAAGCTTTAAGTTTTGACTTGGCATTCATCAGATTCACCAAATGCTGATAATTGGCTGTCTTAACACTCATGCTTAGACAAGACTACGATGTTAAGATTTCATCTGAGGCATTAGCCACACAGCAAACACAAGGGAAATAACACCATGTCCTCAGGCATATGAAAGGCTGAGGAGACTTCACACTCCCAGATTTGAGTCCTGAAATAGCGATCCTGTTGCTGAGAGCTCCGGATCCCCATCCTGCCCTTTACCTGGGGGACCATTCTGGGAGACAAATCGACCAAGGTGCATCCAAACCCGGGTTTTTGGTGCCAAAAGAGAGAATGATGTTGGTCACTTGTTTTACAGGAAAATCCCCATTAAACCTCTGTTACCTCTCCTCCTCAGGATCATCCATGAGTGACAGGTTCACATTTGCCTCAGTGTTTCCAAGAGGGGCCTGTGAGCTCTGTAGTTCCTCCCCAGCAGGAAGCCAGAGCAGCACTGTGGCCTCTCTGTCAGGTCTTGAGGACATAGTACAGGAAGGGGGTTTCAGGAGAAAGCAGCCATATTCTTCCACTCCACACAGGTTGTTTTTTCCCCCACCGGAGAATTCCTTAGACGAAGAGATGCACAAGCAATTTGCCTCCTTACATTTACCTTGGGGAATCTTTCCAAACATTGTCCCCAACAGCATCTTATTTCTGAGACATTAAAAAGCCACTCTATTCAAATGCAAATCAAGTCCTTCCTGACAATAACTGTTGAGTAATTTTGACGTCAATACAAGCACTCTAGCCGGACGTTCCAAGAATAGACCTGGTGTTTGGGAACGGAGCAAAAAGGAAGCGACCACAGATAATACAAGGAGCAATGCTTTAAAGGAGAGACTGTGAGGGGAAGATAGCACAGCCAGGGGTATCAGGTACCTAAATATCAGAGGTTTAGAGCAAGGCACAGGAACAGAAAGCTAGACTGGAGAAGGCTGAGGCAAAGGCTCTCCTCAGACCTAGGGTGGAAAAGCTGGGCTTTCGTCTCGGGTCAGTCCATTTGCCCAGAGTCAACCCCAAGCTCTTTTCCTTGGCTGCATTTAAACCAAGGTTTATACATTTGGAGCTTGCTTAGGTGCCCCTGCTCTGTGCTGAGCACACCTACAATGTACCCTCTGGAAGTTTTCTTCTGTGCAGTGTGTGCTTTTATGCTCCTAAAGCTGGTTGCAGACAGGACCCTGAACTTGCTGCCTTCAGAGGGAAGGTCTTTCAACCAGAACTTGACACCAAAAAGTACATTCAGCCACAGCACTAGCTATCCCACCCGAAGGAAGTGATGCACACAGCAGACACAGCTGATGGGTTGATAGAGCAAACTGCTGGCCCCCCAAGGCTCTCCAAGGCAAATAGCACGCTCTAGAGCTGAAGTAGACCCCTTAGGAAACATGATCCAGCAGAGATGCCATTGATGTGCCTGCATGCAGGGCTTCCTGAGTGACGTGGCATTTGAGCACTATTTGGAATACAATGGCCTTTCTGCCTGTTTTGGAAATTTCTGACATTCTAAATACAATCATATTTGTAATGGTTACATCTGGCCTTTCTGATCTGCTTGCTCATCAGCCAGTAGAGAGCCCTCAGGTACAAATCTCCTCTTAGCTCTGCCCCATTGAACTATTTCATCTTGTGCACCCAGGGCTCTCAGAGAGCTTTATAGCATTAACCCATTCACCTCTGAAAAACTTCCCTCTACCATTCACAATGAGCTGCATATTTATCTGCTAGGGACTAAGTAATCAGTGGTCTGAAACTATAACATTGTGGGAGGCAATTTTTTTATCACCATTCTTTTGCAGGCTGATTTATCCAAATTCACAAGGCAAAGCAGTGACAGAGATGAGGAACAGACATGGTGTTCAAGCCTTGAGTTCTCCTGTAGCTACTGGTAAGCGTTCTTCATGAAAATGCATTTTCACTATTTCAAGCATAACCTCAGCAGTTGGGAGCCCACCTTTAGTCATGGGTTAGGGTTAGGGTTAGGGTGGGACCAGATTTACCTCCTGAGGGCCCTCCTGCCCATTTCTAGGAGACTACAGACCTTCTCTTACTACCGAAAGTGGCATGGCAAAATGCTAACTTGTTAAACAAAAGGCTGTCATCAGTCAGTTCAGTCAGTTTATGCCCAGTTAAGAAAACTCATTAGTAGCTGCCACCTGCTGTTCTTTGCGGCCTGCTTCTGTTCCATGTCTTGAAGGATAACATCACATACCTCCGTTGTGGGGGAGCTGCACTGCATACACTCCCATATTCCTCTCTGTCCATACATTTCCTATCAGCTGTGGATTTCCTAGAGACTGAGGACATGGCTGCTGGGGAATGCAGCCCCTGGTCTGTTGCTGCCTTGTGCGACATGTTACGGACCACGGCATGGGGTGACAATATATCTGCACAACCTTCAAACCAGACTCGGCCTTAGCTTCTTGCCTGAATGCTGATGTTCCCATCTTAGCTGTGTACAGGGAAGGGAAAAACACATTCTGGGTTTACTATTTAATCCCTCCTTTCATCTTCATACAGGCCTGGAAACAGTATGTTTTTAGAGAGATGGGGGATCTGTGCTCTCCAGTAAATGTAGCTTTACCAGGACGGAAAAAAGAGAGACAGCAGTAAACAAAGAGCACAGTTGCTGAAGTACAGCTGACATATGGACCCCAAAAGAAGTGCTGACCTCATCCTTCCTTATGAATATGATCTATATTGTTGCATACAGAGGAGTCTACTGTCAGGAAACACAGCACCACCTAACCCTGCAGATCCTCCTGCTGGCTCTGGGGCCCGGGGCAGCCAGACCCTTGCCTTGCCTTTGGACAGGGGGGGAGGGTGAGAGGGGCTGTCCCAGGCTGCTGGGGGCTGGCTCTGAGTGACCTAGGTGTCCCCTTATGCACCTGAGTCTCTCTAAGGCACCTCCAGGCAAGGTCCTCCCTTGCAATGGGGTCCAGAGTTCCTTCAGATGTATAAAGAAGAGGAAAACCAGCTTCTGAAACCCCTGGCTGGTTTTATCTGGACCCTGCAAGTACAAAAACTATCCCCAGGCTCTCCCACCCCAGGCTCACCATCTCACTTCATGTTTAGGGTGAATGTCCTTCAGACCCTCAATTTCCTTCCCTGAGATGCCTCCAGCAATGCTTCTCATGCTCCCTGCCCCTTGGTGAGGGCAGGAGGACCAGTATTCTCAGCCAGCTATCCCCACTCCTCCCTGCTGCACCTACGCTTCTTCACTAGCTCCCCATGACTACTGATGTTGGTGTCATGTCCCATTCCTGTGAGATCCCAGGGGGCAACAAAGGATGAAGCCCAGCAAACACGGGTGCCTGCCTGCAGCAGGCAGTGGGCAGTGGGCTGGGCCGAGCACGCAGTGCAGGAAGCACCTGCTCCTGAAGTGACGGCTCTCTTATCTGACCCCAGTCACATCAGGTGGCTTCCTTGTTTGCCTTGGCGGCGGGCCCTTATGGCCCCCTCCAGCTGCCACTGGTGAGCTGCTTCTCTACTAGTTTTTTTTTTTTTTTACTCCTGAAAAAAAAGTGCCCATTGATCTGAGGAGAAAAATGCCCAGAGACCTTCCTAGTGTATAGCTTTGGCCCCTGCTCCCCCACCTGGGGCAACAGTGGGAAGCAGAGATGAGAGGCACAGGGTGCACTGCCCTTAATCCCACACTAAAGCTGCCCACACGCTTGGCCACCATCACATAACGCAGGTTCCTCTTGTCTATGAACAAACCAGAGGATGAAAACCCCTGCGTAGCAGTCAGGAATGGTGGGCAGCTGCTGGCCCCATTGTGGGCAATGGGAGTGTGGCACAGCTTTCCTCAGACCAAGGGTAAGCCAGAGTGCCAGGGCTTTAAAAAAATAAATCAATGCTTGCGGTTCCTCTTCCTCCCCCGCTCCGTCCCTTCCTCGCTCTGGATAATTTACTGAGCAACGGCTGGTCCTGGCAGCAGGGCAGCCGTGCCGGGGGCCTCCCCCAGGCAGCACCAGGGGAGAGCCCACCTGGCTGCGCTGAGGTGCTACATGGCATCCTGCCACCAACCCAGAAGCCAGGAGCTTTCAGGAGCAATTCCCTGCATCTCTTTCCATCTCTGCCCCAGGGGCAAATCACGAGGCTGAGAGGGGCACGGGCGCTCCTGCTGATCTGCATTTCAGCCACAGAAGTTGGCCCTACTCCAAGACAGTGCCATTTCAGCTTGACATCCACCTCTTAAATAATCTTCAAAATAAATTTAACTGGTGGGTTAGATATTGGCACATTGAAATGTAGCACTTCTGCCATGTAAACATAAGAACCAACTTGGATCACACACATACTTTAAAACTGTACCCTTGTTAACAGAGCCCTGTAAGTCAAGAAGTTGTTTGGTTTTGGCTTTTATGAGACATGCAAGGAACAGTCTTGCAACATATTTTCTTTTTTTTTTTTAATCCTTAGTCTTAGACTCTTCTGATAAGGAGAAATAATCTCTCCAGGGGCAAAATTTGCAGTGAAAAAAAACACAGAAGAAACTTTTTTTGCTTAACATACTATGCAAAGAGGAACAATAAGATAATAATAAGGATGAATATTCATTATGCTGATCAAATGTTAATAAACTGTGGGATAGTGTGCAGCTCAGTTTGGCTCCCCATTTCCATCTTTCTTCCTTTCTTGCCTGCTTGCTTTTCTTCTCCTTGCTTCTTTTTTGCTTCTTCCCTTTTCCTCCTGTCCTACAAGCAGAGCTCGGGGAAGCCATCTTGACCAGGATGACAAATGTTCAGATTTAAAGCATTATTTATTTAAAAGAATCCTGCAAATAGTAAACACTGTCAAACAGATGTGCAACATCTGTGTAGTTCAGGCAGCTGGTGAATATTTCTACTCCAACCTTGGGGCAAGCCTCAGGTCCAGAAACAGACAATAGCCTATAACCGGAGAAGCCCTAAGCACATGTGTGCAACTACGCCATGTCTAAGACATGAATAATTAAAAGTGAAGACTGCCTCATGCAACTGTCACCTTAAAACAGAATAGTAGTTACGTTTGGTCATGAGACATCCTCACAGTTATGTGGACAGTATTTTCATTTCACTGTATTAATTATGTAAGCAAACAAAAAAAACCAAACCACAAGGCAACCTGCTCATGATCAGTAAGAGCAAAGGCTTGGGTATAATATCTGTAACCAGAGATGCACCAAACATTGTGTGTCTCCAGTTTCAGATAATCACCTGGTGTCAAGTCCTTTGTGCTGGGAGTGTGCCGCAGAGCAAGGGATAAGGAAATAAACCAGTGGGCAATGCTGAAATACAACCCGGTAGCTGACCCTCTTCCTCCCTCCCTCTCTCTCCAGTAGGATCCTGTCTTAGATATACCTGAACTTGGTGTGTTGTGCCCAAGCAGCTCTGGGATGCTTCCTTCATCAGCAGCGTGATGGCCAGGGGTGCTGTGTGGCCTTGCTCCCTAGACTCGGGGATCCTCACATTAAGGATGAGCAGCCCATGTCCCCTTTGCTCTGATGAGGCAGTACTTAGGAGGGTGCAGAATTGGTTTCATTCTCTTTGTGCAAAAAAGAGACTTCTCAAGGAATAGCACAGACACAGTCTTGCAGGTCTTGGAGGTGCCCATACAGTGGTGTAGCACCTCAGCCCCCAGTGCTGGAAGCTCAGGGTCTGTCACTAGCACAGTCAAGGGAGGCTTGGTCTTTCTCAGCCAGCTGAGTTCTGGGTGGCCAGTGTCAGGGTCAGAGCTGCCCTGACCTAGGCTTTTATCGTATGGCATGTTGTGGGAGTCACTCAGCAACTACACTGTGGGAGATGAAAATTAACCTTGCTAAATATGGCTGGAAAGGCTGCAGGGTCACTGCAGCAGCAAGCCCCGCAGGGTTGCTCAGGGCAGGCCAGAGCGAAGGTCAAGTTGGGAAGAGGTGGGCTGCGTTGGTGGCCTCGGTGGAGGCACGTGCCTCCTGCCAGCCCAGAGGAGAGAGCGTGCAGTGCCAGAGCTCACTCCAGGTGTTCGTATGACTGCTGGCACTAAGAAACCATGTCCAGTGCTCTTGCTTCTCCCTGGCAATCCAGAATAGGCCTTAGGTGTGAAAGGAAACTGCAAAACCAAGCCCTGCTGGCTTGATCTGCAGCTGCACTCAAAGAAGCTGTGCTCCCTTTGAGCCCCAAACCCTGAGCATCCCTCTCTGGGGAGAGACAGAAACACCAGCTCCTGCAGGCTGTAGCCCCTTTTTCTTCTCTGCAATCATGCACACGACCACTCCTCACTCTGCCTCTTCAGAAAGGGTAGCAGAGCACAGACACCCAGATCCATAATGCTTCTGCCCTAGACTGTCACAGAACCTGCTCACTGTGCTGCGTGCACTGTGACTTCCCAAGTATCAGCAGAGAGGTTTCACCAGGCCTGGTGAAACTAGCAAAGTTTTCTTTCTCAGTCCTGGTGTTTGCACTGTTCTGTGAGACCAGGAACTCCCCCGGGAAAAGTTCCTTTGTACTAGGGAGGCTGCCTGCTGGGTGGGCAGCCAGCAGACTGTGAAATAGCTACAATTTTAGATTGTAGCTTGTGAGTATGCACTGATCAGGGATGGGAAGGGGCTGCAGTCCCCTTTGTACTGATGGACTTTCACCCCAAATGAATATTTCCCATTACTCTCAGCCTAGGACACACAGCTAAGCTGATCCATCTGGTCTTGCCTTAATTTATCGTCAGCATTAACTTTCTCGGCCATATTTGCTTTTCTCTCCCACTCTATAAAATCCACTTCACTGCCCGCACTCCCCCTTTTCATCAGCTCCTGTCTGGGATCTGCTGGCTTTTTCATGTGGTTCATGCTGTGCCCTCACCACCGTGAATGTGAAAACAAAAAGCAAAAAGGAAGAGAAAATAAGAAGACCTCACAGGAAGATATTTTCAAAATGCAAACATCTTTTTTTGTCACGCAGCTCCACTGCTCATAAGAGTCATTTTGGGAAGAAATCAGCCCTATCAGCTCTACACACCTTCCAGATACATAGGAGTCCAGATAAATGGATGCCAGACAGAGAATCCTTAGGCATTTATAAAAGCTGCTGCCCTCAGGATGGCCCTTAGCCCCCCAGCTCTGAGAGACAGAGATGCTTCTGGCTTCCTTGATGCAGTTTCCAACCAGGATGAATATTTTAAATGTCCAGATGTTTGTTTGGGAACCAATGTCAGTCTTGCTGAATGCCTGTGCTTCATTGCCTTCACTTTTGCCCATCTCTGATGGGCTGCCTGTAGAGGGCAAAGCTGGGACTGTGGTGTTCCCGGTGTGATGCCGGTGACTATGCAGTGGAACTGTTTAACCAAGTTGCATATCCAAATAGAGCAGATACCTGGATACCACGGTCTGAAGGGGGATGGTGCTGGTGGTACCTGTGTGGCTGCTGGGGAGGGCTTAGGTTTTTTTTCTTTGGCCAGGTTTCTGTGTTTGTCTTGGCAGATCTAGGGTGCTGGTGATCCTGGGGGCAGAGTTCAGGACATCACCAGAAACTGAAATTTCTGAATTCATTTGTGTTGAAATAACAAAGGCAATTGCCTCTCAGCATGCCGCACTCCACCCACTCAGATGCACTTGCTGAGGCTATGGGGTTCTGCTTCTTCTGGCTCACCCCTGGAATCCCAACTCTCCATGGAAGCAGGAGGGGGACACCAGGTTTCTTTGCTCACTGTTGCTGGAGACATCTGCCTTTCTCTGCCCTTTGCAGAACAGAGGAGCAGAGGAGAAGCTCAGCATGTCTTGGTGCTCTTACAACACCCATCAGGTGCTCCCCGAGGAAATATCTCCACATCAGAAGGAAGGGGATGAAGACGTAGCAGTTCCCTACCTCAGCTAATGTCTCATCCCCAGGGACACAGACAGCTGCACTCAGGCCAGGTTCACCTTTCCCATTGTAGGGGAGTGCAACAGCAGGCTGAGAGGGAGGAAGCAGGGCTCTGCACACACTGAGTCACAGTGCACGGCTGCTACTGGAGGACTCTGGGTCATGTGCAGGACAAGATCCCATTTCTTCATGAAAGCCAAAAGCAAGGACAACTACTTCAGAGGAGGTAGTTCATGGGGTACCACCTGCATCAAGTACAGCAGAGTATTTCCCTGCAGTGCTTCTTCTCCACCAAAAATGCACATACTCCTCTTCTACCAAGCAGCTCCTGCGCTGCTTGTAACACACCCAGCAAAATATGACTTAGACAAGTCCACTGGGTCCTGAAGTCCATGCAGCATTGAGCATGCTGTGACAGTAAAGATGCAAGTTCCCTGGCCAGCACATGGGATGTCAAATTCCCTCTTGAGGCATGTGGCCCTGGTTCTCCATTACTTATCCTGTCTGTCTCCTCCAGAGGCTTGTTGGTTTTGCTCCTCACCAGAATATGCTGCTGCATGTTTAAGCTGAGAAAGTAAAATAGCTGACTCAACAGCTGTGGGATTTGGGGAAGGGAGGGATATGCTTTCAGTTTTGACTTTTAAACACAAAATGCACACTGGATTCTTCCTGCCAAAAGTGACAAGAAACAGAGCCATAGGTCTTTGCTGGAAGCAGAGGGAGAAAATAATGGAGAAGATATTCCCTGATGCTTGTATCTCTCTGGTGTTTCTGGTAATAGCAGCAAGGAAAGGCAATGGATCAGGCAAGGGAAGGTACTGCTGGCCTCTACTCAGCTGAGCAGAAGAGGGCTGCAATTAAGTCCACACAATGAGCAGAGCAGTAGACATGAAAGTGGACTGAAGTCTACTGCACCCTTAGGCCCCCTCATTTCATCCATCTTCTTGGCTGTTGCCAAATATCTATACCATGCCTTGGAAGATCTGAACTTTCTGCTGCAAGACCAAGTTGGTGGAAAGTAAACAGCTCAGCATCAGGTCTGATGTTTCCAAACCCTACTAGTGCTCAAGAAGGGCGCTACCTTAACAGCTCCAGTGCTACACAGCATTCCCAGTTTTAACATCCAGAACTTCTGGAGGGAGAGGTACCTGCCTCTCGTGCTATGGTCTTTGCCAGAATGACACACCCCACCAGATTTCTGATTCAGGACCCGCTAACACCCACTGTTCTGCTTACTGAGAGTCTGACACACTTTTTACTCTTTCCTCACTCAGGAAAATCATGTGCCGTTTGAAGGCAGACAGACCACACTATTCCTCAGTAGGGTTGAAGCATAGGGCTTATAGAAAATACTGAGTCATTTACCCAGTGAGGTCACTATGAGCTCTGATAGACCCAGAGTCTTTGGATATGAATGCACTTGTGGACTTTGTTTCAAGAGAGGATCAATACTTTGTTAGCAGGAGAAAAGGCTACTTCTGGGCAACATGTCCTTGATTGCCTCAGACAAGGAAGCACTACTCAGTAGGAAATGGTCTTTTGGACCCATTTGCTTTATGAACAGAAACAAGGAAGGAAGAAAGAAGGGCATGGTGGATGTGTCAGGAAGAAAACTTCCCCTTAGAGCATGTATTTCTTTTCCAACCTAGGGTGAGAGCTGCCTTGCAGACATGGGACTATGCTTATGTTTGGCAGAGCTTCACCAAGTCAGTGCCGTTTCCATGCGGACAAAGCAGGCTCCCCAAGACTCATTCCCATGGGGAATGCAGAGTTTCTCCATACTCACTCATGGCTTTCTATTACAGTTTCCAGCAGCAGCACAGGGTGTTTTGTTGTCCCCAAAGCTAACAGAGGGACCAAGGATGCAGAAGGTGTTTGTTGTGCATCTGTTTGCCCAGTGAGGATGAAAGGGAGCCTGCTCAGCTCTCAGAGGTGCTCAGTGAGTGTCCAGCAGTAGGAGGGCTCGTTATAGGATGGGATGAGACAGAGGGACCACAGTTTTGTCGTACCTTGGGAGCGCTAAATGGCATGGATCCTTGTGCCCTCTGTTCCCCTCACACAACAGCGCAGCGATCAGGTGTAGCCAAGCCACACGTAGCCCTGTCCCACAGAGGAACATTTCCCATTGTCTCACTATTTTTTTTTTCCACCACTACAAATTTTATTACCTCAAATGTATGGAATTAGGAAATGAAAGATGTGGAAAAATTCCTCAGACCAAAGCGCTCATTTCCACCATTTCCACCTTGCCCTGGATTTCCTTCTCAATTAGTTCCAGCAGTGTCCTTGGTTTGAGCCTTGGAGTTATTAAAGTCTTTTTGAAGCTCTAGTGCCTCACAGTAGTTCTCATTGCTCAGCAGAATGATACATCAGGAATAACAAAGTCCACTTTGATCAACTGCTTCCATCCTTTACAGCTGCTTCTGTGGGGGTGATTAATCCCAGCCCTTCCTCTGCTAATAATAAGTGCAGAGAATCAGCTACATCCTTTGTTGTTGTTATTTTCTCTTTTCATTTCCCTTTTTGGGGAGAGCTGTGGAAGGGACTCAGAGACTTTGGTCCAGTTTCTGCCAGAGGGGTGGCCATGGCCATGGTGGTGGAGAGCAGGGATACCTGGTGGGCTTGGGTGGACTGACCTCTCCCCCAGTCGAAGCTATGGGTTAAGCTCCCTGTGCACCTGTTCTGGAAAGCTTTGCAGCACCACTTGTGCCTGAAATCCTACCTACGTGCAGGAGATTAGCATTTCCTATTGGCAGGGAGCCTTCAGGGCCATTCAATAGGAAACACAAGGCACAGAGACTTTGCTGGGAATTAGGCCATTTTTTAGTAAACCCTGCAGTCTCCTGGGCTGCTTATCTGGCACCTTGCTCCTCCATGAACTTCTCCTTACAAATAAAAATTACTCCTGGCCTTTGGTTTCTGTTTTAAGCTGACACTGAGCCGGAATTACTCTTGATTTGCACAATTTAATTGAGAGAAAGAGGAAGCACACTGTTTATTTAATGACAAATGCCAGTTAAAGAAGAGGAGGTTGAATTATCAGTAACCACCAACTTTTACAGATAAGATTTCAGTGTCTAGACCCACAGTCCGCTATGTTCTGAGGACTGCAAAGATAAAAGCCTTGGACATGGAAAACACCCCTCTAGAAGAGCATTTCAGAGCAGAAGCAGAGCTGCAAATGCCCTGTATCACCTCCTGGTAATGGCTGATGCAGTCTGGGCCATTCATTATGCATGCTGCATACAAGGAAAGGGCATAGTACCTTTAAACCTAATCTGTCTCTTTATTGAAACAGCTGGTACCTGAGGCATATCCTGGCATATGCACTTCTAGTTATCTCTTCCCAAGTCCACTTGTGTGATACTGGGATATCAAGCTCCATGAAGATTGACTCTGGTATGGTGAGGGAAGGATTTGGCATGCCTAGCAATAGGAAAGTGAAAGAGGAGAGAGATGTGGCTGTTACTACTGGTTTCTGCCCCAGGCATGGGACTGAGAGCCACTGAATGTTGTTATAACACAGAGGTGAAGTGGGGAGAGGAAAATCCAAGTGCTGGAAGGAGCAGGTTTGTGTTTTCTGTGAGATCTAGTTTGGGGAAAGACCAGCTTGGTTGGGGCAGACTGTGGCATCAGGCTGTTGTTTCCCAAGCTTTTGGGCCTCTGGCTGTCAGCCTGCCTGCTCAGCACCTTCCGTTTTGGGGATGGCACATTGCATGCTGAGGAAGAAAGACATCTGTGGCTGAGCACCCTTGATAAATGGTGTTCTCAGTTGATCCTGTCATTTCTTTACACTGCTCCCCTCCTGGGTGTTAGAGTGCTTGGTGGTACCATCTGCCTTTGATGTCAGGCCCTTAGATTTGTTGTTTGGCACAAGCAGGACACCACTGCTGTATTAAAAACTGTCCTGTTCAGCATGTCATGTGTGTAGCACATACTTGATACATCAAAAACCCTGGAGTCAGATTCAGGCAGTAAGGGCACTGCATTGACATGGCCCTCCCTAAATCCACCTTGGGTTGTCTGTTCCTCCGAAGAGCTCCCTCAGGCATTCTGCGCACTACTTGAGCAACACCTGGAGTCCTGAAGATCCGCTTTCAGCTTTGTCACATCAGTACAAAATCAGAACAACTCTTGCTATACTCTGCTACACCACAGGTCAACATCTGTTGCATAGTCCACTTCAGCAGAAAGTCATTGGACTGCACAGATACTAATAAGGGCAGAATTTAGCCCAAAATTAATTTATGTGCTTTTTAAAATCTTTGGTGGGGATATGTGACTAAAATCTCAGTGAGTAATCTTTCTGCTTTCATTTTTAGAGTATTTTGATGCTTTTCAAAATCCACAAATCTCAAAGTCTCGGACTTCTCTGCAGCTCTGCTGACAGAAGCAGACAGAAGTCCCTGTATTTCTGACAAGTATAATCCAGCACAACCCCATGGACTTTGCTGATTTTGAGATGCCTGAAGAAGATATGGCCCAAACACATGGAGAATTTTCTCTTGCATATGACTTGGAAGTGCACTGACAAACTAGACAAGATTTAATCAGGAGACCTAAGCTGAAGAAAATAATTTGCTGTTTTGATCTCAGTGCAGAAGATATGCTTTGCTTTCTAATGCCATTAGGTCTCTGGAGAACGGCTTCAAATTCTGAGAAATCAGGAGAACTATGTAAGAAAGAAATGTGTAGTTCTTCCCACCAAAGTCATCTAGTCATAAACTGGTCTAGACATAAACAGATAAAAAGAAAATAGCCTGACAAAGCAGGCTGAAATTTCCAACTGCTTTGGAAGAGCAGCCTAGACATCCTTGGCGAGGTTCATGGCCCAGAGACCACATGTTTCTCTTGTAGGGCTGGAGGTGGCTGGGCAGAGTGGACAGCAGCCCTGAGAAGTGGCTCAAGGAAGGTATCACCATCATGGCATGGGTTAGAGCTGTTTCACATTCCAGTCACACCTGGATTTCCCTTGCCATTTCACTGGAAGACATGTTCCAGAAAAATGACCAACCTTTCTCAGGGATTTCTATTTTAAAAAAATATTGACAGTGCACTTCTGACATTGCCAGGCAGTAAAGCCATGCATGTATGATTCCTGTGTATGTGCAGAGACACATGTGCCAACAAACATTGTGTTACATTCCTGCACATTCCTACATTATTATATAGATCAGGTTTGTTGGGCTGGAAGATGGGGATGGACTGGCAGTATAAAGTATAACCCAAATTTATCCCTGGTCATCTTTGAAGACAAAGGGAAGATGATGGTTTAGACCTGTTCATCTGATTGGGTCTAGTTTACAGAAAAAGTCTTAAATGACTTCAAATCAGGGTCCAGACTGAGCTTCCTCTGTAGTAGGAGATACTTGGGTTGAGCTCCTGCCTCACTGCTGGCAGCACCCAGGAAAGCTAGTTTAAAGCAGTACCAGCTGGATGGACACATCCTGAGACTCATCCATGCCCAGCAGCCACCTATTTACATCTGTAGTGTCTTCTCCTGAGTTTTTCACCTTAACAAATGGTCCCTGGGATTGATACTTCACACTTTTAAACCCGCCCTATGCAGTGGCAGGGTGGATGTAGGCAGGCACATCTCAGAATTGCTGCAGGATCCCTTGTAAGTCTTATTTGTGATATACAGTGATGTTTCAACTCAAGTTCCTCAACTTGCATGCAGTATCATCAAGGTCAGGAGCCATGACAGATAATGTCCCTACCTGGGTGTCATCTGCATTAGCCCCTGTTGTCTGCCAGGCTACAGACATGCTGAGGAGGGTGTGATTGCCACTCTCCCTTCTCATGCATATCAAAGCTTGGAAACAGTGATAAAGTCAGCCCAGGAGAACAGCAGTTGTATTTCCCTGTACATCTGCATGCTTCTCTCCTATGCTCTCATGGATGGCCTGACCCTCTGGTCCTCTCTAACCCTCCCTGCGCTCATTTCCAGTTCTCCAAAGGAGCATCCTTACTTTCTCCATTCCTGCACCATCTTTCCACACACTGTCCTCATAATTTAAGCTCTCTGCATTTCCTACCATACATCTTAACTCCTCCCTGTGTTGGTCCCTTGGTCCCCGCTCATAGAATCATGGAATGATTTGGGTTGTAAGAGACCTTAGAGATCACCTACATCCAACCTCCCTGCCATGGGCAGAGACATCTTCCAAAATACGAGGTTGGTCAAAGCCCCATCCAACCTGGCCTTGAACACTTCCAGGGATGGGACACCCACAACTTCTCTGGGCAACTTGTTTCAGTGCCTCACCACTCTCATAGTGAAAAATTTCTTCCTTATATCTAATCTAAGTCTACCTTCTTTCATTTTAAAGCCATTACCCCTTGGTCTATCATTACCTGCCCTCATAAAAAGTCCCTCTCCAGCTTTCTGGTTGGTCCCCTTTAGGTACTGGAAGGTACTATAAGGTCTCCCTAGAGCTTTCTCTTATCCACGGTGAACAACTCTCTCAGCCTGTCTACCTAGGAGAAGTGCTCCAGCCCTCTGATCATCTTCGTTGTCCTCATTTGAAGTCACTCCAACAGGTCCATATCCTTCCTATGTTGGGGGCCCCAAAGCCAGATGCAGTACTCCAGGTAAGGTCTTACCTTCCTCTATCTGCTGGCCACTCTTCTTTTGATACAGCCCAGGACATGTTTGGCTTTCTGGACTGCAAGTGCACATTGCTGGGTCATGTTGAGCTTCTCGTCAACCAACACCCCCAAGTCCTCCTCCTCAGGGCTGCTCTCAATCCATTCTCTGCCCATCCTGTATTTGTGCTTGGGGTTGCCTCAATCCATGTGCAGAATCTTGCACTTGGCCTCATTGAACTTCATGAGGTTCACACAGGCCTACCTCTCAAGCCTGTCAAGGTCCCTCTGGATGGCATCTGTTTCCTCCAAGGTGTAAAGCACAACCACACAGCTTGGTGTCATCAGCAGACTTGCTGAGGGTGTGCTCAGTCCCACTGTCCATGTTGCTGACAAAGCTGTTGAACAGCATTGATCCCAGGACCAGCCCCTGAGGAACAGCACTTGTCACTGTTTTCCACTTGGTCGTCAAACCACTGACCGCAAGTCTCTGAGTGTGACCGTCCAGGCAATTCCTTATGCACTGAGAGCTCCATCTGTCAAATCTACATTTCTCCAGTTTAGAGACAAGAATATTGTGCAGGGCAGTGTCAAATGCTTTGCACAAGTCCAGGTATATGCTATTAGTTGCTCTTCCCTTAACCACTAATGCTGTAACTAATTAGTTGCTCTTCCCTTAACCACTAATGCATGTCATGGAAGGGTCTTACCGAGTCTTGGGCTGGCTGGGCTATGCCATGCATATGTGAAGCACAGCAGGGTCATCACAAGGACTGGTTTTTTGCACAGGAGCAAGGGCTGCTGATCAGCAGTAAGGGATGCTGTGGGAATGCTCACCCCAAGATTAACAGAGGAGACTGCATGCACAGGCACAGCCTGTAGCTGTGGCTGCTGCTGCCAGCGTATGCTGTTACAGAGCCATTCATATACAACTGGCTGATGCAATGCACAACTGAATCAGAGGCTGAATTATTTCTGATGTACTTACTTCCACTGCATTGTGTATCTAAATAATGCACTTTCAAAAATAAAAGTAAAAAATCAGGTTAACTTATCTATTAGCTGAGTAAGGTAGAAGTTTTTGAGGGGATGACAGAAGAGAAGAGAAAAACATCATGGCCAGGGATGGACACACTCATGCATTGGTTATTACCTCTTTTGCCCTCAATCCTGCAAATTCATGCAGATACACAGCACCACTCACCAGGGATGTCATGGGAGTCAATGAGTATTATGCTGTCACTACTATTATTGCCATTTCTTTTAAAAACTGTGGCATCCTTCTGATTTTTTTTTTTTTTACCAAATGTAGCTCAAGTCAATTCACTAAACTTGGTGGAACAACTACCCCTCTGAAATCAGTACTGTGTATAAAAACAGGCTGATGTGCGTTTTTCTGTCATGTGCTAACTTGTTCTGCCATCCTGTGAATGAACTTCTTGTTTTCTTCTCCTTGATGAGACAGTTCCACCTAAACCAGTTCTGGACACTGAAGTAAATCTGGTAGGAGAATACACTTCCCGTTTATAAAAATATCCTTCCTGTGTGGAAGAGCCCTCTTCCTGCAAACACTCATCTGCATACAGCATCCCGGACCTGTTTCCATGTGGACACAGGCAGAGCTGCTGGGGGTGGGGCGATGCAGCTATTATGAATATTCCATCAGGCTGAAATACTAAATAAGTTAATTTATTGATTGTACCACCTCTGGAAATCAAACACAACCCCAAGTGACTCCAATCAGTGATCAAGATCCCATCCTTTTGAGATGAAGGGCTTTATCTCTTCGGCTTACAGCTAAATCCATCTGTGACCATTTCCGGAAGAAGTGTCTCACTGCCATGAACTTATTTAGCTAACTTATACACAGTGTATCCGCCTCTTGTGATTTGGTTGTGGCTCATGGCTCACACGTTCACAGCAGCTGAGGATTTGAGCTGTGTACATAAAATGATAAATTAAAAATAAAATCAAATCTCAGGGGGTGGTGAGCTGGATGCTTCTATTAATATCACTCACTATGGGTTTTCCTGTTACTTCTGAAAGGACCTGGTTGAGATATTCATCAAGTTGGATGTATTAATCCACTCTCCCCTCAGGTGGCCTCTCCTCTCACACAGATCAAGAGCTTAATGATGAAAGGATCACATCTATTCCATCTACCAGGACTCCCAACAGCAGCCTGAGACCCTGCGAGACTTCAGGGATCATCACACAGACTTCTTCAACAACCAGTTTATGAAAGGCCCCAGCCACCACCTCACCTTTCCCCCGTGGTTTCATCATCTCCCTTTCCCTCTTTAAAGACTTCCTCTGCTTCGCTTCTTTCCAAGACCTTTGATGCTTGTGTAGCATGGTGTCTGAAATAGCTTCTCATGGGCTCACCTGTACTGCTTTCCTTTCCCTCTTGGATAGGTCTTTCCTTGCATTATTCCATGCTGGGAGTCAATGTTTGCTGTCACCACCTAACCAGCATGTTCTACCACCTCAATCCCATGTCTGAGTAGCACACGGATGATTANGGAGTCAATGTTTGCTGTCACCACCTAACCAGCACGTTCTACCACCTCAATCCCATGTCTGAGTAGCACACTGATTAATCCGCTATCTTTTCCCTCATCTCAACCATGTTAATTTCTGCAAATTCTTGTTTCCATACAGGAGCTGTTGACCTCACTGCACCAGCATTTATCACTTTATGGTCACACAGTGTTAGGAAGAGATTATCTGGTTGGAAGGCAAGGTACTGGGTCGAGGAAAGTTCATCTAGCTGGAGCAGTGCCTGCTCTTTGGTCTTCTCCTGCCTGTATCACTTCCCACAGTCCTCACTGGTGTCCCCACACTCCCTTGAATACTGCTTCCCTGGGGAGGATGGTGTCCAAGGGTGGGTGTTCCCTGGCTGGGGGCTCCTGCTCTGAGGTGGCAGGGGCATGGGCAGCAGTCAGCCCCCTGGGTCGCACCTGCCTTGTGGGGCAGGTGTGCAGCAGCATCCCCTGCCTTCACTGACCAAGCCCCGCCACGGCTGCCAGGACCCCCCTCTGCTCTTCCGCCCCGCTTGCCCAGATTTCCTTCCCAGGGAAAACAGGATACAAGCGGAGGGGGAGGGGAGTGAGCATGCCTCCGGCTCATCCTGACATGGAGGTGACAAACACAAACATGCCCGTCTGCATGGGAAGCACCCCTGGGTCCCATGTTGTACATACATGCACCTCTGCTGAGCCCAGGAAAAAGCATAGGCAACCATGTTGCTAAATTTGGCACCTGCGTTATGGCTTGGGGCCAGCAGTACAAATATCCCGTTTCATCTTCTCACTCCCAAGTTTTGAATAATTGGCTCCCCAGTCTAAGTAGCTGACAATTTGAAGGGTGCTCTCCCTCACTCTGCCCAGCAGCATTACTGTGTTCACTGGGCTCGGCAGCAGAGCCTGGATCCAGACAAAGTCCAACTTGTTACCACACCTAAAGAAACTGAGCAAGCTGGCTTGAGGTAGGCACAGACTGGCCAGTTCTCATGTTAGATGCCACCTGTCCAAAGGTCATGTTATGCCTGACTCTGTTGACAATGTCCAGGGGGAAAAAAAGAGAGCCCAAGCTTTGCTTGGTTATTTGTGCAAAGACCAAAGAAGTAAAAAAGTGGTTTGACTGTGTTTTGGCTACTGAAGTCATCAGAAATTACTCTGAATGCACACAAGAATCAGATTGGACAAGCCCTATGTATGCAAAACCACTTTGCACAGGACAACTGCACTTTAACACCGTTCCTGTAAAAAAGGAAGGGAAAACGTGGCTTGAGCATTTGAAGTAAAAACACTTGTTTCCTGTAAGGAGGTTCAGCCAGTGTAGATTGTACCTCTGCTGCCTGCATGTCACCAGAGTATTTTATCCTTAGGTGTGGCTGCCAGCAGGAAAGGGCAGAAGCTGTGTCATCCTCAAAAAGGTGGCACAAACATTTTCTGGTGACCTTTGTGCTCATCATCGTGAAATCAGCTGATGTTATGCTGGAGTTTCAAAGATGTACTCATGTCCCAACCTCTGCTTTGGATTTGTGACCTTTGTTCTGCTTGCAACACCTGAACCTTTCTGATCCTGCTTGCATTCCTGCTCAGTCCTTCCTCAAGACCTGCCAAATTGCAACCCTGCAAAGGAAAGCCACCAAGTTTACTTGCTGTTTGTTCAAAATGCCCAGGGTAACTTCTGCCCCCAAATCCATCTTCTTTTCTGTTCATAATTGTAAGGCAGCTGGTGAGTCCCTCTCCACTTGCAGAAACCTGGGCTGTAACATGCTCCTGGAAAGAGCATGGAGGGCTGAGCTGGCCCTGGGCACAAGGATCTGCAAGACTGTCCACAGCTGGGGCCAGGGCATTGGGAAAGAGCCAAGAAATTTGCCTTAGAAAAGACATTTTGAGGTATTCTAAAGCTGAACCAAATTTCTGAAGCACAACCTTGCCAGGAAGACAACCCAATATATGCCCCTTTTAATTTCAAGGAAAAATCTGTGAGAAACAGAAAAAGGGTATTTTTTTTCTTAGACTGCCCTGAGAAGCAAAGGCAGTTATGTGGCAGTGTGGAGATAGGAAATGTTATAGCGTAGGCAGCTCTCTCCTGCCATAGTGATGAAAACAAATATAAACATGTTGATCCTATAAACAGAGTTGATCCTTGCTTGCGCTATGCTAGTTATGAGCAATTAGGATAGACAGTGCACAGAGAATGGGTTTGAGTGATAAAAAATGCTGGAAGGGCATCTTCTGCCTTTTTTGTATGCAAGGGATTACATCAAAATTCCTGGCCATATTACCGCACTGAGACCATCCCCCAGTTACTTTTGGGAAGTGGGACAATCTGAAAAACCACGAACAGAAACATCTGGGAAGAAAACTGGTCTGTCCAAAGTTTACATTTCAGTTCAGCCCAATCCATTCAGATAAAATGAGAGCTGCCTCATGTTGTTAACCTTCAGAGGCACTTGGAACCAGATATTTGTTCAGATCCAAATAAAATAAAAAATCAATCCCAAAATGCAGCCTAAAATGTAAATTAAACTAGAATGGAAACCAATTGTTTAAAAGAATAATCACATTAAAAAGGACCAAAAGAAGGCAGAAAAATAACCTTTAGAGGTTCCCCATCATTTCCTGTATCTAAAAAATTGAGATGGTTTTTACTTTCTGCAAAGCAAAGTAGAGGTGGCTCCATGTTGGCCCAGCTCATAGTACCCTCAGCTCAGCTGCCCCATCTCTTCCTATTTCTGGCCTTCATGACTGATGCCTTTTCCAAGAGGCTGAACGAGCAAGACAGCAGTTCCAAAATTTGAACCCTAAATCCTTCAGTGTGAGAACTGAGATAAGTCAGAGAAGCTTTACCTAACTGAAACCCTTCCCACGGCTCCTGTTAGTATAATTTACTATGGGCTGGGGCTGCTTTGGCTTGCACGAGGCTGTGTATTGGTGTGGCTGCAACAAGGCTGCAGTCGTGAGGGCAACAGCTCCACTTGGGTTAGTTGTAGGAGTGTGGTACCCAGAGCAAGCAAGCTGCAACAATATGGAACTTTGCATGGAATGAAAAAGCTGGCTCAAAAGCTGGAAAAGCCCACGGGAGCTTAGCTCATGCTGACCTCCACACTCCTCCAGCTCACCTGCTACCAGTGGCTAAGCCAGCCCACCACTGTTCCCAGCAGGTCTGCATCACATGGTGGTACTACTGGGATTGCTCCAGCGTGCAACTCCTAGAAACTCGTCTTGCCATGGAGTTATAGTACCTGGGGCATTCTTCCCTCTCCCAGCTCTTCATTGTTCCCACTGCTGGATTTGTGAGTGCTATTCTAGAGCTGGGGTTATCTGAGGACACATTCCGAAGGATCAATACTTTGAAAGTGCACATTTACACATGTGAAAATCCAGGACTTGTTCTCCGCTGCTAACTCCACCCAGATGAAACTTGTTGGTGTCATTCCTGACTGATGTTAGAATAAGTAAAAGCAGACTCGAGGCTTCAGTTTCTACATGCTTAGAAGAATTTCTGTTTTCTTTCATGGAAGAAATGTTTGAATTAATTGTTACACTTGCATAACATTATGATGTAGTGCATTTTTCTATTTTCTAGATGAAAAGGCAAGGTTAGAGTGAAGTTATACTATATAAGAGCAAAGATAAAAGGTATAAGAGAACTGCAGAAAATGCCCTCATAACACATTAGAAATACCAAAATTTTGAAATTAAAAAAAAAAAAAATAAAATAACTCCAAATGCATTATGATAAAGAAATGCCCTTAGGACATGTATATACCACAATGCTGCCCCAAAATAATGCCTGAAACATGGAAGAGTGTGAAAGAAGTGAACAAATACAAATTTACCCTAGGACTTTTCTTGAAAAATGGAGAAGGACAGGGAGATATGGTGTCTCGCAGCTGTGCTTCATTCCTTAGCTGACACTCCCTGGCCCTCCTTCTCCCCAAGGAGCCAGAAGGTGCTGCTGCACTTCCCTGGCTGGGGTATAAAGGACCAAGGGAGAAAACACAGCCCTTCTGAGGCTATGCACTTAGTCTGGCCTGCATTAGCCATCCTTATTTGCCTATGGTCTGGCAGGCAGGCTTATGAAAAGGACCTGTCTGCTTTGGCTGCATACTTGAGACACATCCTGCACACTGCTTTCCCAGCTGGGCCCATCCCATCCCAGCCAGTGACTCAACTGTGAGAGAGATGGAAGTGTCACAAAGCCCGTAATCCTGAGTCATCAGCTATTATTGTCACACGCAGGTGGACAATGCCGGTGAGAGGAATTTCTCCAGTGTTGCCAGAAAAAGCAGGATCACCAAACCATCTCCATATCACCACTGTAAAAACAGACCCTTCTCTTTGGAAATTGCTACTTCAGACTGATTTCTAGAAGCTTGTGGCCTCCTTACAGAGATGAGATTAGTCACTATGTAAAGGAAGCTCAGGAATCATGTGCTGGCTCTAAATATTGTGAAAAGGTACATTTGGGGGTTCTGCCTGGGTTCTGGTTCACTTGCCTTAAACCAACCCCCACAAAGTGTGTACAGCTGGATGGTGTATGGGACACGTGTTGTCTACACAGCAGATCTGAAGTATCAGGCTGGACGTGGCTTCAGCAAAGTTGCCTTTGCCAAACTGAAAGCTTCCTGACTTACCAGCTTTGATCTCTTTGGCAGACAAGCATTTCAGTGGTTTTGCAAGAAAGCCCAAACTACACTGGTTTCTGATGACACCCCCTATATTTTAATTTTGAGAGGGATTCTGTACTCTGCTCCCCAAAGGTCAGTCAGAAGTGCCTGGAGAGTTCAGGAGGGAACACATAGGGCCGTTTCCACTCCAGCTGCTGGGCACTTCCATGCAAACCCAATCTGCTCGTGTGTTTTCCTCCTCTTGCAGACACCGAGGGCTGCAGCTCACTGCAGCGCAGAGAGCACGGGCATGCAGAGCGGAGCCCAGCCCTGGCCGCGGGTCTCACACCGCCACCCCCGCACGGAGCCCTGGCGAGCGGCTTCTCCACCTGGCTCCACCATCCACCGGCTGCCTGGATGAGTTTCCAGCTCCCTACGGAGGTGCCAGGGAATCCCAGGCTCCGTTTCCTAGGGCAGGGTTTGAATCCGGAGCAGGTTTTGCCTGCGGGCTGCTCGCAGGTCCCAGCCGTTTCCTGAGGAAACGAAGGCTGATGGCACCACTCCGCCGCGCTTAGTCCCGTTCTGCCTCAGTACCGGGACACCTGGTGGGAAACACCCGGCGCCCACCGTCCGGGGCTCGGGCCGGGCCGCGGCCGGGCACAGCTGCGGGAGCCGCCGCGCACNCCGCCGCCGGCCCAGCCCTCGGTACCCATCTAGCGGCCACCCCGCCGCCCTCGGGCTGCCGCCGCAGCAGCGGCTGCCTCCGGTCCACCCGGCCCCTGCGATGTGCCAGCCACGGGAAACACGATAACCCCCCTGGGAGAAGCACAGGAGATTCCCGTGCCTGTAGGAGCCCAAGACAACAACCCGCTGACTGGATAAAGGAGCGTTCGCCCGGTCACGGTGCCCTGCGGCTGGTTAGGCTTGTTACCCTGCGTGTCCTTAAATCCATTGCAGG
>VXAY01006796.1:104499-129330 GCA_013399855.1 Oxyruncus cristatus | reverse complement strand
CCCTGCCCCACCCCAAGATGCTGTCTTGGTGTGGGTGAGGAGACCTAAGGTGCCCCCCACAAGAACCGCAGACTTGGGACAAAGGCTGTATTTAGATGACAGAGGTCTTCTCCGGTTGCATCAGGACCTATGGCAGGGCCCTGGCTTTTCCCGCACTGTGTGCTGACAGCCACATACCCACTGCTAACTCCAGGTCTGGGACTACATAGACGTGTCCCCTCACACCCAACAAGCTCCTCAGATGTTGTAGCATCCTACCTGCTTCCCAAGCAGAAACAAATTACTGTGTCTCTCGGATGTCTCTTGTTAAGAGGATACCAATGACTGTTCCAACCTGATTTATGTCTCTTGCTCTCCCAAATGGGCCAGCCACTGACCTCACCACACAGGGAAGTTTATTCATCCCCTTCTCCTTTGTCATTCTGCTGGGCTGCACCCCCAGGCTGGAGCTCCTGCTCTGTTTTCTGCAAGGGAGAATTCATCTTCCTATTCGAGGCTGGTTCCCAGGTCAGTTTCCACATTAAAACTCATTTACCACCCCTTGACTTTCATTAGTGTTTGCTTTTTCAGCAAACCTTCAACTAATGAACTAGAAAAACAGATCTTCCCTGTCTCTTTTCCTGTGGTTGAAAACAGATCAGAAATGCAGTCAGGGAGCCTCTCTAAGGCAAAAGTACGTCTGTGCAGCTGCAGTGGAACAGGGCTTGTCTGAAACTGGGATTGTGACAGGGTTTACTTTGCATTTTGTTTAGAACAAAGACCAGAGCTGAGTCTTATTCTAATTCCTGACCTGTTAGGCATCTCAGCTTCAACATCCCCCATGCTTAGGCAACATAAACCAGCTATAGGCTCCTCAGATCCGAAGGGAATTTTTCCAGTTGCAGGAGTCCAGGGCGTATTCCTCTCTAACTAGCAGCTTCTGGATTTGATGAACCCTGTCTATATTTAGCTTTAATTTGAAGGATGTGTGGACTGGATGTCCTGTTGGAAGCGCATGGAGAACTGCCTGCTGACCTGACCCTTGCTTGCATTTCACCCAGCAGCTGCAGCCCAACTGGCACACGACACACTTTCAAGTCATATTCTCCTTTATAAAGAAATATCCTCAGTTGCATTGGCAGTGAGCAGGAGGGGAAGTGATCTCTTGGGTCAGTGTTTATTGCATTACCAAGGGGTGACTCCATATCCCAGGGCATTATCCCAGGACGGTGGGAGCCTCTCTCAAATCTCCCAGTTTGGAGAAGCCCCCCTGAAATGGCACAAGCTTGGGGGATTGATGTGTTTCCTTCTGCCATTGGTATGCTCTACAATCTTACACAACTTTATTAAGAATCCTTCCCATTTCCCTCTCTGTAAAACAGGGACAATAGCACCATGTTTTGCAAGACCCCAGTGTGACTTAACTCGATGTAGCTTTCATTGCACTGTAGGATTTGTCCGCAGCTTGGCTGTGCATGGCTCAGAAGAGAAGGCAAGTCAATTGCTTCTCTTGGCTTGTAGTGACAACAGCACCAGGGTGTGGATATTGCTTCAGGAATTCTTCTGAGAATGTGGCCTGCACAAACTGGCACTTGTAAATGGTCTCCAACTTGTTCAGTCTCAACAGTCACACGTCCTCCTCCAGTCTCTGACCTAGAATTCTGTTGTCTTTCCACACACAATAATATTGTTCAACATATTAGGCCATGCATGGGCTTTTCAAGGTCAGTGCCATCAATATGTGGAAAGCACTAGAGGACAATAACAGGTTGATGAATCACATGGCAAATTAGGAAAAGGCCCTCAAGGGTTGTAAAATGTATCAGATCCGCTTATCACAACCCTTTCTGATAGTTTCTGTGAACGCCTGGTAGTAAACATCCTGCTTTCAGTGCTAAGGATGCTTCCCCATTGTGCGGCAGCAGGCAGCTGTCAATCCCAACCACTTCTGATACAAACCTGAAGTTCTTTCTTTCAGCTGACAGGAACAACCAGAGTCACTCACCCTGCAGAACTCAGCAATCTCATGAGACAAGCGAGGGCTGGTGAAGAGGTCAAGAGACGCTGATGAATCCCCTTGGATTGTGTTAAGACATTTCCACTTGTCAAGGAATACATTTGGTGCTGGTAGCTCGGTGTGCAGCTGCAGTGGAGCTGCAGATTGAGCTCTGGGTGGCAGGAGCCCAAGGCAAGAGGCTGTGACCTGGCACCGACCCTTTGCATAACAAAGGGCTCAGGGACCTGTGGTCCAGCCAGGTGACCAGACAGTCAGAGACATATCAGGAGCTGATGTCTCCAGACTTTTATATGCTTAGATTTATAAGGGTTTCTTTTTTTCAGGATCTCTCCTCGAGGCACCCAGCTCAAGTTGTTATTTTATTGTTTCACCATGATTAAATTGTTCTATGGATCCAGACATCCAAGACTCTGGTATGTGAGACTGGGGGGGCGAGCTGGTAAGGAAATCTCATCTCATTGTGTGAGTGTGATGTGCGTAGCTGTGAAGGAGCGTCAGTCCTAGCTCAGGTAATGCAAGTGTGACTGCTAGAGTGGCACCTGTATGGTCAGACTGGAAAGATTCCTTAACACACTCCCTTCTTTGCTCAAGGGTCAGTAGCTGGGGCAGCAGCCAGAGGTACTTTGGGAATGGCAGGACATAGTAGTACATATGAGACTTCTGTAAGACAGTGATGTGTCTGGCATAATCTAGGATCTATGTTCCTCTGTACTAATAAATTGAATATTGCCATGCACTGGGTATATTACCTGTTCTGTCAAATAGAAGTGTCCCTTGCACAGTTTTGTCCTGTGCAGCAGCGCAGGACTCCAGGCATGGTGCAGGAATTAGCAAAACCAGTATGGGCATGAGTGGCTCAATGCTGGCAGGCTTCAACACCCTGAGTTCATTTAATTTACTAGTACAGACATACCATGTCTTTCCCAGAGCTATAATTTGATGCTTCTTGGAAGGAAGAAACAGACCTGTTACCTGTCCTAAGCATCTGGCACCTGGAAGGAAGGTGGCTCACCATTAAGTTTAGCAGTGCAGCGTTTAGCAGTTTAGCAGTGACACACCACTGAGCAGTGCAGGCCCATCCAGCACACACACATTCCTTTCTACCCATCCTTGGGGTGGAATTCACCTCCCCTGAGAACAGCTCTGTCTCCCCGCAGAAGGGGGTGAAGAAGGACAGACACCTCCAGAAGACGGTTCCTCCCATCCTGGCCAATCTAGGGGCCTAATCTCAGCCTGGCTGAAAAGAGATGTTTTCTCACGGCTCATGGGCTAGGGTATGCTGAAAGGGCAGTTTGTGTCCTCCAGCAAGAGGACAATTCTCCCCAAAAGATAATGGGCACAGAAGACAAGTGAAACATGCAATGAGGAAGAAATGGCCCAGTTATCTTCATCCTGTTAGCTCTGTTCCTGCCACACTATGTCCAGTGTCACTCCGAGATAAAGAGCAAGTGCCTTATTATCACCATCATGTCTGCCCTTGAGGGTCTATTCTTTCACCCCCTCCTGGCTTTGTTTCTTTCCCCCTTCCCTGATTTTTTTCTGTGTTGTCTCCCTACTTCCTACCATGCAATTCCCACTTCCCATATGGGTTTCATTCCTACCCTGTCCCCATCCTGTCTGCTAAAATAATCAGCAGTGAAACCCTGAATATGGCTGTTCACATTGTTTCCATGGGACTCAGTGGCAAGTCTCCTAGAGCGATGAATGAAGGCAGGACGCACTTCTCAGGGCCATTGTTTCAAGCTGTCTGCCTTCTCAGGAAAGCTCTGCCAGCTCCGTTTACATTGAGTCCTTGACTGGTGTGTTTTCTCCTTCATCTGCTGTGAGTAACAAAAGAATCAGGCCCTTGCACTTTAAACAGTGGCTGCTTAGTTTGGAGAGCCTGCTTCATCACTAGCCTGTGAGCCAGAGTCAATCCCTGGGAAGGATGTCAGATGAGAGCACTATGAGGTGGTCCCTTGTGAGCAGCCACAGACACTTTATTCACACTCTGATGTGGTTGTTAAGAGCAGAAATCTGACTAGTGCAGCAATGAACATGGAATAGGATTGTCAAATCTGAACTCTGGAACCTTTTCTCTGGAAGCCCTGATGTCATGTTCATCACATTTATACAGTTTTCAGTCAGCCAAAAGCACAGAAGCTATGTCAGCTGCAAAGATATCTCCTGACTCAGAATAACAGTAATGAAAATATGCTGCGGCAACTTCTAGCTAGCCCACATGGTACCTCCAGTCTGGTGGTCATTGTTGAACATTGTGCTGGTCATTGGGGAGATTTTAGTCCACGATCTAAAACTGCCCCTACGGAAGCAGGAAGTATGGCAGATGAACCTGGAAAACATCAGTAGGATTTGCAGGTCTCTTCTTGGACATTGTTTTAATAGATTCCAGGCTTTCAGTATACAGAAACTGACAGGACCTTGCCCAATATCTGAATAGCTGCACTGTAGTTTACAAACATGATTCACAAAAAGAGGACTAAGTGGGGTCTGAATACTGACATAATAAAAGTGAGTATGAAGTAAGACATTCCATCTGCTGAGGAAACCATCCAGTTTTCTGGTAATTGAAAACTGAATGCGGTCTCATCTATTTCAGTAACAACATCTTCCTATAGCAGGAGAACGGTTTCCCATCCATGTCCTGCCCAGTGTTGCAAGAAATTTATTCCATCGGCTACTGCTCTTCCCCTTTTGACCCAAGCAATGGATCAACATTCTTCTGTGCAGTTTGCATATGCTCAAGGTGTGTAGATAGAGACCCTGATATAACAAAGCCTGGAGAGTCCCAACCTCCTAACCTAACCAAGAGTTTTCCTGCACACAGGGGAGGAGGACACAATTTCTTGTAAAATGCCAATCCTTTCTCAACAACAGTCTCTCCAAAGCTCTCCTACTTTCCCCCACCCAGAATGAGGCTGCAAGGACTCTACTGTGGGCACACTGAGTGGGTTTTACTCCTTCAGCCTGAGCAGGAGGCAGCTTTCCTGTCCAAAGACCTCTGTGAGATCTTCCAGCTCCTGTGATCACAGTGTGAAATCCTGAGGCCGTCCCTTTTGGTGGAGTTCCAGATTTTGTTGTCGCTGCTTTTTTGGGTTGTTTCTTGCTCTATCACAAGCATTTCCAGCCTAAGATTGCAGATTCTTGGGAGAAGGGGGTTCAGGAGCCAAACCCTTACAAGCCCCATTCCTCTGAATAAGAAGGACCTAAATTACTATGTGATGCTGCTATTCATCACTATACCTGGCTAGACTCACAAGGGAAACAGCTTCAGCCTAACAGCTTAAGAGTGCCCTTTCTCTCCAAACCCTGTCACTCAGGAGGTGGGGATTTCTCTGAGAGATGCAGGCTCAGGAGAGAGAGAACATCCTCCAGCTGGTCCTGTGGACCAAAGGCCTAACCACCATAGAGAGTGGGCAACAGGGGCCCTTGGCTGCAGTCCAGTGGTGAGTGCTCTTGGGTAGAAAGGGGGATGGATGATTTCAGACTTTGATACTTGAGCAGTTTGTGCTCCTTGTATGACAACTGCATATTTTACAGATACATCAGAATGCACAATGCCCAGAGAACATCAGTGACATGGCTACAGCATCAGCTGAATGGGATTTCCACAGCACATAATTCAGCCTTGAGGGCCCAAGTCCTTTTTTAGACCCAAGCCTAGGCGACTCGTCAGTTTGCCAAAATCAGGTTCCCTAGGGTAACTAGGTCTTCAAGCACTGTGCTATCCTGTGTCCTTGCCCCATTTGCTATTTCGTAATCTTTTCTAGGCTGCTGACAGATTCAAAAAATCAATTCTTTTGTTGAGGCAAAATTTACTGGTAATTACAGTTCTGATTTGCTTTCTCCAACAGCTGGTGAAGGAGTTACAAGCATGAAGCACATATGTGGCGTTGTGGATGGGGAGGGAGAAATTCTTCTGCAGTATTTGTAAATGAGAAATATGGCTGCCAAAAAACCAAGTTCCCAAGTGTCTGGGGTCCACATGTTGTGTCAAAACAGAGTAGCATCTTGGCATGGAAAAGGAACATCACATGAAGGAACCCAAAATCTCCCCAGGTCACATTGCCCTTGTAGGATATGAAAGTTCATGAGCTGCAAAATGGTGCCTCATCAGCTGCCTTTGCCAACTAGGCAATGTATTTCGCTTTGACTGCTTTGAAAGCAAACCCCTTAAAGGAAATATGTGCTGGGTATACAAATGCAGTGTTTCATTTATTTATGACACAAATGCAAAACCAAACAGTCTTTCACAGTTCGAAGTCACAGATGTCTTTAACGAAAACCAGCTATTGGAATGTTAATAACAGCTTCTCGTACTGTAAGCAATGAGTCCGCTCAGTCATGCTCTTAGGAAACTAACAGTTTCAACAGATCAACCCATTAATCACTTGGTCTCCCAATAGTTCTTGTACGGGCAGCTCTTATGAATTTGTTAGTGTGCTGCACTGACAGTTTGCCGAGCAGTAAACACAGACATCCCATCATCTGCTCCTCTGAGGTCCGAAAATGACAGGGTCTCCTCTGAGATGCTAATGAAGGATTCATGTGACCCAAACTGCTTCCATTCATTCAGTCCTTAGTCACTTAGTTAATTCGGAAATGCTCTTGTGGCTACAAAACATTCATCAGTGCTAAGAAATGACAATTCATAACCCCACACCAGCCACTCTGGAAATCCAAGTGACTGGCTGGCATAAAATATTGTCCCTTAGTGCAATCAGGGAAAGATGCTGATTTATACTGGCCATAAGAGAAACTGTAAGGTGAAATTGTTGTTTTCTTTCACTTGAAAGATGCAAGTAGTTTGGGTAAGTATTGTTTAAAAGTGTTATCCGGGAAAAATTGTGGAGTTCCTGTTGATTGAACCCCCATATTTTCCTCTGCAAGGTCTTCTGCCTGTGCTCTGGAGCTTCATCCTGAGAGCCTTCACATTATACTGCTTAAACTAATAATGGGATGAAACAGACAATAACACCTGTGTTTTTTTCCAATTTTTTACCAGAAGCATGCACAGCACTTAACCACACCATGTAAACTCATTACTTCTATGTATTTTTAGACATTCTTTCAAACTTAATCACTGCTGTTGCCATTAGAAAGCCAGGAAAGACTAGCTACAGATGGACTTCCCTAAGGCTTCAGCTTCAGGAGTAAGTATAGGTTTTGTGATCGGGCCTGGTGCATGGCATGGAGTTACAGCCAAGGAAAGCTTTAGCTGTCTCTGGTTCCTCAGACCAGCACTCCAAGTGTGCATCCCTAGCCCACTACAACACCTCATTCCAACCAAGTCATATTTTTAATCAAGGCATTCCATTATTAAACGAGAAACTGCTAAAAAGTGCTGATCCATCTGACTACATGGTGTAACCGGATTTTTCCTTCCCATCTCTACTCATACATACAATTTACTACCCTCAGCAGGTAAGTAGATATATTTTCTTCATCCCAACCAATCATATTCCAGTTATGGAGACAACATCACAACCAACATCACAAGCTTACATCACAATGCTGGACTACGCATTCAGTACATGTTCCTTGGGGTCTCTGTCCTCATGGGACAATAAGGAATTTGCCTGCCAGTGTTAGCAGGAAAGTTCTGCGCTTACCCTAAAGAACACAGAGTCCCATGATCTGCAAACACACACATATGCATGCATGCACATCTAGTAGGAAAACCAACATCTCTTTTCCAGTAAGAACAATTCACAGATAACTGGTTCGTAGAAAAGAAACAGGACAGAAAATAGGAGAGAAATGCTGTAAAATGCAATCATTTGGTACGTAACAGTGACGCTTAGCCTGCTGTCTTCAAAGGTGAAAGTTAAGAATGAAGCAACTTTGCCTCCCCATGCTGCATGAGAAAAAACAGCATCACAGCCCACAAAAGTCAGTTGTTTTTGTTCAGAGTTCCTGTTTGTTACTCATTTCCCCTCCCTGTCCCAACACTCTGCCCCTTTAAAGCTCTTCCAAGATTCCTTATAGAAGAAGGTTTGCTGCCAACTCAGAGCTTCCTGTTGTACTCTCAGAGAGCCTTATCTCTGCAATCTCCATGCAAACTGCATGTGTTTGTTTGTTTTTTATAACCCAGGCCATTTCTATCAACTAAGCAGTCTGTTGCTGACTGTAGTGGTGCACTTTGTCAGGAAATTCATTAGGTAGATTTGTTCAGTTTTCAGGTTCAAAATTAATCTCTGCCTCTGTCATTTCTACCAAATGAACAACGCCAGGTTGCCTCTATTTAAAAGTCCTTAAAAAGTTAGTTTAAATGCCCCAGAGAGATGCCTAGTGTGTCTCTCTGCCTTTCTTTAGTCGGTTTTGTGTTTTGGTTTCCTAGTACAACTCTCATCTCTGGGCCTCTACATCGTGCTTGTGCTCTAGAAATAAGAGCCTCATTTTCTTATAGCTCTTCTCAATAGCAAGGGCATCACTGTATTTCTCAGCTTCACTGAAAGTCTGTCAGCAGTCAAAGTTAATGTAAAAAAAGGCTTAATTTCCCAGATCCTCCTTAATTTTCAATGTCTCCTTACCTCTGCACTTGTGCATCTTTGCACAGAAGCAGCATGAAAGAGAAGCTTTAAAAACATGATTGTATCGATAATCCTGTTTTACAAAGTTCTATTCTGGCACTGGGTAAAGATTGCTGTTTGTGTCTGTCTGGAGGTAAACTATTGTTTTGTTGCAAAGGTTTGATGGTACTTCTCCAGTGGCACTCCAGGCAGCTGCCAGCAATGGGGTAAGAGCACCGGCTGTAGCTACCAATATAACTTTTAGCCAGGAGGCAGCTTGAGCAACAACGAAAGCCCCCTGGGTCAAATTCTCGTGTCTCAATGTAGCGAGAAGTAGATAGCGTCTCTCTAAGGACACCTAGGATTGGGGCCCCCAGAATGTTCCACTCACTGCAATAGCTATCAAGTATCAATATCTTGAAGCATGTGGATTGTTAGTGGCAGTGACGTGACCAGCAGCAGGGCTAGCTCTTAGGGAGGAGCCTCCCAGAGTAGAGTTCAGAGCTGGGAGTCCCAAATTTGGGATCTGCCCTGTGCCCTTTTCTCTGAGGCCATCAGATATATTTTACACTTTAAGATGAGGGGTTGCACCTGGTTACATAGACACTTTCATACTAAGGAATAATTATATACCTTCTCAGACGCTCAAATCTGTATTATGAAAGGATTTCTCTGCTATTACTTAAAATAAGAACGGCAGGTAAAGGCTTGATATCATAGGTCAGTTCTTCATGCAAGATGGGTGAAGCTGAGTTGGCTTTGCTCTCCACATGAATCATACACTTGCTGTTGTGATTATATCTAGGAATGAGGTAAGTCTGCTCATTGGGGAAGAGCTGCAGTGTCCCGGTGCTGCCATGGAGAAGGTGCTTTCTTATTTCTGTTCTTCCAGTGAAACTGGCAGTGAATAAGTTGCAGTGCACAACCAGATGACAGTTTATCACCTGAGATGCTGCAATGAGCACCTTAGGCATGCTCACAGCTTTCCTATCAGCAGAGCACAGTGACCCCAGAGATAGACAGCTCAAGAAAGGCTGAAAGTGAAGAAGTCGCAGTCTGCTCTGTGTTGGCATGAGAAAGTGTCAATTCCAGCTTGTGTCTCCATGTGTCTGGATTCAATAAAAGTTGGTGTGCTGAGTGATGGCTTTCCTTTCTCTTTGTAAGGGGAATAAGGGAGACAGGGCTGCTTGTGACACACAGCACGGATGAGAAGGTTAGCAGCATTTCCAAGACTCGGAATATAACAGTGACAAATGCTGCACTGTGTGACAACATGGGTCTAGGGAAGGCACCAGTTAATGCATGGGGTGGTAAATTCTTCCTATCTGCAAACAGAGAATGGAGAACTCTGTTAAAAATCAGTGAAAGGAGAAGAAAATAACAATCTGCTGAAGGAAAACTCTTGAGACCCTAACTGGTGCTCTAGAGAAAAAAAGAATATTGAAGAGGTGAGAAAAGTCCTCCTGGTGCTTGGGAATGAACAAGCACAGTGTCATATCACATCTCCTCAAGTGAATTCTCAAAGCAAGAGAGAAATATGTAGCTGAGAAGCTGGTCTGGCCTCTCAGCCAATGGCAGCCACTTAACAACCCAAGGGCTGACCATCATTATCAGGAAGTAATTTGCGAGGGCATGAGAGGAAAATCTCAGCTTTGAAGAGACCTATGCCAACGAAGGATGTTGACCATTTTGCCTCATAGAAAAAAACTTGTGGACTCCAAGACAGCACTTACAATATGACTTCATGCACTGAGAGGATCCTGTTTCCCAATAGGCTCATAAAACTGGCAGAAACAAATTTTACCTTTCATTTCTGAACTGTTTTACTCTTCTTTTCTAATGGGGTTGTTTCAACTGTCCTCACAGGAGACCTGTCAAGCCAAATCTGGGCAGTCTGTGACTATGGCAATGTCAGATGGAGAAGGAGCAGGTGGCCGTGCCCCTAAGCTCTTTTCTTCCCTCACTGTCACCCTTGGAGAATGGTTAGCAATGCAGAAGCCTTGCTTTTGGCATCAGAAGTTAGTTTCCTAGCAAATTATTGAAAACTCAAAATTATTCCCATTTCCCACATAGCAGCAAATAATAAACTATTAATATCATCCTGACTTGAAGACCTGCGTGGTTTGCCAAAGTGAGATAATTATTTGGCTACTTTGAGCAGACCCCATCAGGTAGCTTTTTGTGGCATTCATTTACTGCTGGGCCCCCAAAGCCTCATTATATGGTGTCCTGGGGAAGATCTAGAAAACTCCTCTCTCTTCATCCTCAACACTGTCAGTGTTATGTGGTGCTGAGCCATTATATCCACAGTTCTTCAGAGCACGAACATGGTTCATCCCTCTGGTCTCAGACAGTTTTGGAGAAGTTTATGATCCGTGGGGTGTTATAGCCCTGGCTGTGGGGGAGATCAGTTTAGCTGCTGTATCTATCTACCGTGTAGATGTCTACATTTGATCTAGTTGATTAGATTCCCTTCTAACATCTGAAAAGAGGCAGGCACTTCTAAGATATGGCTCATCTCACCCTAAGGCAGAGAGCTGGAACAGCTCAGATGATTGGCTCTCTCCACCGACTGAAAACATACTGTTGCTTAAATTTGGGGGGATAAGTTTGCTCTGTCTGCCAAGGACTAACTCTGACAAAGCAGTCATCTGGGGATCATAAAGTCAAACTTTTAATGTGAAGTCCTGGGGGAAGGCTGAGAAGCCTAGGTTGGGCACCTTGACTCCCAGCATGGCACATGGCAATAGCATGTGCCAAGGCAGAGCTGCAGCACCACAGCCTCAGCAGGACCAGTGAGGCAATAAAGCAGTTCAGTTGGCCACAGATCTCACTCTGCCACCAGCTTCCATATCCATATTGGATGGGAAAAGGAAGATGTACTAGGTGAAAAAGAAAGGTAGCCCGATAGCCAAACCATTTCTGCCTACTTCTGAATGCTTTCAGAGAGCTACCACTATCACACTGATGGTTTTGCTTGGTCATTTGTAACCAATTCTTCTTCAACCTCCAGACACTGTTTGCCTGTTACCATTTTGGGTTTCCCTTCCAAGCATGAGCAACCCACCTGCTCTGGGCTAAATGTGGTCCAACCCTGCCAGCCCATGGAGGACTGAAAATTGCCAAGGAATAAGCCAAGAAAGGGACAAAGAGTGGTTCAAATGTAGGGTAACTAAGGGTGTCTCCTACATTGTCACATGAGCACTCATATCACACTCCCAGCTCACATTTTCTGTCTGCCCAGGTTGGTCATCCCTTCATCTGAGACAGTTTTCAAAGCTGCCAGCTATCCTGTGCTGTCATCTTCATGACTCCAGGCTCCCCTCACAAAAAATAACCAAATGGCAAAAGGAGGAGAGTAGCAGAATTTTCCTCTGCCACTTCTGACCAACATCAATAATTTGGTAACAAGTCTTAATCTGATTTTTTTTTTCATTTCCAGGCCAGTTCAGAGTAGGGAGGGAGAAGTGGCAGACAGTATTTTAAACCCATCAGTAATGGTGTGAGATGAAACTGGAAAGTTTCTAAGTAACTGAAAGGTCTAAGTCTCCTTGAATGTTCTTTAGACACTCAGAACTCTAAACCCCAGTGGAAGTCAGAGGGATAGTATTAAATGCCTAAATTACTTGATCAGGGAACAGCAGCTCATAAGTCCTCTCTGGTGCCTTGCAAAATTTTGCCTATTTATAAATGAGCTTTTTTCCCTGGCTTTCCTCAGTGCCAATTGAGTGCAAGTGTTGGCAAGATCCACACTAGTTTGTCTGGACTCTGAACCACTTTGCTGAATACTTAATCAAGCTGATCGCCTCCCTCTCCCAACAGAGGCCATTTATACAGCAAGAGAATCAGCTGGTCGATGAAGCAGACAAGTGGAGCAGGGGAGAGGGAGCAAGCTTTTTGAATGGGATGAGAACAGAGCCACCGGCATCTCAAGAAAGTTTATCTGTCTCCAGTGCCAAGCACACACAGTGCTAATCTTTTGTTGCCATGAATATTCAAGCCCAGCTGCCAGCAACAGAGGGAGCAGCTGCAGTGGCAGAGCTGGCAGGTCCCCTCATGGTGCCCTCACTTGCCGACCCTGGCATCTGGGTCTGTCTGGGTGTGGGGAGGGGGAGATGCTGCTTGCATTGCAGACGATGAGCCACTCGGCAGCCCAGCCCAATGCTTCCTAAGCAGCGAGAAGTCAGGAACACACTCACCCTGGAGAGCCCAGGACTGTCCTCTCTTGCTAACATGGATATGCCAGATGCTCCAGATGTTTGGGGTCATGTGAAGTCCTGAAGGGAAGGCGTGAGTCTGGGACAAGAAAAAGTAACAGCTGAGGCAATATAAGATTGAAGAACCTCTGCTGCTCCTTGGAGAAACTGAAGTGAGACAAAAGCCTGCATGCTCCCTGGAAAGCTAGACATACATAGCCTTATGCAGATCACAACTCTCAGGACATATTTGGCAAAGGGACGTATTTGTCAGCATAGCAGGGCATGCCAGTGAAATGCCATTAGAAGAGTGCGGCAGTAGTCACAGACAAGCTGGCAGGTGAATGCTGCTGCAGTGTCATGGAAGAGTTGAAAGGTTTTTGTCACTCAAGGTGGCAGGCAGCAGTAGGAGGAAGCCATGAACTCTCCTCAAATGGCCGGCTTCTCCTCCTCCACAATTTAGGGCATCATTTCAGGGACAGGGCACTGTCAGAGCAGCTCTTTGCGTACTCTGTAGAGGCAGAGAAATTCCCTGGAACAAGTGTCAAGAGACAAACAGGTCAGAGCAGACATCTGTGCTGCCATGGCATCACTCTGCCTAGCACCAAAGTCATCGGAGGCTGTAATAACCCTGCCCTGGTATGGAAGATCACAGATACCCACTTTGCTTGGATTTCCCCTGTAATGAACTGAAATACTCTAGGGGGAAAAAATGAGGGGGGAAAAAAAAGAAAGAGATTACTGGGAAAGGCAAGACCAAGCTTCAAGAAGCACCAGAGGCTCAGATTTCTTATGACCAAACCCAGTGGTCACTATCATTGAGCTTTGGGAGGCTAGAGACTGCTACTGAACTTGTCACTTCTTTGCATTAAAGAAGGTGGTTCCTGGAGCCCTTACTATGGTCAGCTGTCAACTGCTGACATTCAAAAACATTCGCTCCTATTCTTCTGAGTCTCTAAGTCCTTTCAGGGAAGCAGAGCCTCAGAGCAGCAATACATTCATGTTACAATGCCATGAGCACACTACTGCCTAACCAGAAGTGCAAATTCCCTATTCTCTGACACATAACTTCCCATGGAGCACAGGCATACAGCCACAAAACTGACCAGTTCTCCAAGCCTTCTTGTTAACGGGCTCAGAATTGTGGAGTAGTGGATATTTCTAGAAAAACTACCAGAAACAGACAGGTGTCCCCAAGAGAGGGACCAGCCTTTGAAGGCTAGAGGTGGATATTGTACAGTTAGCTACTAATCTCCAAGAAAGTGGGGATTGGGATTTTTGAGAAGATGATCAGGCCTGATGATCTGGGGTTTGCATCCCCAGAACAGTTCCTGTTCCCAAGAGGAAAAATTCATCAGATATCTGCATTGGGACGCATTTTACAATATTGCATGGACCAGAGTAAACACTCCTAAGCAAGAAGTTATACAGCACCGCAAAGGAAAAAAAAGGTGATCTCTTGATGCTGTTGAACTTGCCAGTCCTCCATCCTGTCTCTATCCTTCCAAACTCAGAAAGGATGTCTATCGTAATTGTATTTGCAGATAGGACATCTCAGGCAAAGGGGGAAAAGCAGGAATAAAGGCAGGAAAAATTGCATCTATCAAAACATTTAATTTCATTTTATGTTTTCTTCACCTTTTTTGTATCAAGTTTGAAAAGAAAAACTAGTCTGAAACAATTAATGGCATATTTGACATTTAAGTAGGAGCCATATTGATAAATGCAAAGGTAATGGTACCTGCCTGAATAATCTAATTCTTGTGTAATTGTAATTTACCTAATTTTCTGGCAACACTCTTCACAGTGTAAGAGCCTAGCCACGCCACAGTCCATTTGCCTGGCACACATCCCATTTGGTAGTAGAATGGACACAATATAGGTGCTTCCCATGAATTTATGGCTATCTTTGTCCTTAGATTGATATTAAATGATAAACAGTTTGTGGAAAAGCACTTTATCCACAGCAAATCCACCTCCTCCTGCTGCTGCTTTTTCACACTAAGGGGTCAAGGGTTTAGAAACTGATTTCAGACTCCCAAGCTGTTACTGACAAAGTGCTGATATAGCAGAAGGAAGGGCCATGGTCACAAAAGGTATCTTTGTTTGCAAGAATTTAAAATCATTTCACCTTGGATTGAGCTACATCCTTCTGGCCTTAGTATCATTGCATATATTTTTCTCCTGGTTTTTTTCTTCTATATTTGAACATATTGGTTCTCATGAAATCCAGTAGCACCAATGTGTTCAACCTTGCTCTGGGAGTCTGAATGTCTTCTGCCAAAATGTTCTTGATGATCTCTAGTTGCTTTGAAATGCTGTTCTCTTCCTTCAAAAACAGGGCAGACCCAAACCCACCAAATGTGCACACAGAGATGCTGCTGTGCCACACAGCACATTATAGAGCAGATGAGCATAGAACAAGGATCTAGTAAAATGAAAAGTTGTGCAGAGCTGTACCTGGGCTCCCCTTGCAGCACAGTGCTCTGGGACAGACTCAGTCTGCTCCAGATGTGCCAATGTCTGAGCTCAGCTCCATGATAGGCAGTGCCAGCAACTGACATTTATCAAGTACAGATTAATCTGATGGAGTTGTATGCGTGATTTAAGACTACTTTGGGATAGAACAGGGGCCAGGTGTCTCCAGCAAGATACATTCCAAAATGAGAAAGCCCCTACAAACACTGCCAGTACTCTTGCAAGACTCCAAGAAAAGAGTTTGGGAGAGCTGAGTAACTCTCGTCACAAAGCACTACAAAGGGAAGAAGGGTTTGTAACAGAGAGAGCAGGAGAAGCTGACAATGCCAAGAGAAAGGTGAGGGGTCCTATGTATCAGGTTTAGAAAAAGATGGTCAAAGGAATATTTGGACTTTATTATTATCTGTATACTAGTGAAAACACAGCCGAGATGCCATCAGGGCATACTCAACACCAGATGTAATGGGATCATAGCTGGATTCAGAGGGGGTTCCCCATCTGAAGGAAGCTAAAGGACTTAGTACAGCACAACCACATTTAGTTCCCTGCTGCCCAGCATCCAGAAAGGAGCCCTGATCCACAGGCTGGGGAGACACTCTGAATCTCTTCACAAGACTGCTCTACCTTGCAGGTGTAAATGAGATTCCCCAGGCTGGCTAGAGGAGAATTGTCCACTTCCCACAAAGGAAGGCAGCTCAGCAGAGAAGGGGGTCTGGAATCCCAAGGGGATGCAGAGTCAGGATGCCTCTTGCACTCATCTTCTGGCTCAGTGGGTATTGACTTCTTTCCCACTCAGTGAAATTTTTTTAATAGGAGCCATCAAAACTACTCCCCAGCATCCTGTGTCTCTTCTCTGGCAAATACACACCTGGGAATGGGTTAGGTGAGCTCTGACGGATGCAGGTACTATGTTGTTCAGAACAATCAAAACAAAGCTTTTTCTGGGCGTGGCAATTATTTTTAAGGGTGGAAAAGAAAGGTGGATTTCAGCTAAGTGGGAGAGTAGAGTGGGAATTTCTGGGTTCACAACCCAAACTCAACTTCCTGAATTCTGACAGATAACCTGTTCAGAAACCTAACTCTTTACTTAGGCCAAAAATATAATGAGTACAGTTAATCAGCTATATTTGCAATCTGGAAATAGTTTCTGCGTGTGTTGTGGTGGGAAGGAGGGTGTCATGCAGAGACTTGCAGAATTAAGTGTGCTTGGCATATCTATTAAAATTTCCATTCATTCCTTTGGCTTGACATAAGATTAATTACGCAGAATGGAAGTGTCTCATTTTTTGGTGATGTGGCAGTTCTCAGCTCTGCATCCCACCCTTTACTGAGGGCCAGTTGAATCAACAACTAGCAGGTGGAGCACATATGCTTGAACCCATCAGCCCTCTTGGCATAGTTGCCGATCCCAGATGAGGTTTGTGGAGTGGGACTAGAAGTAAGTGGACACAGGTGGAAGGAGCCTAGCAAAAGAGGAGGGAGAACTGATGGGACAATGAATATGTGACACATACCTTGAGTGGTAAAATATCATGTTGCAGACCTGAGTTGAGGGCCATCAGTGAGAAGGGGATTGATTCAGAGGGCTTTCTTCAGATGTGTTTAAAGGCAGGAACAAACAGTACCAGCAACACTCCATTCTGTCCCCTCTCCTGAAATTCAGCCCATGGTGCCCTTTACAGGGAAGGATGCACTGCTCTCTAAAGCCCATTCCCCAGGGAGGCTGGAAACACTCCCTCAGCCCAGTGTTGTCTCCAACCCACTGGCCATTCAAGTTTGCTAAGCCTCCCACTGCTTCCTGTGTGTCTGGTATCTTCCTCTGCCAGGCTAGTGTCTGGCCTCTTCTCCCTGTTTAAATACAAGCAAGATGTTTTTCTGATAGTTGTTTTGTAACAGTTTCTTAAGATATTTCCTGTTTGTTTGATTTTTTTTCTTTTTACCACAGGTTGGTTTTTAATGCCTATGTATTCAAGGCAAGAACCTGCCCAACACACAGTGGCACTGTTTGTTGTACCTTCTAAGCTCTGATCACCTAATCCATTCTTCACAGGGAAGCAGGCCTGCATGCAAGCCTGCCAAAAACACACACTCTGTAGAGTTGTACGCTGGAGTCTGTAGGCAACCTGAGAGGAGTTTGGAGAGAAGGACCTGACTTATCCAAAGGGCATCTGTCTTGTTTTGCCAGCATGGCCAGAAACAGCAACTGGACTCTACCCACTGCATGGTGGGTGGCAATATTCCTTACAGTTTCTAACGCACTTCCAATTTCCCATACTGTAGAATTTCCTCCAAGTCTGCTGTATCATACAGACGCTGCTGAAAATCACTCTGATACCACTTTAACATTTTTAGTCTTTTGTGCTAGAGTGATGCAGAGAGTAGAGGGTCCTACTGGCAAATTTAACCAATGCTTGGCACAGAAAACACCAATACCCTAATTCTAGATTTTTAAATGACCATAGGGACTTCACATAGTTAAAGGAGATGTATATACTAGCATCTGTAATTATTTCTGTTGCATCCCCTCATTTGCAGACCTCCAGAAAATCTGTGCCCAGAACAAAAAATATGGCAAAATCCATGCTGATGCTGAACCTATACAGACCCAAAACAGCGGTATTAATTTCTAATGAGGACTCTTTATAAAAAGAATCCAGTTCTCCCCAAAACAAGGACAGACAGAATTCCTTGAGCCTTTCTAGTGTCACAGGAACAGCCTGGTGCTCTGTGGATTTTGCTCTCAATGGAAGATGGGGCCATTGACTTCTCATATGCTGGGAAGGACAGGCTTTACAATGTGCATAAAAAAGAGAAAAAGCTGGAGGATGCACCTTCTGCACTCCATGTGCCAGGCAGTACCAAATCCTACATTCAGGAGTGGACAAGTCTCACAATCATCAGCCGGCTGTTGGACCGCTCTTTAAGAATAGAATACCATGAGCCAGCACCCATCCAACACACATTCTAAGGCAGCTCAGGGCTGCCCATCTCACCCAGCATCCCTTCAGACCCAGGAAACTGCTGCTGCATTCTCCATGTGGACAAGCAAGCAGAATTTGTGGTCTCAAGTTTTGCTCACAATCCAGAGAGCAGCTTGAAACTCTGGTGGTAGTGGTTCAATACAACTGTCTGCGGCACACAAGAATTCTTCAAATTCTTGACAACTGACAAAGCTTCCGTTTAGGCATAAGAAAAGGACAAGGGTGCATCCCAGGGCTGGAAAGGATTATATCACATACTCTTCCTGCCTATTGCTATCTGCCATTACAGGTACTTAACTACTGATGTAGTTCTTTTAAGCTGTCTTACTAAGGTCAGTGTTTTTTAACTTGTCCTGTGCATTTGGCTCCAAGATTTGTCCTTTCTCATGGCAAATGCATCAATAATAAAAACCTGAAGACATCTGCAGGACAAAGACTTGAAACTGAACTCAGCCCCAGCTCTTCGAAGTACTTAAAGTGCTTGCATTGAAGTGGGGCCATAAATCATAGTATAGTAAACTGCTTCTAGACTGATCCCTGTCCGGCGTAATGCTATGCCATGACATGCCATTTTGATATGAACATTGATAGCCACATAATTTTTGCCTGTTTCTATGGCATTTAGAGCTTCAAAGATTTTTAAAAAATGAAGTGGGGAATCTAAACAAGTGATAATTTCTGAGCCTGAACAACTAAAACAAAAAATCCAAGTCTCTGTTCTGTTGATCTCTTAACAGTATAATTGTGGCCAGATGTATGATGCCTATTTTTTCAAAGTAAACTGAATTTTAGAGAAAAAAGCCTAATTTCGCAATTTGCTGATGCAGTACATCAAGTTAATGCCAGAGAAGAGTTGGCTGACATGCAAATTTTCCAGTTCATGGATCTTATGGGTAAATTATCATATTTATGCTTCTATGCTTAGTTCAATACTAGAAACCTTTCTGTGGGGTCACTAGAAAACTTTATACCATGTCTGAAGAGCGATTGCCTGATGCACAGTACGACCTGCCATTCAAGTACTGCATCGCACATGTGTGTAGATACAGCTTGGTACAATGCTACTGAACACAAAACTGTGTGGGTCTCTACCTGGGAACCTCGAAGGCCCAAGCGGTGGTGGGCAGATAGTAGGAACCTGGCTCAGGAGGGGCGAATGAACTACAAAAGCTGACGTGACACAGCTGCAAAAATGTGCACCTGAGCAGACCAAGCCAGACAGGAGATTGAAGACGGACTAGCCTTAAGCTGCAGAGGAGCTAATCCCAGCTGCCCCTGTGGCAGGTGACAACTGAGGCAGAGACTGGGATATTTTGTGTGCCTGTCAGTCATGTGCCATGGCCACAAGAGCAGATGGGGCAGGCACGGCACACAGGGACCTGCCTGTGTGGCAAGTAAATACACAGAGCTCATTCAAGGCTCTTTCCCTGAATACACTCACTGGTTCACCCTCAGCCCAGTCCCGTGTGTGGACAGTCGGCAAATTTGGCCTCAGGCCCAGCCTTGAGGCTGCTCTTAAAATTCAGCGTCGATGCAGCGACAGCGTCAGCTTTAGCATTGCATGTCTCAGGAACTCGGCTTCCCTGCATGCGCTTTGGGCAGCACTGCGGGCTCCACACTCTGCTCCCACGTGCAGATACACCAGACCAAACATTTTTCCAAGGTAACTGCTGTTTGCTCCTCAGAGGGTTGCAGTTGCAGAGCAGAAGGAACTCAACTCTTCCTGATAAAGCAAGCTGCATGGAAGCAACGTATTAGCTTACCCCAAACTGTGAATCGCTTCTGAAAAGGCAGACCTCTTGCTGGTGTGTTCATACATATAGAGAATCTGCATAAACATGCCACATGTCTAAGCACATGGACTCAGCCATATGCACCCATGAATACACACACGCTTCCTTCCATGTGCGTGCGTGTGCGTATGTATCCCTCTGCCAGCACCAGATTTCTGGCAGGAGCTCCTTCTGCCCTTGCCCCACAAACAGCAGGCACTAATTCTCCCATCTGCAGGCTTCACCCTTTTCCTTGCCTTGCTTTCTTGCCTGCCAGCAGACGTGCCCTCTCTTTACCTAGGCAGTCTTGCAGTCTCCCCACTGTTTCCTAAACTGGTGCTTTTTAATCAAGCAAATTTTATGTTGAAGCCTGGTGTCATCAGGAGAAGTGCCGGAAGGACCGAACACTGCAGTGATTAGATAGCATGACATGCTGAAGCCTGTCCATATCCTGCCTCTGACTGGCACCCCAGTGGCACAGCTGGGCACACCTAAAAGCCCCAGAACCACACACCCTGAACACACACCACTTGTCTCTGCCTTGGCTTATGGTGGACCGTATTGCACACTGATAATACAAACACAATAGCAAGTGATCACAAACAGAAGTGTCAAATAGGATGATTTCTATTTTTCTTTTGTTTTCTGAATTTGTCTACAGGTTACTGTAATTTTGTGTAGCGTAGCGATGCTTTGGCTTGAAGCCAAAGGCAATAGTATTTTGAGGCAGCTGACTGCAAGGTTAGAAATTGGGTTAATACATTTTCAAAAACAGCCTTAATATTAGGTGGTCATCTGCTTTCCCTATTAGATCAGTCTTTTTAACCTTTAGCTATGCTGTTTAGCTGTATGCTATTCATACAATTTCACAGTTATTTGAAAACCAGTCTTTGTCCCAGCACTTCAATCTTATGTGTTTCAAGAAAGATCATCAAATCTAGCCTCATCCACTGCAAAGATTAAACCTTCACTGAGGACTGAGTTAGGTCTGATTTAAGTAGAAATGCAATTCTACACTTCTTTTCCTGACTCTTCAGTTTTTTAAACTGATACAAGTGTTAAATTCAGTCTGGGGTGGAGGTGGTGTGAATATTTGTTCTGACTGGTTGTTTACTTTTTAGCACTTTCAAACAGGAATGATAAGTTTGAGACCAAGTCCTGTAATACTTGTTTTGACAGCACTGCTGAATTCAAAAAGCTTGAATGACCACTCTGATGTCTGTTCTAACCACCTTTGTATAATTATATCAGGCATGATTACCATGCCTCTTTCTAGCACCATCTCCTTAAGAAAAACAAGCAAATGCTAGGGAGGGTAAAAAGAAAGTAGAAAGGTGAGGATAGATGAGGATAATTGCAGGTTTTTTTCTTACAACAAAACCAGCCCCAAATCTGGCCAGAATGTCTCTCACATATTTTATCGTCCCCCCAAATCCTTCCTAGGTTGTGTCGTTTTAAAAACCTGCAAGCTGGGACATCAAAGAGAGGCTAGGCATAAGAGGCAAGGCAAGCACAGAGGCATTGTAAAGAATTAATACACAAAGACCTGTGGGATTAGTGGCTGGAGATTTAGGTCTGCGCACAGTCACAGAGGAGACTGTGCAGACAGAGCATGTGAAAAGATTTGCCTTGAATATCAGAGTATCCTGGACAAGGGTTTTCTCAGCTCTGCCTTGCAGGATGGAAAGGCAAAGGCAGCACAAGCAGATCTACACTGAAACAACAGCTGAGTTACTGCCCCAAAGCCAGATTCCTTCCTCCCAGTCAGGGCTGTCATGAAGGCAGGTTTGGGTTTGTTGGGGCAGTTTGTTTTGATTTTGGAAGGATATGCTTTGTCCTTGAGTTTTTTTCTTTTTGGACAACCAACACTTGGGGCAAGGCCATAGATTCCATCAATGCGGGAGACTGCTGCGCCTTTTCTTTCTAGACTGAGCCCCCAGCCTGCGAGATCAGCATGGTGTCTCTTGATCCTTCCAAATGAAATTAGGAAAATGGGCTGGCTGACTTGCATCTGTCCTATGCTGCACGAACCGGCATTGCAGAGGGGGCGCATTTGCTAAGAGAAGTAATAAATGTAATTTCCTCCATGAATTAGCTGTGCCACACTGGCTCCAAAGGGGTCGAAGGGAGAAAAAGAAAAGAGCCACTGTCTGTTAAAATACCAGCCTCTGACTTATCAAAGGAAACAGGATATCAGGTCACACTTCAAAACCTAATGACAGCCGTTCAGGGGATTTGATCAGACCCATTTCCTTAGCTCAATTTTTACGGGGCACTGGGTACCTTCGAGTGAGCAAGGAGCCCTCTGTGCCTTTGAGGAGAAGGTGCCTGGAGGACAGACGAAGGGGATGGAGGGGAGGGCAAAGCAGGGCACCGGGTTGTAGCCCTGGCTCTGTTGGTGCCTAAAGTGACCTTGTGTGGAAGCAGGAAGAATTTCAGGTCGGCAGAATGTAATTACTCTGGTTGGAAAGCTGCCAAGATTCTGGCATTAACATCCCTATGCCTCTAAAAAATGCCACAGGGCCAGAACTATAGATTTCTCCATAGCTGAAAAAAAACAGCACTGAAGAGGTAGAGGAGCCTGTAAGCTTTGTGAGCAGCTTGAATTGTTGTATAGTGGGGGTTGCAAAAGCAGTTACACTTTCCAAATCTCTCTTTTAATTTAAAAAACATGGCTAAATTAAAGGAAAAGGGTGGATATTCCCCCCTCCCCCCTTTTCCTCTCTTCTAGGAAAGGAAGAAGAAATTCCCTTAGAATTGTGGCATATACTCGTGGTGTAATAGCACACGCAGATTATTTGTGTTTGCACCAGATTATTTCTTCTCTTTCCCCATCCTCATTGCTTTTTGCAAATCAATCTCATTCGGGACAAAGTCTACAGCAGACAGAACAACACTCAAATCTAACACTATCCTGACACCAGATGAAGACTGAGGAGCTACAGTGCCCTCAAAAAACCACAGGTGAAGTCCTTTTTTCTAAGCACCTCCTTCTACTTTGCGGCAGCTCAGGGGAAGCCAAACTGAATGTCCGACATTTGGCCAAAGTTTTAACAGGCATTCTCTAGCACAAGAGGTAATAACACTATTACAGGGTATTGGGTCCTGCTGAGTTTTATTGCAAGCAGAAACATTTTATACAACCAGGTGTGGAGGCTTCCTAGATAGGTCTTCAAAAAGCGGAGGCCTGGATCTGGTGCCAGAGGAGAGGAAGGGACACGCTAGCACAGCAGCTGTATTGGATTATAATCATAGTTCTCAGAAGTGTACAGAAACACTTTCCAGCATGCAAACACTCGCATGTCAGGATTAGTCTTGAAAAGGCAGAATTGAATTCTTCCCTTTCCTGGCACTCTCCCCTTGACCCACAGGGGATCAATCAGCTTGTAAGCTACAGAAGAAAATATCTTTTCAGATACAGCATTTGCCAGGGGCTCATTAGGGGGAAAAAACGGCACTGTTTTAGACAAGGAGTGGCATTTACTTTTCTTCTTGTAAAAGGCAAAGGATATCTGTTACACAGAAACAGGCATGAAGGTCTGAGGATGGGGACCCCAATAGGCAAGCCTGAGGGACTTGGAGAGTCACATGGCATCACCATACGTTGCATGTGCAGTTGGGACAAAGTTGTGGCTGTGCAGCATGACTTCACTTCTGGATAAGGGTTGGGTCTCCTTATGTGCCAGTTGTACAGAAGAGCTTGATAAAGCACCATGGAACAGTCACTGACACCATCTCTTGCATTTTTCTTTTCACGTTTTGTTTTCAAGCCCGGACTCTGAAAGCAGATAATGATGAAATACTTGTATTTTCAGAGATAGCTTCTGTCCTTCTCTGCTGTAAAAGGAAGTGTAAAAAATGGTGGCAGCCCAAAACAGAAGCAATAGAACCTCATTTTCTAAGTGTCAAGATTTCTTGATCTCAGCTCTTCACCTGGCAAGATTGCTTGAACCTTGGGGGTTCCTGCCTCAGGAGCTTGCCTTTCATACCTGACCTGCAACACCTAAACAAACGTGCAGGAACACATTCATTGCCTTCCTACAATTTTTGTTCTTATAGTTATTCCTATTTTATGAAAGCTAACAAGAGAGATGCATAGTCCAACTCTCCATGAGAGCTGGGTTTTTTCCAGGGGAAAAATCTATAAACTACAACCACAGTGTTGTTGCTCTTGTTTGTACCTAAAGAGTCAATTAAAGTCAACCACTCCTGCATAGATTTTTGGTGGAAGTGCATTTGCTATTTTTTATAACAAGGGAAAACAGGAATAGACTGCCAGAGAAACTCACATGACTGCAAGTGAATCACTCAGTGCTATTTCTTGTATATGCACTAAGTTTTTCAGTCCCAGCATGCCCAATCCTCAGAGAAGAATATCCCCCTCACTCTATTTTGGCTCACTAAAATACCTGTAGCATCAGATTGTTCTCTCTGCCAGAGAGAATAGTTCTACTGGATAGATTAAAAAGGACAAAAAAAGGCAGTCATTAGATGTCTCAGAATATGCAAGATGATGCCCTGCTGTAGTAATACAGAGAACACCCCAAAAAGATGATAAGTTTAAGTGGAAAAAAAAAAAAAAAAAGGCAGGAAAAACTGACCACAGACTTGTATTTTATGCTGGGAAAGGAAGCTCAGCTGGTGTCATTCCAGCACAGATCACTTTATTTTGGTTACAACACATTTTAAACTACGAAAGAAAGCTCTCCATGGAAGCCCTGACTGCCTCAGAGGCACTCTGTATGTTCAAGCCCTGCTGAGATTGTGTGATAGTAATTCTTTTGCAGCATCACAGAATATGCAGAGCTGGAAGGGACCCTCAAGGATCATTAGTCCAGCCCATAGCCCTGCACAGGACCATCCCCAGGAGTCATGCTATGTTCCTGAGGGCACTGT
>VXAY01006796.1:0-103989 GCA_013399855.1 Oxyruncus cristatus | reverse complement strand
CCAGGACACAGTTGGCCCTCCTGGCTGCCAGAGCACTGCTGACTCATGTTCAACTTGCCTTCAACCATGACTCCCAGGTCCCTTTCCACAGCACTGCTTTCCAGCACCTCATTCCCCAGACTGTATGCCCTGAGGCATCCAGGGTTGCCACATCCCAGGTGCAGAATCTGGCACTTTCCCTTGTTGACCTTCATACGGTTGGGGATTGCCCAGTCCTCTAATTTGTCGAGGTCTCTCTACAGGGCCTCACTGCCTTCAAGGAATTCAGCACCTCCTCTGAGTTTTGTATCATCTGCAAACTTGCTCAGTATCCCTTCCAGTCCTGTGTCCAAGTCATCTATGAAGATGTTGAAGAGCACAGGGCCCAAGATGGAGCCCTGCGGAACCCCACTAGTGACAGATCACCAGTCTGATGTTCCCCCATTCACTATTACCCTCTGTGCTCGACCCGTGAACCAACTGCTCACCCACCTCATGATGTGTTTATCCAGCTGTGGGCTGGACATTTTGTGCAGAACTGGGAGAGACAGTACCGAAAGCTTTACTGAAATCCAAAAAGCCAGCTGGCTTCCCTTGATCAACTAGGTGGGTTACCTTTTCATAAAAGAAAATCAGGTTTGATGAGCAGGACTCTCCTCTCATGAAGCCGTGCTGGCTGCAACCAATGACAGCATTGTCTTTTAGGTGTTTTTCAATACTTCCCAGAATAATCTTCTCCATAACTTTACCAGGCACTGAAGTGGGACTTGCAGGCCTGTAGTTTCCAGGGTTCTTCTTCTTGCCTGTCTTGAAAATCGGGTTTGATTATGCTCAAGCAATATATCTGCACCCGGAATCCCCAAGCCTGTAGCTTAGGACAGTTAGATAACCACTGCAGGTCCTGCTGTTATAAAAAACAATTTTCAAAAACTTATGCACATCTTAATCAAGGTGCAATACTGAACAGGTATTCACAGATGGCAGCCTCTAGAGTATTCCTCAGTTCCTGAGGAAGGAAGACATGAAGCAAGAGCAGGAAGAAACCACGAAAGACTTACTAGGTGCTCACCATAAGGTCACTGGATTGCAATATGATAGTCCCAGTGGAACATCAGGAAAGAGTATTTTCTTTTTTAGAATGGCAACTGTCTAATTTTCTGGCCTCCACATGAATGATTGGAGGTCTCGCATTTCTGGATGATCTGGATTAGTGTAACTTTAATCTGTCACAGCACTCATTCCATCACCAGCTCTGGCAGCAATCCAGACAGAGGACAGAAAACCTCCAACAGAATTTCTTTGGGAGCTTTCTTTTCCCAATACCCTTCATGGGCATGGTGACAGAGCTTTTTCTGACTCAGAAATGAGTGTGTCTTACACTCCCGTTGGCTGTGAGAGCCTGAGATAGCCACACAGCCATCTGCCATAGGTATCATTCTTCCCATTTTAGCATATAATTATGTGACCCAAAGGCCACAGAGTAAGCAGGTATCAGAACCAGGAAGACATGCTAAGATTTTTACACCTTCAAGGGACAAGAGCATTAAGCAAATGGCAACTTATCACAAGCTATTTTATTTGGTTCTGGTTAGTATCAGTTTTGAGAAAAAGGTGTTGATGGCATGAAGTCCTTCATGATATATTATACTATAAAAAGAGGGAAAGGGGAAAAATAATGAATACTCAGTTAAAAATAGACTTTAATCTTTCCTTTGGTCAGCCCAATAACTGAGACCAGGAAGAGGAGCCCTGCTGAACAAAAACTAGAATTGTGGCACTTCTCATATGTGGTCGCAGATTAAACTGTGAGAGTTAGGAAACAATACCCCTTCTTTATGAATTGTCCTGTCTTACCACATCCTGACCAAGACTCAGGATGTATAGCAGAGTGGAATGCTTTGTGGGGGACCCAAAAACTTACACCACTTGCAGCTGCAAAGCTTCCTAGCTCTTACTAAAGAGAAAGAGTAGCCTCTACGAGTACCCAGTCCTGTCTCAGAATCACACATCATACACAAAACACACTCAGATTCACTCTAGAGTTGGGACTGCTATGAATGAGCTCCTTTAAAGACGAATTTAAGCGTGGCATCTGTAAATAAAGCAACCTGCACTTATGAAGCCAGACATCTTCACTAGGAAGAAAGGGTCTCAAGCCAAAGGCAATAAAATATCTCAGTAGGACTATTGCGGAGTTTAAATTCTGTCTTTGAAGTACCACACAGTACTGTTGTTATGTGTGCTAATGAATAGCTCAGCATTCTCAACTAATTCTTAGTTAAGCACTACAAGGAATTAGAAATGCCTTGTGCCAGCCACTGTTTCTGTGAAGTCACTGGCAATGTTTTTGTGGTAGTTTGACTCTCTGAAGCCTTAAAAGTGGCATTGCTGAGGGTTTCCATAGAAGAAGGGAAGAAGAATGTGGAAGCAGGTGTACTGGATAAATAACAATAAGCCTGAAATTTATTTCTGAACAATTCTGAGCACCAATTTCAGCAGCAGCAAACACAGGTGTTCAGCAGCACTCTGGATATGGACATGCAAATAAAGATGAGACAGAGACATGTAGAAATGTGAGTTATCTGTTCTCTAATTCCTCTTACTCCTTTTGGTTATGTTCATTTGCAAGAGACTAAGGCCAGAGAAAGCAGTTAGGTATACTGTAATCAATAACAAATCAATTGCTTTTGAACATGAAACTCAGCACCTGTCTGCTGTCTAAAAAGAGACTGCACAGGACATCTTTCACAGGAGATGCACAGTATTACTAAGTGGACCAAAGCCAGGAATCAAAGCCAGGATAATAGCAGAGAAAATAACTGTCATAAGCTATTAACAGTAGCTCACTGGCATCTCAGCTTAGCCTCACTTTTGCTAGCAGGAAAGGTTCTGGATACTGCTTCATTGAATCCACTGCCTTAAGAAATACTACCTCATTCATTTGAGCATCTCTTTCACTGGCTAAAGAGCAGCATTTTTGATCTTGTATAGGCTTGAAGTGACATTACACTGCACAGCAGCCTTGAGAACACTTTCAAGGAAACGTACAGAGAGGGATGCTTTTAAAAACATTAAAGTTCATGTGCTTTTATTTCTGAACTCTAGAGGCACTTCTGTTTGTTCCCTAAATAAACCCTCACTCTCCATTCCTTCACTTAAAAGGTTGATGTAGAAGTTTCAGTACATCTGTGAAGCATTGCAACTAGTGTGACAACCTCGATCTACACATAGTCCCTGGGAATTCAGTGCCTGGAGCAGTCCTGCTTGAGCTCCCTCAGAAGGAAGCAAGCTCAGCAGCATTACTTTCTGTCAGCAGTGAAGTAACTCAGCTCTACCAGCTAACAAATATAGCTGTCTTTTGCAAAGATTAATAGGGTGGGGGGCGATGGACACAGTCCAGACTCCATCTCTTCTCCTGGAAAACCTCCCTTCCCCACACACACATACCCCTAACCCAGCTAATGAAGTCCCCTTGAAGAATGAGAGACACCTCTACCCAGTCTCTGCTGCCTGACAGAGCATTGTGCATTACCAGCAGAGCATCAACAGCACTACCTGTGCTGTTACCATCTCCCAAGTGGCCTGTGCAGAGTCAAAGAAGCAGTCCTGCCATAGAGTGCCCCAGCCTCCCTCAGCAGGGAGTCATTAACCCCGCATCAATACTGAACCTTAAAGTCTGCCGATTCCCCCGGAATCAGTTAACACAGGCAGGTCCCTGGGTACCAGCAAAGAAAGAAGTATTAACAGACAGTGCTCTTTGGGAGAAACATAAAAAACAAAAACAACTCCCCCCCGCATACTTGTTTTTACTTACACTCTGATCAGTTCCAAGAAGTCTGTTTTTCACCCAGCATGCTGCTGTCAGGATACACACAGTCTCGCAGTTGACTCCCATTTGTCATGATTATTGTTTCCATCAAGAGAGATCCTGCCTTAGGAATATGCATTATCTTTACATATCCAAACTCTCAGCAGCCTGAGAAGCAGTAAACTAAATAGCTCACTATAACCAAGAGATGAAAGATGAAATTCCTCCTCCCTTTTTTTACTTCTTCCCTCCCTACACATATCTTGTCAGGTCCTATTGCCCACTGGTGACATCCACAAGCCAGAAGAAACGAATGTCAGCTCAGATGCACATGAAATCCCTGCCTCAGGCTTTTCTCCCTCCCTGCAGGGCTTCTGGGCAAGACCCAACTTAATCAGGGGTCACCTGTTCAACAGAATAGCTAAAAGCTCCATTTTTCTTCAGAAACATTGGTCTCTCTAAACACAGGACATGGTTCAGCCATTCTCTTTCCAGAAAATAAATAGAACATGTTAATAAGTGTCCCACAGGCACCTACAAGGATAGTCTGTCATGTTGCAGTGGTGCTAAATTAGGACAGTCATAGATAGTCTCTGTAAAATGCAAGAAACTTAGGGTTTTTTCCCCTCACAGTGACTACTGTGACTAATTTTCACAAGCAGTTGCAGAAGTCGAATTAGAGAAAATGGCTGTTATATGAATTAGCATTTGGACTTGCATGTGTCTAACAAGCCACAGCATTCAGAAGAAGTTTTTCCTCTGCCTGCAACCTCCCCTATTTTTCTTTCCTACAGATTCTCTAGTAACTCAAACTTCGAGCATACACCATGGGCATTGTTTATAGAGCCACAAGTAAAAGCCACTCCCCATCACCTATTTTCAGGAAACTTAAAGCAAGTCAGTAACTTCACAATGTTTGTGTCAAATAAAATTGCACTTGGCAAAAAATTCAGAAATTGGAGAGGAAAAACCATGGACACAGAAAAAAAGGATATAACAAATGTGCACAAGCTCGGATGCCCAGGCGCCGTTTCCTTAGAAACCGGGCTAAGGACAGGAAAATCCTGTAACCAACAGCAATATCTGTAGCTGGGCATCAAGATTTAATAGAAAAGCCTTGTGTTCTGGAGTACAGGCTCAAAAAGAAAAATTCTCCCTCTCCTCCAGATTATACAGGTGCAACACACTGACAGGAGTAGATAGTGATTGCCTTGTAAGGTTCAGCTGCTAAAATTACTAGTGACAAGTGCATGGCTGCACATGATACAGCTGAGATCTGATAAACACCATCCTTCCAGAGAACTGGCAGGAGGGTGCCACATTATCAGCACCCAGCGTAAAAAGAAAAGATTCTCAGGGAAATCATCTGCATTTACTATTCTATGGAATCAAGTCCGAATTTCAAAAACCTCCATCTAGATCATCTTAAACGAAGAAAGGGATTTCACAAAGTAAAGGGGTTCAATGGAAACTTGTCCCCTTTGTCTATCAGTCCTCCTGGGGGATAAATGGAGAACAGCTCAGCATTAGCACCCATCTCCTGAACATGTGTAAGGCTACTTTTTGGGAAAAGTTCTTCAATCCAAATCCTTTGCCAAAATTCACTGTAGACAATTTTTGAGTGTTACATGGCTTGTTTCATATAGGGATAGTTAGGAATAGAAAGAGTTTAAGTGCATATAGATTTCAAACAGTAAAAATCTGTACTACAGGTTTTGTGCATCATAGGACATCGGTGCTAAGATACATAACTCCAGTAACACTGCTCTAGAGTATGCCAGGGAAGACTTGTTCCTGCAAGGACCCCAGAATAATTTATGTAGACTTGTAAGTGGCAGTGGTGTGCTTGTCTCAATGTGCAAAGCAGCAGAATTTAGTTAAGGAACTCCAAAACACATGGAAGTGGGAAGTCATGTTTTCAGACTAGGTATTGGAGAGTGCAAAGTGATGCTGGTCCAAGGAAGACAAGGGTCTCATGATAAAGGTGGGAAAAATTCTCTCAATAAACAGAAAAGGGAAAGTCTTTCTGACTGCATTGGTTGGTTGGAGGTCTTGATCACAAGAGGACTGAACGTTCATTCCTAGCACTCTGGGCACAACCTGTGACTAAATCTTAACCTGTGTGATGGAGAGTACATGCATCTTCAGAAATCTTAACAGTAGCTGGAAGAAATGGGTTCTTCCCTTACTATTTCTTTAACTCAAGAGAAGGTGCCTGGTTGTCTGACAGTGCAATCTTTGAGCCAGTGGAAACAGGAAAAAAACCACGAAACCTGTTCACAAGCTGATTATTATGCAGATCAGCAATCGTTATCCTTTCTCTCATTACCTCAAATGCTTTCTGCCATCTGTTGGTAACAAACCTGCATCTGGCAGATTACCAGAGGAGCCCTAATCAATGGGTAATTGGGGTAGAGGATTGTGTGGACAATCGTGGCAATGAAAGCACAGAAAAACTTACAGCAGGAGAAGAAAGTTTGCCCATCACAAGTGTGAGATCCTCTACCCAGCAATTCTCTACCATTCTGACAGAATTCCTTCTTGTTGGGAAGAGTGTGGAGGAGGGGGGACAGAGATTTGTCACAGGCAATGGGAGGAATTATACAGCCTCTGTAGCGATACCTCGTGCAAAAGGTTAATTTCCAACAGATTATGCCAGTGAGTGCTGCCAGGAGAGGCACAAGCAGAGCAAGCACAAACATGCATGAGTTTGCATTTCCACAGTTGCCTCTTAGAACCATCTGTTAATGAGACATAGAGGATACTACAGACTCTTTCAAGTACTGTCTCCTGGTCTAGTCTCTTAGTGCCTTCTGGTAAGAAATGCTCAAAATATGTCCACTGCAGCTTTTCCTTTTCCAGCCATGCATTCAGGGTCCTGCCCCATTCCGTGCAGTCCTTCCAAATCTTGATTACAGCAGCTCAGATCTAATATTCACATTATACCCCGGGCTTCCAAAAGAAACAAAGCTTTTAAAATCCTACTTCTGGTGCCAAAATCCCAACAGAGACATACTGACAGATTTCAGCTGAATTTCAGAATGAGGCAGAGTTAGCAGAGTCCTACAAGTTTTGAGGGAAATGGCATGTGAGTCAAACAGAGAAACCCAGCCAGAACCTCCAGCAAGGGAAAGCAAAGGGGAAGTTGCTGCTCTGCATTTCCATCATCAGCTGGCCTGGTCAGTCAGCAAATGCTTTGAGCTGCTCTGCACATGTGGAGCCATCAAGTAGCTACCACTGCTGCTCTCCTTCTCTATCATGAGCACCTAGAAAGTAAGATGAAAGTTGAACTGGAGATTGTAAAGATATCTGTAAGAATCAGTTTTTATTGACTCACCTTTCAAAGAATGGATCAAAACAAAACCATCACTGTACTGTTTGAAAGGTCCACCCTTCTGCCACTCTACAGACCCAGAGGACAATTTCAACCAGAAAAAATGGTCAGGGCATTTGACTCTCCCTCTCTAATCACATTATAATAGTGCTAGAGATGACAAGATATCTCAGTTTAATAATGACACAATAAATCAACAGGGCTAAGTAATCTCCCCAAACTAGATCTAAGGGTGTGAAAAAGGTGGTGCCTTTTTTTTTTAACCCTGTGCCCTGCAGACCAGTGCTGTGTTATACCTGTTTGCACTGGCCCTGGCAGCTGGGAAGGCACATACATAACATCTACTGCCCAGACACCACCCTAGGTGTGTTGCATTCATTGGAGCACAGAAGAAATAAGGAATTCTTGTAGTAAGAAAGTGGCCCAAAGAAAAGAAGGAAGTAGAAATCCCTATAAATATCCAAATCCTGCCAATGCCTACGCATGCTGGGCTGGGATCCAAAGTAACTGTTTTGGGGTGATAAGAATCCTTATGAGGCACTTGAGCATGGGAGAGGAGCACCAACACCCAAGCTGAGATGTTAATGAGACTGTGACCAAAAATCAACATCCTAGAGTGATCTAATATCCAGGCTGTGGTGACTAAAAAGTGAGATTGTGAATTTTCACCATTCAAATGGACTACAAGGAGACATAGGAATGCAAGTGAAAGTTGGTTTTAGAAGCATGTTCCCAAGAGATATAGATCTTATTTCCTTCCTGCTATTAAAGGAAAGGGGTAACTTTGATATGTACTGGACTACATTAAGGCAGAGAGCAACACCCCCATTTATTCAAATCCAACAACTTTGTTTTTGTTTTTAAATTCAGTGTTCCTGGGACATTACTGCAATCTCCATCTAACAGCTGTGACATGTTGCATTTATGTCCCCACTCAGTAGGCACCTGGACACAATAACTTTTCATAGGCTACCAAACTGGACTACTGCCAAAAGCCAAGGGTTCTGTATAGCTTGTGACCCAAATTATCTAACTTAAAACTTTCTGAGATGGAACAGAAATAGAGTTGGTAGAGAGAGATTTGCCACAGTGGTTTTCTGGGGGGTTGTTTTTGTTTTGAAATAGGGATGTTGTGTGATCCACCTCCGTCACTTCTCTGCAAGATCAGATACCTGCTTGTCAATGGAAGGAATACTTTCTCCAGCCATCTTGAGCCACACGTACTCATTAATGGTATTAGTCAGACAGATGAGGGGCATAGTGAAAAGCCAAATCCTCTTCATATGGTAGTTGTGGCACGGAAAAAGCAGTGAAAAAAACTCAGAAACCCCAGACTGAGTTCTTCAACAAGACCATGCTACTGTGGGCAATCTCTGTAGATTTAACTATCAAACTCTGTTAAAACAGCCATTCTACTGCTTTGCTGCTGAGACAGCTCAGCACAGCTACTCCGAACAGGAGAGTGTTGGTGTTAATTCAGACATGACACTGAATTGTCCTGCTGACACCTCAGTGGTGACTCAGCTGTGTAAGCATCTAAGAGCATTTTAAGGATCCTAGTATTTCCATACATAGACATCATAGCTTAGGAAATAAAAGCGCCTAAAAGCCAGGTGTGACACTCAGCAGCATTTGAAGAGCTGTTCATACATCAGTAACCCTCCTGAATCCAAAGTATGCTCTGTCCTACTCTCCAACTCCTCCTCATATAGGAGGCTTGTAGATCATCTTCTTGTCTGCTGCAAATGTTAAAATCTGACACACACTTTCCAGCCACAACCTTGTCATGCTCCTGTCTATGACTCAAAGAAAAGTAGTACACACTTCAGGCAAGAGAGATTGGCCAGAAGCAAGAATTTTCAGAGCCTGTACTGTTCTGCTGTACTGGAATAAAGACTGCAAGCTACATTCATCACACTACCCTGGCACAGTTTTGGTTTGTCTCCTGTGTTTCATCCTTCTGAAATCTGAAAGTTAGTTGGCATTTGTTACCTTCTCCACATTATTCTCTTCCTTTCTTCCTTAGTTTTCTAGTTGGAAGGGAGCTTCACCACTCACTCCATATTAACTCTTTCTATATTTAGTATTTATGTCATAATCAAATAGTTCTTTGCTAAAGCAATGAGCAGAGAAGGTGAAAGGAGTGAGAGACAAAGGTGGCTGCTAAGATGGTATCTGCCCCAGTGATAGAAGAATGAATAAAAAAGGTACGTGTCAAGCGTCACTGTTGACTCAGAGTCTCATAAGGTAGTCAGCTCCAGAAGTGTTCTGACTTCTGAAGAACAGGGTAAGAAGAGAGCACTTTGAACTTCTGCTCAAAGCCCCATCTACAGGTTTTGGTTGACTTACAGAGAGCATCCGGCCTTGCTCTGACCTAGCATTATGCAGATGTGCTGGAGGACTGACAACAATATCTATGTCGTGTGCAGAAATTCTTCCTACTTGCTCATTTTAACATGAAGTTCTCAAGCTGTTGATTTCCTTCAGAACATAACCTAGGGCAGGACAAGATTTTGCCTGGCAGGCAAATAATTCACACCTTTATTTTTGCCTCAGGTGCCACAGCATCAAGCAAGTAACATGCCGCAACTGAGAGCTGCTAAAACACAGTACTTAGCCGTTCAATTCCATGAAGCTACCGCTTTCCAGGTAACCTCTTCATAAGGATACAAGGGCTGCTCAAGATTCTTCTGAACTCCCTTCTTCTGTAACCACACTGCAGAGAAAAACAGCTTTCAGAGAGCAAACTCTGATTCTACATCAACAAAGAAACTATTGCCAGAGCCTAAGCTTGCTGTCTGCTGAGTACTGCTATTCATTGTTCCACTTCACAGTCTCCTATGACTGGCTGTGCGTACAACTCAAGGATCAAGGTAGGTCAAGGATCACAAACATTTCTCAGTCAACAGCCCACAAAAAGTTTAAGGAGATGCTACTTCAAAACAGAAGAGTCCACATTACCTGAATAGTGCCCACTCAAGTTACAGAAGAGGACATTTCTGTTCCCCCTTCATTAGATGTTTCCTGTACTAAAATATTTTTTGCTTTGAAAACCCTGCCACTGCAAGTCTTTGAAGCATATACTGAAGATAACCATAAACAACCTTTCAGAAGAACATAGAAAGATGACATGGTCCTAGTTATTCCAATCTCATTAACTGGACAAGTAGGCATGTTTGAAACAGACTGGAGAACATAAGGAATTGCTTTTCTCCCAAAAAGGCTGCTCAGCAGAATGTATCACTGTAACACAAATGTAGATGTCGATCTGAGACAGTTATGCTATGACACACAGGCAAATATTAAACACAGAATTGGGACATCTAGGAGAGTAAGCCTCTGTTTCCTCCTCACCCAGCAACATTCTGCTCAATTCTCTCAAACAGCATGAGCTGATCTAAGTTTACAGCCCTGTTATCAAGGATGGCAACATATGGTTCAGCTACATGTGGAGTATTTTGATATTCTGTACAAATTATCTTGATAGCTACTATGGGAAAAATTGCACAACACCTATTTTGCTAAAACCATGTTAATTAACAAACAATTTTTTACTACTCATGCCTTCACAGGCTCTTACCGGAGAGTATCTTGTTCACTTGGTGAAAAACACACAGCAGCCATCTAACCCAGACAGGCCAGCTGCTAATAATTGTCATATAGAGTCTGTAGAGAAAAGTCCTAAAAAAGTAATCCAGCAGCCTTCATGCTCTTTGTCTGTGACATCCCTCAAAACCACACTGTGAACCTTGCTTTTAATAAATGTGAGAAAATAAAAGAGAATCTGTAGATAGGAACAACTTTATTATGAACCCAGTTCCACTGCAATAATTTATTTATTAGAAAATCTATTCAGTACGTACACACAAAGAGATTAAAAAAGACTGTTGAATAACTGACTAATTGGAAAACGCAGACATCTGCTTAAGCAGAGTCCAGCAGCTCCAAGTTCAGGCTGTGTTCTGAAGATCACACCCCATGCCAAGTGACCAGCACTTGGATTTGAATTGCATGAAGTAGAGAATACCTGTTTTTGGATACCAAACCAGTTGTTCAATCTTTTTCTATAAGCCGCCACCTACAATGAAACATTCAATATGAAATGAGGGCTAGGCGATGGTTCAGCTTCTCCTGAATACTCTCATTGTAATAAACCTCTACCAACAAATAGTATTCTCAGTTCAGATGAAGCAAACAAACCATGTATTAAACAAACAAAAGGTTAGATCTAATCCTCTTCTGAAGACAACACAGCCTACAGCCACCACAGCAGCATAGCAGGAATACATGAATTCCTGCAAAGTAGGGAAATGCCACCATTACTATCTGTCACATATCAGGTACAGCCTGTATGCTTCTTTATAAAACAAGGTATTTTATGTGGTGCTTGGAAGCACATGATGAAAATCGCTGTGCAGTGAGGCAGCCTGATGTTGTACAGACACATCAGCTGTGCTTATCCCCGCCCCAGCCAAGCTCTGCAGCTCTAGTGTTAAATTCAAACAGCTCTCCTGCCATCATCATAGGGGTCATGAAGCACTGCGGCAAGTCTGAACCCAATACTGACTTGCTGCAAGTTGGAAACTGTCCTCTGCTGAGCTGTCCCACCATGACAAAGAGGGATCAGTAGGATCAGTTATAGCTGTACTTGTAACCTTAGAGTGCTCCTGTAGCTTCCCTGTTCCTAAGGCACCAGTCCTACTTAAACAAGCTGCCTCCAATACCTTTGGCCATTACAGAGAGGAAATGCCTGAGCCCCTTTTTCTCTCCGTCCCAACCAGTTTCAACATGCAGATCTAACAAGTTTGTTTAATCTTTTTCCCCTCCTTTCCCCTGAAAGCAGCTCCAGGCCAGGTTGCTTTAAAGCTACTCCCTAAATAAGTAGCCTGATGCCTTTCCATGAGATCTGGGAGTGAAAAAACCCAAACACTGAGTCCAGCAGGAAGTATCACACGTCTCCAAAATCACAGTACAAGCATGAAACTCAAATCCTGGAGAGGTTTTGAAGTCTGGACTAGGCATAGTCAGAGACAGCAGACAGCTTAGGAGCTGAACCCATATACAACTCAGTGCAAATTTAAGGCATGGCTGTAATGTTCCACTTTCAAGCCCTAAGCTTTTCAATTTTATCAAAATTCTTACTCCAAAGAAAATGAATTTTTTCTTCCTCAGTACCTCAGTGTGGATAGTACAGATCCATCAATATGACAGTTTCACTGGGGAAGCTTCCCTGAAGTCAGATACATAAAGTTTGGCCAAATTACTTTACAGAAACCACCATTCCCTTTCCTTTCTAGGGCATCCCCTCCTTGATGTACAAAACCAACAGAAGATCCTTGCCAGCCTCTCTCTGCTTTGCGGATGCCTTAAGATTCTCTGATAAACACTACACATACCACAGTGAATCACATGGTACTCCATCTATTCTGGGTAAAAATACTTAATGCATCTGAACAATAACAAGTTAAAAAATAAAAAACACTGTAAGTCCTGTACATTTCAAACCTCAAATTACAGCTCATAAACAGCTCATACCTGTTGCAAGGAAGACGCCTGGTTTTATTCTGTCTTCCCACAGCTCAGTATGGGTTTGTTGGATGAAGTGACGCAAGGAATGAAATCCCACTAGAAACTAAGAATTTGCACTTGTAAACATAGACAGTCCATGTGTTGACATTGACAGTACAGTGGTGAATGGGAACTACCCATTCCAAGAAATGCATGCTAATACATGACTACAGTTTGAGTCAAACTACAACATCTTATTTTGATGGAGTACAAGATGTACCTACTCCCACTTGCAGATTTATTGGGATTATGACCCCACAACTCAGAGGCAAAAGCAAACATACTAACTTACCTGTTTATGCAAGCCAGTGTCCAATATCATATGACAAATCCAGCTTTACTGGTGCTTCTAACAAGACACACTTAATGTGAACTCAGGCAAATAAGGAGCTGGCTCACAGTCTGTGTGTCTGCTGTCAGGACAGAGTGAAGAGGAAGCAAGCAAAAATGGCCAGACCCAAGGCCAGCAGATATTGCAACTCCAAGCCCACGGATGATCTCTCTACAGTTTACTGAATCAACTAGGTCTGTAGGGAACTTACACTAGAATACAACTAACAAAGAGGCTGCATCTCAGACACTGTGTTCAGTTTTGGGCCTCCCACCATAAGACAGATACTGAGGTGCTGGAGTGTGTCCAAAGAGCAACAAGGGTCTGGAGCAGAAGTCTTATGAGGAGTGGCTGAGGGAACTGTGGTTGTTTAGCCTGGAGAAGAGGAGGCGCAGAAAGGATCTTACTGCTCTTTACAACTACCTGAAAGGAGGTTGTAGCAAAGGGGAGGTTGGTCTCTTCTCCCAGGTAACAAATGACAGGATGAGAGGAAACAGCCTCAAGTTGTGCCAGGAGAGACTTAGACTGGATATCAGGAAAAATTTTCTTCACTGAAAGAGTGGTCAAGCATTGGAATAGGATGTCCAGGGAAGTGATGAAATCATCATCCTGGAAGGTATTTAAAAGGCATGTGGATGTGGCACTTGGGGACATGGTTTAGTGGTGGACTTGGCAGTGCTGGGTGAGCAGCTGGACTTGATGATCTTAGAGGTCTTTTCCAACCTAAATGATTTTATAATTTCATGATACTTACTTACTGAGTAAATGCATCTTTGGATACTCAAAACCTGAAAAATAGTGATCTGTGAACAAAATTGCCTTTTAGTCAAAGACAATTTTTTAACATCTTTACCTTCAGGTCTGTCTCCACACACCCCCAAAGGTGCTGGGATCCTGGTTCAGTTCCTCGCTTTTCTACTATTCTTCTGCTACAGAACACTTCTAGCTCTCTGCAGCAAGCCTCAGTATTTCAATGGACAGCAATGACATCTAGTGGCGTGTTAAGAATTTGCCTTTCTAAATTTCCAGCCTGGGCACTCATTTTTCAAAAGGAGACAGAACACACTGCTCTCCAAGTTGCGGTTAGCTGCTTTTAAGTACACAGATAAACAGCAAGTGCAACTGAAATTCTCTACAAACTCTTTCAACATATACATTGACCATTGTCTCCCCCAGTCTGAGTATATTCCCCCATCCCTTGTTCCAGGCCGAGGAGAGGTGATGTAATATGCACAAGTTTGCTTTAGGTCTTGCCTACACAATTAAATTTCTTCAGTATATATCTAGCTACCGGTATTTTTTCTGGGTACACAGAGCTGGGGGTCCCACTCACCTTTTTAGTTATGCGGTTCTTCAGCTGCATTAAACCAAATGGTAGGCGTTATTCACACAGACAAGGACAAAGCCCAAGGCCACACCATTTTTAACAGCTAGTATACAGTTCATTCATAGCTAAAAAAACAAAGGACTGAGTTCTGAAATGTAACTATGTTGAAATTACAAGGAGCAAAGACAAAAACGCTATTCTGAAAGCAAAGACAAAGACCTTGCAGATTACATTTATGAGAGAACAGTAAGCAGTTCACTTCCCTCCAACACCACAGAACAGTAAGCAGTTCACTTCCCTCCAACACCACAGAACAGTAAGCAGTTCACTTCCCTCCACCATCACATACCCACTTGCCTCCCAAAAAAACAAACCCTCTTACCTTTTCCACTAAATGATACTGCAAAATTGACAAGAAGCACAAGTGAGTGGTTATTGAAACTTCAGAAGCATGTGACAATGTAAAGAAAGTTCAGAAGATACCTTTATGTAGCTTCCTGTACTACTGGCACCAGTCATTTAATCACTGCTGCAGTCTTTGCTGGCAGTAACACTCCCCACAACCTTGACAACAAACCACGTAAATGATTTTTCAGTTAACAATAGTGAGGAAGCATCAGATTTGTGGTATATGCATCTGGTGCACACTCCTAGAGCCAAAGAAAACCACATGTGGGGGTTTCCGAGCCACCTCTTAATGGAACCACTGAAACAGGGGTTTCTGATAAGCCAAGAAACACACACCACCAGGTGCTAAGAATACTGCCTATCCCATGGTTCCAACAAAGTAAAGAGGATTTCAAAACCTCAGGTCTTCCTGCTGGCAGATCTGTTCTTTATTACCCGTGTCATTTTACACAGATAAAATTCATCCATTCCAGGCTGAAGCTCGCGATAGAAGCACAGAAGTTCTTCTGAAGTTCCGAATTGTTATTGTAATTCTTAGGTCAGATCCTTGAGTACACCAATTTATACGAACATGAAGACCCATTTCTACAACCCTACAAACAGGGAGATTAGGAAGTTGAGAGAGGTACTCAAGACAAGCACATACATTCATATGAGAGAACTGAAAAGCTTTTTCAGAAGACAGTATTTTCTATTGCCTCAATTACAAGAATATTATTTTCTCCTTTTAGAGCATTCAATTCTTCTGTCAATCACTACCTTTGTGATTCAGCCCCAAACAGCAAAACTTAATTAAAATTTTATTTTCTTTAAATAAATAAAGAACCCTAACTAAATCTCTAAAGAAAATATTTTGTTCCCTTGCTCACAAGTAGTGATTCGTATCTTCTGGGAAGAATTTTCCAAGTTGGAGCAATAGATAGAAGCATTGACTTACAGTCATCTCCGGAAAGTATCAAATACTATTAGGAAAGCAAAAGACTTTTTAAGCACAAGGTACTGGCTTCAAAGGGCAAAGTAAAATTTCACACCATAGAACTTTTCAAAGACTAGGACTGAGTGAAACTCCGACTAGATCTCTAGTCTAGTATCAAGTGCAGCTTGAAGAGGACCACTTCAGGATAATACAAACAGATTATGTTCCTGCTTGCAGAACATCAGTTGAAACCTTATTACTGCATATATCAATTTTGGTTTGGGGTGAAGACAAAACCAAGACCCATTATACAAAGACAGTTATAGTAGAAACAGCATGGAGAGAGGGAGAAAGGGATGAACAAGCATTTCCAGACACAGTACCTAAAGAAAATTCAAATGTATGGGCTTGTGTATAAAGCTTGTGAGAAAGAGAATTACACATCTTGAATTGCAGGCAAATTATTTTAGTGTATTATGAGACACTCCTGCTTGAGAATTATACACATTCTTACATCGCATTGTGTAGAAACATGTATTTGTGTAGCATGTCATTTACAAAATATATATGCAAGAGCATTTGTCCTTTCATGTTCTTCCCACATATGTGGTTATAGATTCTCAGCAAAAAGGAAACAGACAACAATTCCAGCTTTGAAAGTGATAAATGAAGACTACATTGCTTAATGTCCTTTGCTACCTTTCCCTTTAAGCTTGTCTTCACCAAAACAAATACCACGCAACAGGGAAGACAAATCATGGGCTATTCCCAATTCCTTCTGGACAACAAGACACTCCATTAGCTTCTCATTGAGAACCTCAGAAGAACTGCAAGTAGCAAACATCTGCTAAATATATTCCAGGATGTAAGCTAGTTCTAACTATTGCTCAAGTTCTTCAACAGCCATAGCTGTATCTCCCCATTTTTCAAGACTAGTTCTCTGTAATCCTGGTAAAAAGACTCCACTACTCTCCTTAGAGTTCCAGAGAAGCCACTGTGTTCCTGCTCCTGGAGGTTATATTGCCACCACAGAAGCTTCACAAGTTGTGAACAAAACTACTCTCACACACTGACAGCTGCTGATTTGGAAAACTACAGCCAGCTTTGCATCTCCTCTTCATACTTCTGGGGATCAATAAAAGGTTTGTCAATGGATCGGATCATTAGCTCACCACAGAACACACATTCTGCTGCCACAATATCATCAATGTCAGTTTTGATCTGTTCCCGACTCTGCTGCCCCTTCCCCAAGCTAATGGTATCTGCATCCTTGGGACGATGGTGGCTCTTGGACGGCTGACTGGTAGCTGCCAGCTTCTTCTGAAGATCTTCAAGTTTTGCCTGCTTATAGGCAGGAAGGTTTGGGAAAACTGCTTGGAGGAGACAGTCATAGTGAAACATGTGACCACACAGGAAAAGGTAAAAAGGGCGGTTTAGAAGTGGAAAGTCACAAGCAGCACATTTTTCCTGAGGCTCCACAGAGCCATACTTATTTCTCATTTCTTGGATGTCCTCTCGGATCCTCTTGGCACTCTGTGTGGCTTCCTCCATCTCTCTTTTCAGCTCCTCAATGTGTTTGTTGTAGTCCTCCAGCGAGTTACAGATTGCCTCCTTGAAATGGTCAATAGTGACAAAGTCTGGAAAGAACGGCAGCACATCTTCAATCTTCAGCAGGGCACAACTGGACAGGCAGGCCATTGCCTTCTTGACATCCTTCTCTTCCTGAACAACATGCCGAGCAATCTTCAACCACAGCTTCTTCCGGAGTTCCTCATCATCTTCAGGAAGATCTGCACAGGACTTGGCAAGATCGACATCCACCTAGAAGTTGGACAGACAAGGAAACAGAGTTAAGCTTCCCTCTTTGTTTATCCACCATTCAACTTCAAAGCCTGCTGTCCATTATAGGAGGCATTAAATAGAAAACTTCTCTTTGCCTAGGACTGCACTACAGGCCTGCTCCTTGTTTACATGTCAAACGCCTCTACTCTCCACCAGTATTACCCCATGATGATTTGCTTGCTACCCAACAGAGAACAAAGCCCAGCACAAAAAGGGCAAATCCATGTTAGAGTATCTTTGCTGGTCACATATTTCAGATAAGACATAGCAAGGTCAATAGAAAAAAATCCAGCATCTCAGTGAAGGTCAGATTAAGCTGACAAAGGCATTCTTCTGTGACAATTTCCACAGCTAGGAACTGGAGGTAATTAGAATCCTTAACAGTAGCTATATAAGTCTTGCATAAAGGCAGATATGTTAATAGTATTTTATGTCAGAGACTGAGCTTAAGACAGACAGTACTCTGCCTTGTACTTTCCATGCCCCTACCCTCACTTATGGCTTGTAACAGTCAGCTGTCTACTTAAAACAACTGTGAAAGCACAGAAGTATGTTAACAGAGACAGGTCTTTCCTCCTAGCCTTAGCTGCACAGCTTCAACACTGATGAGTCTGTCCAGTTCTCAATGCTCCATTGTTCAAGGTAACTTGAATAAGTTACATTCCTGTATATCATAGCATGCACAGACACACACACACCTGTAAAGCGAGATCCACAGCCTCCTCATATAACTCCATCACTTTGTAAATATGGACACATGCATGGTGGTGCCCATGCTCTGCACACAGGCGCAATGCATACTTCAGGTCATAGTGGATCCTGTTTGGGTTGGTTCCTGCTTGCTCCAGGTATGATAGCAGTGAGTCTGGTCGACATAAAGCGTAAAGAGACAATAGGTAGTTGTGAATGGCTTGCTGGGTTTCCTCCAACTGATAGACACAGAACTCCATATATCTAATGGCTTCATTGATCTGCTGGGTGCTGGCACTCTGGCTATAGTTAACAAGGGCTGGAATGAGGTTCCTGGCATCCAGTCTAGAGCCCATAGAAATCCAAGCATCAACTACCTTCTTGGGAATATGCTGGATGAGAACTGGAGAGAACTTGTAGAACAGCTTCTCATCTCTGTGCCTGGACAACACATTTAGAGCCTCATCGTACTCATCATGCTGGCAGTGGTGAGCTACTACACGCTCATAATCCTGCATGATGACTGCAAAGTACACCATGTGCTCTGTGTCACCGTGGCTTGCCAACAGCTCATAAATAGATGCCCGATTATTAAAAAGACAGTCTTTGTTTTTAGGACTGCTCAGGAAAGTGCGAAACTTCTCCCGTGTATCCAAATAGAGATTTCGCTGTGAGGGATCTCCTTCCAATATACCTAGCCAGTTCAGGTACAGCTCCGTCAACCACGTGGTCAGCAGAGTGGTCTGTGTCTTCTCTGAAGGTTTTAGGTTACTTAGCTTCTTAATCAGAAACTCCATCAGGGCCTCTTCTTGCTTGGCTTCAATGAACTTCAGAGCAATTTCCTCAAAGTAGTTCTGGGTCAGTGCGTAACATTTGGCACTGTCTAGATACCTCTTGTTTTGGAAACAGTGCTCTGCCTCCTTTGCCAGTACAATATCTAGACACTCTGGACGGTCCTTACAATACTCTTTAGCTAAATCAAATTTGTTCATATTCATATACATCTTCCACACGTCTCTAGATTCCCGTTGGACATGGTAGCGGAACACTACTTTCTCAGTGTGGATCCATATCTGCTGGACTGTGGGATCTTTGATCATGCATGTCAGCAGGCCAAACTTCTCCAGGAAGAGATCTTGGAAAACAACCTGCCCATTCAGAGTGCATACAGCCTTCACCCGGTCAGGCAGCAGCAACAGGAAGTGGAACTGGGTAAGTACAATGGATATGGGCTTGTTCACAGTTATGTCAATATCAGAAGGATAAACCCAGACCCGTTCATCACTCAAAATGGAATCAGGACGACTATAATCCAATGTACCATATAAAACACCATTTCCCATCATCCAGGCAAAGGAGCGTGGGTTGGAGCGCAGTTTCGGAGTGTAAAAGGCTATCTCACTGAATCCCAAGTTGGCCGGAAATTCCCGAAAGCTGGGCAAATGGTCAGCATGCATAGCAAATATGGAGCTGAAGCCTTGCTGCTCTGTTCCTTCAGGCACTTTGCCAACAAACTGGAAGAGTCTCTTCCTAGTGGTTGCTATAATAAAAAATTTCCCTTCTATCCCTCGTTCAATCTCCAAGCAGCAGACTGGGGCAGGTCCTGATTCCTCCTCCAGGGTGTAGACCTGTCGGAAGTACTGGTCAGGGTTAGTGCTGAAGAGGCTTCCTTCGCTGACAGAGATTTCAGCCTCATAGATCTGCCCCTGGGATGTCCCCACCAGGATGGGCCCAGTGTTGGTCTCTGAACCAAGAAATTTGTTCCAGCCCACACTTTCAATCAAGTGTCCTTTCCAGCGGGAGAGTGCCCGCACTTTCTGAACGCTTCTGTTCAGGTAAAGGCATTCACTGGTGTTCAGAGCAATCAGGAGATGGGAGCCTGCCAACAGGAGATGGGTATGGGAAGGAGAAGGAGAGAACAAATTAAGACTGTGCCTAAGCAAGCCAAATTCCTGAGGCTTCTAATCCTAACATTTGATAAGCTCCAATATCAACATACTTAATCCAACACTTTTCCGGGCATTCACAGGAATGTGGGGGATTTCCATGCTGGATCAGAACGGTAGTCTGTATGTTGCAAACTTACATTACTAGTCCCAGATGCTTTAGCAAGAAGGTATTGTGTTTCAATAAGTGTCCTAAGAATAACAGATTTCCCTACCACCCTGGCAGTTGGTGAGAGATACAAGCATCTCTTTCCAAACTTTCATTTAGTTTTTTAAAATCAGTCAAGGGTACAAACTGCAGATGTTTTATAGTCCTTTTTAAAAATTCTTATATAAACCATACAGCACAGAGTGATGGCCAAAAATTTCCTTTTACTGGCTTTAGCAGCCTTGCTTACAACAGCCTAATTGCATGTGATCATTTTAGAGAGTTCTGAAACACAAGAAGCCAGTGTTTTACTACTAGCAAAAGGGCAAATCAGTAAGCAAGGTCCCTGGGCAACAGAGCCTGGCCGAGAAGATTGACCTGTTCTCCTTATTAACAGAACAGAAAGCAAACTTCACCGGAGCTTTGTTATGCATGCTCAATTGTACCACTGACCACTGTCTGTAAATATACATGGTCCACTGCCTCACCTGTGTGGTCCAAAAACATCTTGTAGACTCTGGCTTCATCTTTGCGTCCCAGCTCTACCTGATTAGGTTCATCTGGCTTCCCAAGATCAATCCTGCAAAGAGAAACCACAAAAGCATGCTTCCAACAAAAGTCCGTGTACACGTAACTCTTTACCTGTTTTCCATATTTGGCTCATGGCTTCTTATCCAGTTTGCAAATATAAATTCTCTAATAACTTAAGAAAAAAGAGGCAAGGGGAAATAAGCAATAACTTCAGGACTCTGGCAGCATTACCTGAGAATGGTGTCTTTGCCAAGGCTCATACAAAGCTGGTTAGAGGACACCACTAAGCTGTTAATTTTCTCTGGAGGAGCAAAATCAATCCTTTGCTTGTTAAATATTGGCGTTTCCTTCTCCAGTCGTGCATTCACATATCCTGGAGAAAGAATGCGAACACTTAAAAACTAAATAAGACAAAACCCCACAACAATAATCCCATACTGCATCAAAATCCAACCTAAAAGACTAGAAGGATCATTGCCTGCACTGAGTTTTACTGAAAAAAGCATGCCCCATGGAGCATGAACACAAAGAGCAGCACTCATGTAGATATGTATAACAGGAAAGAAAAGTAATAATATGCTTTACTGTCTCGTCACAGAACTGCAGACTTGTCATAAGCATTAATTTGAAAGCACATCAAATTGCAGGGGATGCCAGAAAACTGTCACATAAACTGCAAAAAGGGCTGAAAATGGGGGTAGAATCACATAATAATTTGTTTTCCTTGATTGACAGTTTATTTGTTCAAGACAGGAAGGAATGGCTGGTATTACACAAGACACAAAGAGGGCTCTGAGCAGACACTACCATATAAGCTACCCAAGAGATCACTGTGGCATTAATTGAAATATATTTCTCTCTCATTCCATGTTGGAATTTAATGAGCTTCCATACTTTACACCCATCACACACAAGCTAAAGCTTTTTTTAAAGCCACATTGGGTTTTTCTATATCCACATAGCAGAATTCATCACAGAGAGAAGTCTGTTGGATCGTTTGCTGTGGGGAACACAGCTGGAGTCACAACAATTCCTTTACCGTAAATCTGTTTTACCAACCATAATACTACCCTAACTGCAACTTTCCAGCTTTTGTGGGAAAGCATGGGAACTACTTATTAGAGCCAAAACAATAGCTCAGACTTGGTGATTGCTGAATCAATACTCCAGTCTTGGCATAAATCACTTCCTGAGCCAAGACCCATTTAGACTGGTTTATCGGTTCATGGCAAACCCCAACACGGAGCCAGACTAACCTAATCCTCAGATCTTTTCAAAAACCATGCCTGAATTCTAAGAAATGCCCAATGAAGTTAAGGCTAGAGTTACAAAGTTTGACAAGACACAGCTACCTCATAGGACACACGCTGTGTTCGAAGCCCAAAGAAGCAAACCTGGCAAATCAATGAACTGAAAATGGGCATGTGTACAACCAGAGCAGGTTAGCTGATGTGACTAATTAAGTATTCAGCTAGCCAGTTTAGTCCCAGCCGGCTTGGGAAATTTGGTATACATGGTAAGGCACATTGAGAGATTTTTTTTTAAAGGAGATCTAGGTGGAAAAGGTAGAGAATGGAGAAAGTCTGACTCGAGAGAAGCAACATACTTCTGGAGAAATGTGTTAATAAATAAATCTTAGAGGTATAATGCTTTAAAAACCTCTTATGATCTTCAGTACACATGGGAAAAGCACAAGATGCTTTGGCTATGACAATGGCAAAAGCCCAGCCATAGGCAAGCAGTCAACAAACAAACTTTTAAGACAGGTGAATCTTTAATACATGTCGAAGTGCAGAAAAGCAGCACACCAGATTCAGTTTACACTGCACATGGGTAGACCTCTGCACCAAGAAACATGGGACTTAAAGAGACCACGCCACTCTACTTCTAAATGAGAACAGCACTCTTTACGAGGAAGCAAAAAACTACAAAAGTGCTCAGATAAGCCTGTACATTTTACACATATTTTACACAAACTGTAAAATAAGAACACATTCAGATAAAATGAAACCCAGGTGTTGATACTCGTTAGCAAAATACTGGAACATATGTGCATCCACCAACAGATCTTATCACGAAGTTTCATCCATATCTGTCCCATGAGACAAGTTTTTCCAGTGACTGAATTTCCCATATGCACAAAGTCTTACATAACCTTCTGTCAAAGAAAACCACAGAGGATCTCAATCTGACCAAACTACCTCAGCTTGGAAGCAACACACACTGATACTTTGCCAGGTTAACACATGTGCTTTGCTCCATATGCAAATGAAGGATCTCTAAAGCAAGCAGATCCATGCAGCAGTTAGCCTGGACAGGAGGATCAAACCCAAAAAGAGCTACAGCAAGTTAGTTAAGGCTGTCCATGGCCAAAGCAGTCAACTAGGAAGGTGCAAACTTAAAGAAAACAGAAATCTGGAATTGTATCTCAGAGAGAACATAGTACTTCCACCCCACAGAGCACAGGCCTAACATTCTCTAAACTGCGACTAACAGCACCACTTCGAAGCACACTCCATACACAATGCAGCAGGACTTTAGGTTGGATACAGAGTCACTGCTTGGTTATCTACAACTCTGAGAAACAACACCTGCAGTTTAACAAATGCAGGGGACAACTAACTGAAACTGCTTTCAGGAAATTGTATCTTTTTCCAAAATAAATTTGCTTAAACTTCGGCTTGCCCACAAGTTTTACCAGCTCAAATTTTATTAAAAATTGGCAGTCTGCTCTGATTTAAGAATAATAAAAATCCTGATTAGGCTGTGCCTTTGCCATTTAGCAGTTTCACCAACTTCCTTTGCCAACATCAACTGTCAGCAAACAGGCAGATTTCTCAAGTGTAAAGCAGACATGACTGGAGACAGGTGTTGCAGCAGTCAAGAAGAAAAGCTGACCTGGCCTGTCCCAACACTGTTCTGCATTAACAGGTATTCAGGCCACTTATTCTCTACCTAACATTACAAAACAAAATAACAATTTATGTTAAAACAAACGCAAAGAACATACCTACTTCAGTACCTTGGCTCAGAGTAATTCTACCAGCGTATTTATACTCAACAATATATACAGTGTGACAGAATTCCTCAATTCTTACTGCATATATGAACCTCAGAACCTGGTTTCCCCAAAGATTCACAGTGGGCAAGACTATATGAAGAAAAAATTTGAAAGGATGTGTCCATGATTTCCAAACTTGTAACTCAAAAATGCCAGCTCGGCACAGCAGCTGGTACTACCATGACAATACCAGATAGAACAGAATCATCTCATAACCTACATTTCCCTGCCACACCCAACAAAATGTTGAATAGTGGCATCTAATAGGGAATGGTTATTGAACCTAATAAAGTTTGAATTTATCATGGAATATTCCTGCCATTTGTTTACTTTCTCTCACAGGAAAGAAACAACTGACTCGTGATCACGTCATCACTTTACATCAACTGGATGCCTCCCTGAGTAGGACCATATCCCAAAGCTTCACAGGGCCTGACAGAAAAGTTTAATAGTGATACAGACTGCTTTCTTAGTAACCTTGCCATCATGTAGTCAGCCTAAGGGAACCACTCGAAAGAAATGAAGTATTTGGAAACTGAGGTACAGCTGTGCATACATCCATAACACTGTAAGAGCTGGCTCCCTCGGAGAAGATAAAAAAGGAAGCAAAGTGATAAGATGTTCTCAACCAGCTACCACAGCTCTGAGTTGGGCAGGGCTGAGGTGTGGTTGGTTATAACTTGTGACTACAAAGGCATACGTCACTTGGATGCACGCGTGTTCGAGGGGCCGTGCAGACCCTCCCACAGATAACAGCACCTCAGTTCTGCCCAGCTGACCTGCATCACCCCTCTGCTCCGCCAGCAATCAGGTGCTCCCTGCGTCAAAGCATTTCACACAGCAAACAACGGAAAAACAAACCGCAGCTGAACGCTGTGCGACACACACAGCGATACGCCTTTTCCTGGCAGCACTGCCCACAGCCTGACATGTCCTAGTCCCCACCCGGAGCTGCCCACTCGCCTCCCCGCTCTCAGCAGGAACACCCGCACACCGAAGGCCCGGCCGAGTGCAGGAGGACACCTACCGGAGTGCGGGATGCCCACGCTGGCGCGGCTCTGCTGCACGGAGGCGGAGCGGTGCAGGGAATCCTCGTACTCGTCCAGGATGGAGGCCATGGCAGACGCCGACACCGAGCCCAGCGCCGGCCCCGGCGCCCCCCGATCCGCGGCGGCCGCTCCCCGCTCAGCTGACGCCCGTCACGTGGCCGCACTGCGCCTGCGCGCCGGGCAGGGCCGCTCCGCCCTCAACATGGCGGTGGCGTCGGGTGCGGCTGTGCTCGCAGTCCGGACCTTCGTGTCCCTGCTTCCCCCGAGAATGGCTGATCGCCCTGCGCCCTCGCTTCCAGGCTTGGGCTCCGTGCAGTGCCTGCGGCTTCTGCTCGCTGCCGTTGATGCCAGAAGGGTTCTGTTGAAATAAGAAAGGGCCTGCTCGAAAAACAAAGCAGTTTTATATGTCAATAACAATCATATGATCTTTTATCGGCAGTTTTGTATGCCAGTAATAAACCAGAAGTTCCCCTATGGGAGCTGGACAGTCTGATTTCGTTGCTGAATATAACAAGAGAGAACCATGCCAAACTTTAAAGCCTGTATTTGTGACCATATAAGGATAAAAAGAGGTAGGGTACCATCCCAAATGAACACTAGAGACCCCTCAAATGACCCCTTCCCAAATATGTGCGCATGTGTAATAAGATCTATGCAATTAATTAACATACAAATAAGGATTCTTGGAAATAGGCATAAGCTTCTGGGAATGTAAATACATATGCGTACAATAAATTGTATATAAGCAATAAAAATGTGAATCTGCATGTGTGTAATAGGCAGAGAGACCCCTCATGTCCCTGACGCTGTAACAAAGTAATGTTAGCTTTGTAACCTGGAGCTCTGGTTTGAAAGTTTTCTTTCCCGTTTTTCAGTGACATTGTCCTGTTGCGTGCAGCCGTGTGCACGAGAAATCCCCTCCTGAGTGCAGCAGTGTGCACCACTAAAATCAGTCCTGATGGTCCTACAAACACAGTATTTCATAGTGATTCTACTGACTGCAGCTAGGAATTGACTGTTTTTAATCACTCCTGTAAAAACTCCTGTGTTGTGGCTCTTGTGTAGTACCAAGTGGTAAAATCTTGGCTCTATTGCTAGAACGATGATTGAGGCACAGCATATGGGGATCTAGCATAAGGCTGTTCTTGAACTATACTAGACTTGCTCTGCAAGTTTATCGCAGCTTTCTAGACTAAGTGTGTTGGACCCAGCTTCCATATCACTAAATAGTGCCTATAACTTGGGGGTTTCTTTTGTTCTGGTGTGCTAACAATTGTTATTTACAATTTTACCTGCTAGATTGAACTAGAAGAATTTATAACAATGGCATTAACAAAAAGACTAATCTCTTATTCAGCCCTTTGGGTTTTACGGAATCACAGAATATGCCAAGTTGGAAGGGACCCTCAAGGATCACTGAGTCCAACTCTTAGGCCTGCACAGGACCATCCCCAAGAGCCACACCATGTGCTCAAGAGTATTGTCCAAATGCTTCTTGAACTCTGTCAGGCTTGGTGCTGTGACCACTTCCCTGGGGAGCCTGTTCCAGTGCCCAACCACCCTTTGGGTGAAGAACCTTTTTGTAATATCCAACCTAAACCTCTCCTGACACAACTTCCGGCCATTCCCTCAGGTTCCATCATTGGTCACCACAGGGAAGAGATCAGTGCCTGCCCCTTCTCTTCCCCTCATGAGGAAGTTGCAATGAGGTCTCCCCTCACTCTCCTCCAGGCTATATAAAATGAATAGAGATGTATATGTGTATACTATGTGTTTGCTATATACTACACTGTGAGTTTATACTGTATGTTAGATGTAATTTTCACTTTCTGGAAGGAAAGGAACAGAGAAATGTTGTCCCACAGGGTACAGGACAATTTGCAACACAGAGGGATCCATTACAAGATCGAGGAAGTCTTCCCAAACTTAGTTTGGACATCAGGTGGCAGTGAGGCACCACTGACAGCAGTGGCATGTGGTTGCCTTTGCATAAAGTTATATCTCCTTTTTCTCTGGTCTTTTACCGGACACCTCACTCCCATGAAGTAGGGCTTTGATCTGCATCACTCAGCCTCAGGCCTTCACCCCAGGGCTGAGCCAAACACGCAGGTCCCACGCTAACTGGGTTCCTGGAGGCTCCCATGGTGCCTCCACAGGGTCACCTCTGCCTGCTTTGCTAAAAACAGAACATGGCTTTTGCTGACTCCACCTGCCTGCAAGCACTGGCAGGAGCCAAGACCCAGTTCCAGCCTCTGCTCTTTAGCCTCTTTATGTGGCAGCTCTGAGCCAAAATACCAAAACCACATTCTTCTGCTGTCTAATCATCCTGATCATCATAAGCAGCCACTGTTCTCTCTCAGCTTCTTAAAAGGTACATACAAATTACATTAAGTTTAGGGTAATGAGTAGGAAGGGACTTCTTGGACTATCAGATCCATTCTCCCACTCCTGTAGATACCACATCATATAGTCCTTTCTCTATTCCTATCAAGCTCTGTCTGAGAATGTGGGTATTTTTTTCCCCAACTGCTCCAGTTGGTGCCTGTTCCAAACACTCTCAGGATTTCAAGCTCTGATTTCAAGCTCTGATTTCCAGTCTAACATAAGCTGTGGCTAGTCTGAATCCTTTTGTTCTTGTTCAAACACTGTCCTTTATCGTACAGCACATTTGAGAGCGTTCATTTCCTCTGCAAAAATCATAACCAATGACAGCCTTCATTCAGATATGCCAAATTCAGGATTTATCAAGAAGTTCCTACCCTTCTCATCTTAAAAAGAGGAGGCAATTATTTTCCTGGAGCATCCAAGTAGTTCTCTGCATCGGTTGCAGCTTCAGCTTATGCAATGAGGTCAGAGCTGAGCATAGGTTAATCCCTCATTTCAGATGAAGTCTCCCCCTGCTGCCTTCAACAATGATGCTCATACTTTTTCTCTTTTTAGTCATATTTTTAGCAGTAGAAGACTGAAGGGTTATTTGGTAGGGGGAAATAAACCGTCTTGAAATATATCTAGAAATTAGGCTAAATTGACATTTTGCACGATAGTCAGTGTCCAGCTCTATGGGCTGTTTCCATTCAAAGCCTAGATTAGGACATATCTTTTTTTTTTTTTTTTTCCTTGGTCACGTCCAGAAATGAATGAGATTTTTTTTTCTTATTCTGGCAGATGTTATAGCCTGTTAGGGCTGATAGCTCATGAGAAACCTGTGTCTGATTTTAGTGTGGTTAAATTGGAAGCCAGATTCTCACCTTATTTGGAAATGAAACACCAGCCTAAAACTAATCCAGGCCCACAAGCCTGCTCTGTTTATCTGCACTATCATCTGCTGTGATTATTTAATTTACAAACATATGCAATAATTATATCCCAGTGCTACATTCACAGATTTGGTATTCTGAAAAGAAGAGGAGAGCAAGGGTTGCAGGCAAAAGATTTATCAGCTCTTTGATTCACCAGGAATGTGTGGAGAATCAGACGATTACATTTTCTGTGTAGCACTGGTATAAGTCTAGAAGAGGAACTTGTGGGAGAGAATCTAGGTAATTTTGGTGATATATTTAGATTGGAAACCTAAATCCTGGTCTTGTTTTGGTGTGACTGTGATCACAGTTGCAGTAATTTGCAGTAATTTTAATTTACACAGTTAACATTTTCTCCAAGCTATGGACACAGCTATCAACATCTAGATGTTATGTCTTAGCTGTATGACATGCTAATCTCTTCAGCTGCCTTGAGGAACAGATTCTAGATAATGGCCTTGACAAACATGTAATGTGTCCAAGGTCCAGACTTCCAGAATATTTAGCCTGTGTGAATCTGGGCTTTCTCAACACTGTCTGTGTCATTCCTGGCTGCCCTGTCCAGCCCACACTTTGTGCACATTAGTGCATGTATGATTGTAGAGTGAAACAGTTCATTGTCCCGCAGCAGATGACTGTGTGATCCACAATCCAAACATGAGTTCTGATGCAGAGGAGACGGCAGGAAGATGTGGCTGTGGGAAGAGGTAAGGGCAGAACCTAGTGACACAATTATAATTTGAATTAAACCCTGGACTTCCTCTTAGATTTCCACTACAGATGCAGTACTGATCATCATTCCACCTCTCTGTATACAGAATATTCCTTCACTGCGATAAACATAAAAAATACAGTGCATTCATAAAAGCCATAGTCAAATAGGTGTAATTCCCCAAATGCAACAGCCTCCATAAGATACCAACAAAGATACAGCTGTACTTGCATTGAGGATAGGGCTGCAGATACTGATGTTCCCCATCCAATCAAGAGACTTTCTCCCAAGAGAAGGCAGAGTGTTTTTGAGTGACCACTTGAATGCTATGTACAAATTAATACAGTAAAAGAAATTGCAGTGGCTGTGTCCCATGGGTATCACAGTTACCCATGAGAACCTGAATTGGAACCTACACGAGGAGCCATACAACAATTATAATTTATCCTGAAAGAGATCAAAGCTCACAAAGAGTTTGCCAGAGCCCACCTCCTAACGATTAACCAAGCTCCCAAGATCTTCAAACTCATTGTCAGGAGCAGAGTTCCTGCAGACCAGTAAACACTGGGTGGAACTGTATTATGCCAGAGCAGCAATTGCATACCACAGCTCCCCTGAAACCTTAAGAAGTTTTCCCACAAGTGAACTACCAAGGTCTGTTGATGCTATGTATGTACTCCAGAGCATTCTGCCCTTTGTAAGCCCACCAAGTTCCCCCATGGAAACCTAGGGCGTAACATCTCAGTCCTACAATGAGTATGCAAAGGACAGGAACATTTTTCTGGTCACCAGCACCCTGTGGCTAATCCCTTGGTTCTGATCTTCAAGTAACATTCATAAAGGATAAGCTTAAAAGCTGAAACTGGTAACTTGGTGGAGACAGTGATCTCACAGCATTTTATGGTTTTCCTAGCAATCCCTCTTCAACCCAGTCCCTCACTGTTTGGTGTTAACTGCCTGCCTTTCCCTGTTTCACAGTGGGAATATGAACTTTATCACTTCCCTCTTGTTAATTCCCTCACCCATTCCAGTTAAGTGTTAACTCCTCTTTTTTGATAAAGTGTCTAATTGATTGACATAATTAAATTAAGCTCAGACTGTCGTCTCCCAACCTGTCTTTAGTCTGAAATTTGCTGTTTCTTTTTCATATTTAAAGAAAGGGCTTTGAATGCCTTAAATCTTGCCTGTTCTTTCACATTTATCAGTTGATGTATTAGAAGATGTACCTTGTCCAGCAGATGGCAACACATTCCTAAATTATTTATAGAACAGCTGAGAGGTAGGACTTGTTCCTGTGCAAGTCAGATGGAAGATGAATTTGTCTTTGACAAAGGGGCTTAGCACAATACAGGTATTTGTCTTTCCTTAGAACATTTAAGAAAATATTTTTTGTGACATTGTCATGTCATTTAAACTCAGTATTCTGTAGTCTTAAATTGTTGTGGCTCTTTGCCTCCACATTTAACTAGAGTGGCAGTGAACAGATGAACCAGAACATCTGTGTGCATCTCCCATGGCATGCTCTTATTTTGAAGAAGCAATAAAGTAATTCAGAGGCCAGTATAGTGAGAGCTGTATTCAAACGTCATTTCTCTCTCTCTCTTTTTTTTTTTTTATTTTCCGAAAAGGTATTTTAAAACCACACATCTCCAGTTCACACCAGAAGTACCCATTAGGTGCTCTAGAATTGCAAAGTATTTTTGTTGCTGTGGGCTCAGACACTAGAGAGTTCCTATCAATCAAGAACTCTGTATTAGAAAAGCAAATACTAGAATATTTTTTCCTCTGATTTCAGTTGTTAATTTTTCTGTCAATAGCCACTGACTGCGGTGGCTGTTTCTGCCTCTGTGAAGTTGATAGAAAATGATATGAAGAAGCATTTGACATCACTTCCTGCAGATTGCAGTGACCAGACAAGGCACACCACAAGGGAGAATCGGGCTCAGGCTCTTTTCTTCACCCTTTTGTCTGTCACTTCTTTTAAGTGGTAATTACGTTTGATTTTTCCCAGGGAGGGTACACACTCAGCTGCATGACAAAACACTGGGTGATTCAGCAGTGGTTGTCTCATTGCTTATGACTATGAATGCGACCGGCTGGGCAGCGGCTGTATCTTGATTTCTTCAACGTGTCCCTTGGCATCACGGACCCGGGTTGCTCTGGAACCTGCACTCCAGTTTAGCCCCGCTTGCCCCGCTCTCAGTCTTAGATCCCCACTCACCTGCCCCAGTGCACAATGACATTGTCACCTGTTCGCACCGTCCCCCCCATTTCTCATCATTTAGGGTTTTTCTTGCACAGCACCATAAAAGGATTCAGAAACGTGATCCAAGGGCACCACTTGCAAAGAGAGCATACTGACATACGCAGCCCACCTGTGCAAATGCAAGTAACGCCAAAGGCCGGGTTTGCTCACTACTGTGTTAAGAGTGGCTGATAATTTTTTCTCTCTCCCTTGGCAAGAAGGGAGCCCTAACATTTTTAAAACTGAGTTCTGTCAACTCCCAAAACATGAGATATTTTTTCTGAGGCAATGTGAATAATTTGGTAGGCTTTGCAAAAACGATAGTGGCTTGCAGTCTGTGACTTTCAGACAAGACTCAGGAGCAGAGTATCAGCCAGGCAGGCAGAAGACAATGTTGTCAGAGGTGAAGAATAAAAGATTGTTGGAGGTGAAATATTGCTCAGGAGCCCATGAAGTCAGGACCAGTAGCTGCAAAAAAAGGTCACTGTCACAATGTCCCAAAATTATAATACTGCACTTCAGAAGGGAAACTATATGGAATAGTTTGCTCTGATCCATAGTTTTGTCCCCACAAGGGACAAGCCCTAGTTTCCTCCTCATCCAAATTGGTTTATGTACTGGTCTTAACTTGGTCAATAGGTGAATTTCTCCTTCCACGGCAGCAGTGAGAAAAATAGCTAGAATTATTATAAATGGGCAGAAAAGGAATTGTCTTCCTCTAAGTGACTCTTTCTTTTAAAAACAGGACTTTGTACAGATATATAAAGTTTGTTTGATGGTAACAATCACACACTGCCTAAATATATAATTTATTTCCACTGTAAATCACTTTGTATTCTAATGGAGCAGCTTTTCTATTTCATTTAAGAAGTGACACATGATAGTGCAGCTCAGCTGAGTAACGGCTAAATGCTAACGGTACCTGAAATCTATATTTGATCTGCCTGAAAAGAGTTTGATCTTCTGCACTTAATTCCTGGTGGATGGGAATTCACATCATGAGAAAGACCGTCATAATTTGTACTAATTATAATTCCTGGGAGAGAGGCCAAATACAGCCTTGCAGACTGTGTATTTCCCACTCAGGCACAGATGATTTTGGCAGAGGAGAATGTCAGGCAAGCAGCGTGCAGTGGGGCTTTCCTGCTGTACCTGCTACCTACATGGCAGAGCTGGTCCCTGTGGCTGTTGGTTCAGCAGCTCAGGGAATGGGACAGACTTTCACTGCAAAAAACCCCAAACTGTACAGAAAAATCTAGAAAACCCAAAATGTCTGACTCCTCACTGTGTTATGGAACTAAACTTGCATCTTCTGTTCGCTGTCAGGAGCAAGGCAAGACCTGAGAAATGAACTCCTGGGAACTGCCGTGTTGGTTTGCTTAATCACATAGTTTAAATATAGATTAAAAATCATTTAAGCTCCTTGACAAGTTGTGTGTGTCAGCCAACGGCTGTCAGAAGCTGCAAGGTGAAAAGAGCATAGTCTCAGAGCATAGTCTTAGAAGGAAGAAATTTTAGGAAAGGAGTGAGAGAAAAAGAATGGAGTGGGGCAACAGTGTATCTTCTTAGGGGGCATCCATTCCCAAGTAAACAGTACACAGGAAACAAGAGCTGTCAGGTTCATCTCTTCCCCCTGCTAGTAATAACAGTGAACAATTTGGTGAATAATCCCTCATTTACATTGATTTCTTCTGATTAAATGGAAATGTCATAGTTCACAGAATGTCAGCCTGTGTCTGAAGTGCACTGAAAAAGCTCTGCGAGGTCCTCACTTGATGTGCTGCCTCCCTTGGCTGTGGTGTATTGTGTCCTTTCCAGTCCCATTGGAGGCACAGCCACACCTCACACATTGCAGCACTTTTTGCCTTTTCCTGAGCAGTTCAGCTATCACCTGGCTCTGAACTAGCACTGAAGAGGGTGGCACCAGAAAAAGCCAATCGAATACAAGCCAGTCCCTTGAGACAACAGCCACTTGCTGTAGCAAGACTATCTGGCACATGTTTTAGTAGCAGCCTCATTTCTAATATCATCCCCTTTTTTGGTGGCTGTAGAAATTTAAGGCTGTGCTTTAGTAAAAACTCAGAAGGGGTTGATTAAAGCAAACTGCTAGAGAAAACTGCAAAGAAAAAGCCTTCTTCCTTCTTGTTCCCAAGAAACTTGTGGGCTGTCTCCAAAGAGTGGTCATGCTTTGTCCACTGAATCTGAAGGGTTGCAGTGCTTGTGACTTCCTGCCAACCATAGGGAAAAGCATTCTAGACTGTGCCTGGCTTAAAGACATCTTCTCAAGTTTAGTATTAATATAGGTGAAACATTTACGTAGCTTCTCGGTGTGGATGCAAACCACAGCAAGACACAAGCTCAGGAACTGCTAATCAGAGGTTCCTTGCAGCACAAACCTGCCTAGCGCAGACAGGTCTCCCTTGCTGAGAGCACCATGAAGGACATTGTGGTAACCAAATTAGTGGTGTTCACAGACAGCCGGAGTTTAGCTCCTCCATTAGGACACATATCCACGTTCAAAGCTGATGTTGCAATACTAGGTATTGCAGGCATTAACAGTTTCCCTCCAGTGTTTCCAATCACTTGGAGGTGCTATGCTGGTGTGCGATGATTGCTGTGATAGTGTGGCCACATCTCTCCTTTTAAGTGGTGTTCTCCCACTCCTGTGTTTGTTTAGTCCTACTTCTTTAGACAGTAGGCTCCTGAGGGCAGGGATGGAGCCGTCTTCTCAGCTGCCAAGGGCACATTGTGGTGTGTGAGCTACCAAAGGTGAATATGAAAAAAGGCAGCAGGCTGGGAACTCCTGCACGTGTCCATGCAGCTGGAAAAATACACTCTGTGGCTTTTGTCAGAATGTAGCAAGAGCTTGCCTGGGTCAGATAAGTGACTGTACTGACAGTCACACAGTTAACAGATGTGATATATTTCGGGCATTTGTTTTCCATTGTCCCTCACAATATTGACCAGCACTGTTGGTTTTATTCCTGTCCTGATTTTATGGCAGAAATCACACATGTCCTAGATGGGGCAATGGCCCTCCTTCTTTTGAAAAGGAAGCAGGAGGGGGACGGATGGAGAGCGGCTTTCCCGTGTGTGCACGACACAGAGCACGGCGTGGCACCCACCGAAATTCCGAGGGCAGGAGCTGCTCAGAGGGCATCGCGGCGGATGGGGGTACGGCACCGGGGCTCTCGCCCGCCAGACGAGGCGGGAGGAGGCGGCCGGGCCAGGCAGGGCTAAGCCCGGCCGCCTCCCGGCGGGGCGGACCGGGGCGGGACTAGGGAAATAGGGGCCGGTTTTGTGCGTAGGGCGGCAGGTGCAGTGATGAGGAGCGAAGCTCAGCGGGCTGGAGAAGGTGGCCCCGCACGGCAGCCCCGACAGCAGCCCGCTCGCACGGGCATGGCAGTGGCCTCGCCGCGCCGTTCCCCTCGCTGAGTCGTGTCGAGTACCCTGCCAGTGCCATTGCAATTGCCATGCCTCCCCAGGAACTTCTGGATTACGCGCCCGCCCTGCGGAGACACAGCCCGCCCCGGGGCAGCGGCCCTGAGCTGGGCATCAAGTGCGTGCTGGTGGGCGATGGCGCCGTGGGCAAGACCAGCCTGGTGGTCAGCTACACCACCAACGGGTACCCCGACGAATACCAGCCCACCGCCCTCGACACCTTCTCGGGTAGGTGCCCTCCCGGGCTGAGCGGGGTCTGGGGCGGCGGGGAGGGATCCCCATCCGACGCGGCGCCGGGATGAGCGGGGCGGAGGTGAGCGCTCCCGGTGCCGCACCTGCCGGCGGTGCTGCGCTCCGAGGGCTCTGCGGTCAGCGCAGCCCGGGGGCCCACAGCCCGAGGACATTCCTGTGGCCCGAACCGAGTCCCTCGGGCATTTTGCGAGGTTTAGCAGATGGAGTTCCTGCGTTCTGCAGCTCTGTGTCAACTCATCGTGTGTCGAGTGGGTTTGCAAGTGCCGTGAACCTGGGCACCCTCCTGGTTTTGTGGTGGTGTTATGACTAAATAGATGGGGGGGCTTAAATTTTTCGTTATTGTTGTTTGTGGTGGTTTTAGCTTCAGAAATATCACAGCATTGCACTGTAGGCTTTCTAGCTTCAACTGACATTCAGGAAAACTGTCCTGTTCCCCACGTGTGTGCTGAAGTTAGCATTGAAGAGAGGTTGGCAAAAAGTTGAAGAGCTTTGTAAGTCAGGCTAGGATTACCTTCCCTGTCAGCTGATGAGCTCTCATTAGTTTCCACTTTTCTAAATGCTATCTTTGTTCTTTTTCTACATTCCTCTTCCTTTGGGCTCCGATTTCTAATATAAACCCCAGAAGAATACAAAGCCCTTTGAAAGATTTCTTATCTTCATTTGATATGAAGAAACACAACAGTACTTGATAATACAGATTGGTAGATTAGAGATGTGCTCGAGTCAGACCAGGAGTGAGACATCTAGTGTGTCATAGTCTCAGGGTGCTTAGAGGGAGTGTTTTGTTTGTCTGAATGTCCCCCCACTTGCTCACTCTTACACTGGGAATTGTTGATTTACCTTGACCCTCTCCAAGTTCTTCCACTGTCACTTGAAGGAAATGAACTGGGAACATGTTGCTGTTCAGGGTCCAGCAGCCCTTTGGGAACAAATGTAAGGAGTCATGAGTCCTTCAAGGGAAAGGTTACTGCTCTCTCTGCTCGCTTGACATTGATGCGTATTGTTTGGGCTAAGAGAGCTTTAAAATCACTGTTATTAGCCTGCTCATTTTTTTTGAAAGGGCAAATCCATAATAAAATTATGCAGAGAGGTGAAGGCAGCATGAGTGCAGAGATGCCCACATTAGCAATAGGCAATTTGAAAATAGCTGCACATGGGTTTAGCCCCTGACTGGATGTCCCAAGTACTAAGCCTGCCTTCAGAGGTGCACAGGATTTGCTACTGATAGAAATCAAAAACATTAAAAATGGGTATTCTGAAGTTCAGTTTCTGCTTTTTGGGAGGAAATGGGAGAATAGATAAGTTTCCCTTCCCACCCCTGCTCTTAACCTGGATAAATCTGAGGAAAGTTCCAAATTATGGTTCAGGATGCAGTTCAGAAATTTCAACCCAATTCCTCCTACTCTTGGGGAATACCTGCAACTGCAACTGCCAGCAGAATTGAGCAGTTTACATCCTGACTTTCATCCTGATCATGGGACTGTGATGCCAATAACAAGATAGGGCAAGGTATTGCATTAGGAGAATGGCTCTGGGACAGTGACCCAGCCACATACATCTGTCTGGGTGCCACCTCCTGCTGGGTGTCGCTGCCAGGTAGAGCAGCCTTGGGTGAAACGCGTACCTGGTGACCTTTCTCCACCAGGCTATCCTGTTCTGCCGGCCCCTTCACTATTTGTACCATGATCCATCCTCATCCTGAGGGCGCGGACCTTGTGAGGGCGGTATTTGGAGGGCTGTTGCAGAGTTGCTAGTGTAGCTCAGCCTAGCAGCAGATACGAAAAAACTTTGTGCAAATACTGGAGCAGTAGGTAATATATGTGGTGCCTGTCTTGTGAAGACAGCAGAACATTTCAGAGATGCTAATTCCTTCTCTCAATGCACTTATGAGACAGAGGAAACCAGATACTAGAAAGGCAAATGCCTGCTGCCTTGAAGATCAAGTCAGGATCTAGCAGGTTCTTTGATCAGGAACAGGTTTCTCTTCCTCCTCTGGGGCAGAGATATGGTAACAACCCAACTTTTTCCCAGTCGTAAGGAAGCAATGACTTTCAGCTATGCTGTGAGGAGTGGCACTGTGGTGGACGCACCCACTCCTTCATTTTTCCTCCAGCCTCAGTCTCCCACCAAACTTCTGGTCATCTTTTGTCTGTATCTTCCTCGTTCCCTGCCCCCCCCCCCCCCAAGTTTCTTTCAGGGAAAAGTATTCTACTTCAAAAGCTTTTGTTAAACTCTTCAAGTCAGTTGTTTCTATCAGTTTTCTCACCTGACTGATTACTTCAAGAATCACAAAAACTTGATCTTGCTTCTGGTTGGGAGTTTTTTTGTTTGCTTTTGTTTTTAATGAAGAGGAGAATAAAGCCTCCTCTTTGCACACAGCAATGGAGTTTTGCTAGCTCGTGTCAAGTGCCAGCATTGTCACCTTAGCCTCTATGTCTGCCTCCATTCACACAACCACAACCCCATCCACCTTGTCCAGACTTTCAGGCAACTTCCACCTCTCCAACCATTTTCTTCTTTTCCTCAGTTCCAAACCAGTCTCTGTGGTACCTATGTGCTTAAACATCTAACAGTTTCGTTCCAGATTTCCATCAGAGGTCCTGCCAGCCCTCAGTCTGAGTCAGCTGATACCACATGAAGGCTTACTGTGATTAGGGAGTGAAATGGGAGCAAACTTTACATGTGTAACTAAGCAGTTTTCCAATTTTCGGTGTGTGGATAGTCTCTGAAGGGGACTTCACCCACCACTGTTTCCTTAATAGCTTCTTCATTTCAACGATGGGTTTAGGTCTTTGTTTTTCTTTGGCTAGGACACTCACGGAAATTTTTTTTAAAAGCCAAATTTCTGGTCTGAATGGGAAAAGTCTCCCAATAGCTTGTTTGAGAGTGATTTGAGTTTCCTTGGCCAAGAAGCTAGGAGCAAGTTGCTGAAGTTCTCTGGTTTTATCCTTATCTTCTTTCCTGTGTTGTGGAAGAAGGCGAGTGGTTAATCAGGACACCATTTGGCTAAGGGTTCCTCTTCTCTAGAGGAACAGTTGCTCAGTAATGTGTAACTATTCTTTTAAAATACTGGACAAGTACACAAAACACCTGACAGCTAACAAAATCAGAAGGTCTGTTGCAGGCCTCTTAATGTTCCCAGCACAAGCTTCAGCTGTTTAGTGAGGTTTGGCAGGATGGTCATCGAGGAGAACAGACTTAAGTGACTTCAGTGAGTCTGTTCAATGGGATATGACCCACAGTGCTCGGGAAAAGCCCACACGAGTGTATATGTGTGCATGCCGATCAACTGTTTTAGACTCATCCTCATTCTCTTTCCGCTACAGTGCAGGTCCTTGTGGATGGAGCCCCAGTCCGGATTCAGCTGTGGGACACCGCTGGACAGGTAAGCTCTATCAAAGCATCGTTCAGTTCTGATCCTATGAAACAGAGACTGTTGCAGGCTTTGAGGAAGGCAGGGTTGAACTGGGAAGAAAGGAAATGCACTAGTCCAGCACCAGCAATTTGGTGAATGCCTCTGAAACTTGTGTCTGAAATGTGGCATGGCCACAAAATCAGCACAATGCTCTGCCTCTGAGGGTGTTGCTATCCTAGTTAACATGTGGAAAAGCTACTGAAGTATCATGCTGTTAGAAGATCAGTCCAGTGAAGACTTCTTTTTTCTTTTCCCCCACTTCCTTTTTTCCCCTCCCTTTTCTACAGGAGGACTTTGACTGTTTGCGCTCTCTTTGTTACCCTGACACCGATGTCTTCCTTGTCTGCTTCAGTGTGGTAAACCCAAGCTCCTTCCAAAATATTACTGAGAAGTGGATCCCTGAGATACGAACTCACAACCCCCGGGCACCAGTTCTGCTAGTGGGAACACAGGCAGACTTGCGGGACGATGTCAACGTCCTCATCAGCCTGGATCGCTACCATGTGAAGCCTGTGCCCCGGCCTCAGGCAGAAGGTCTAGCTGACAAAATCCGGGCTGAAGCCTACCTGGAATGCTCAGCACTGACTCAAAAGAACCTCAAAGAAGTTTTTGACATGGCCATTGTCAGTGGTGTTGAGCACAAAGCACGTCAGGAAAAAAAGATGACTGCCAAAGGCATCAAGACTCTCTCCAAGTGCCGCTGGAAGAAGTTCTTTTGCTTTGTCTGAAGCTGCTTTAAAGGAAGGGGAAAGAAACACCTAATGCCAATATTGGCTCTGCACCTTTTTGGAGTGACTGCTCCTATGGCACCAGCAAGGAGGGTATGATAAGCTGCTGGGCTTGGAAACCTGTCTCTTGCTGGGTACAGTATCAGATGCCCAGGAGACATGAACTAGATTGCCATTGTGCCAAGATATAGAATGGTCCAGGCAGCTATAATACCTGCTGGACATGTCTGTAGTGTCCCAGACTAAGGGGAGCGTTTAATACATGAAGACTCAGTACCCCAGAACAGGCAGGTTCCTTACATTGTTCAAAATGACCAGTTTCCTGGTCGAAGCTCACACTTTTGGAGTTCTGATGCAGCATAATAAATGTGGGGGACTTTTGAAATCGGCCTGTGTTTTGGCTGATTTACAGGCTTGGCAGAGAGTAGGGCAGGGGTGACTGCAATGTGGTCAGACATGGGCTGCAGAGTTTGTAACGTGAGACTTGGGTTCCCCCTCTGATTCTGTTTGCCAAAGTAGGTAGAAGTTACTTGGCTATGAAAAAGCAGCACTCTTTCTTAAAGGCCCTCTATTGAGAGTACCCTTGAGAAGGTATTTCCTAAAATAAAGGCCATTAGCAAGCTGAAGGGAAAATGGACTGGGACTATACTAATACTTCGAGCAAAATTTTTTTGAGAGGACTGTCTAGTCCACTGGCAGTCAGTGTTACAGTCCTATCCTAAGAGGTAGTTGTGAACTTGGGGACCTACTTTGAAAGGCTTTTTGTGTTTGTGGAGTTTTGAGAGAAAGAACAGGTGAGGAACAGTGAAGAGTGGCTCTGTCTAGCAGCGACAAAACTCTGTCAGCAAAGGCTTTATAACACTACCAAGGGGTGAAATGTAGAGGGAGAGCCAAACATGTAATGAAAGAAGAGAGAAGGAAGAAAAGGAAGAGAATAAAAAGGAAAAAGATGGAATGAAGAAAGTGAGATGGAGAAGGAAAGAAGAATGGATGTTGTTAAATGAAAGTTGTGATTCTACTTAGCTGAGATGCTAATATTCAGGGAGTCTTCTAGGGACCTGAAAAATTTACTAGTGGTATCAATTTCAAAGTAATATTATCCATACATTCAGTTCTGAATCAAAAGGAGGGTGTAGTAGAGAAAGAGAGGGATCCTCAGTAAAATCCTCCATTTCAGATCTACACAAGAGAACAGAATTTACCTTGTATGGTTCTTCCTGAGGGTGCAGAACAGGAAGGGGGGGTACAGGGCTTATTTCTGTTGTGCTTCCCTTTCTTAAAAGTCACTGCTTGATCTGCTGAAATCAAAAGCAAAGGCAATCCATGAAATTTCTGCTGGAGAAAAACATTCACTGTGTTTGTTCCCTTCCCCTCTCACCTGTTTCTCAGGGGATTAATATCCTGGTGAGTCTATTCACATTTTATTACAGAACTTTCATCAATTTCTGAATCTTCTTTTGCAGAGACATTTCATTTTGGTTTATGTAGCAGAGGGCGTGACAGATCTGTCAAGCAATACTTTCCAATACTCAGGGGCTTCTCTGTATCTGGCCATGGCCCATCACTTTGGGAATGCTCTGGAGTAATGTGACAGAAAGTGATACAGCTGTGGATGGTTTGCCCTGGATGAACAGCAAGCTTACATGAGCTACTGAGCCTGTAAAAAGACAAATGCAAGTAATGCAGTCTGGCTCTAAACAGATGCCTGCAATCATCTCTCACAACTATCTCTTTTAGTGGTGCAGCTCACGTAGTCCCTAGGACATGAGACAAGACTGCTGTCTCCCTGGGCAGTATTGCAGGATGAAAGAGGTGGACGAGCTTTCCTGCCAAGGGAAGTTGCCCACAACCTTGGAGCTACTAGTAGGGCAAAGCTTAGAGATCTGAAAAGGATAGTGTAGCAAAATGAGCTGAATGTTGAAAGGACTCCTCCTACTGAAATGCCATTCCGGGCCAGGAGGAGTCCTAAGAGATGGTGAGTATAGAGCAGGTAGCTAGAAGTGACATGTCTGACAAAGGTTTAGGTAGGACACCACTTCCTGAACAAAGCTCTCAGCAGTGCATCCCTGCATGTACTCCTACCTGTACAGGCACCTTTGGTGTATGACTAGTTCAGTTTGTTGGGTCTTTACACATTTCTTTAGCCTGTGAGACCAAGAGCTGTGGTGTGACTTGCCAAAGAGCATGCCATACCTCTATGGAGCATATCCACAGGTGGAAAGACCACCAGCCTCTCTCCTGCTGAGGAGAGCAAGGGTTGTCCTGCAGTAGCTTGCTATGAAACATGGATTATTTCATTCTGGAAAAGAAACTGTACTAAGAGCTACTTTCTTCCTCTGTGATTGCATCTAATATTTGGTCAAATAAATTTTTTTAATGTCCACAATTTGTGTTTGTAATTTTTTCAGTGCAAATTAAGTTGGGATTTAACATGGAGGAGGAGTTATTCCACTTTACTGACAGTAGCGTAAGAGGGAAAATAACCTCATTTCTTACTCCATGTCCTAACCACCATTAGCAATGGTAAAAATCGCCACATAGCTGAAACCTTCCAAGTTCCTTCTGTTGCCTCAGTTAATCTTTCTCTACGTCAGCAGCCACTCACGGTGAAAGCTCCTGAGGGGGACGGAGTAGCAAACATCTGAAGTGTTCAATGCCTCTCCCCAGAAGCCACCATCCAGGGGCCAGTCAGGAGGCCCTCCCAGCACACGCTGAATCAAGCCCATGTAGGGCTTGCATTTGGAGCCTTAATAACAGCATGCTGCTCTGTCATTAGGCTGGTAGGTAATTTAGCAACTGGTTTTATTTAACGTACCTTGGTAGTTAAACACAGTTCAAGTGCTGAAAATTTTTGTCTGTGCCACACAGGATGCAAAGGTTCTATGCAAGATAGCTCATGGGACTCCTCCTTTTAGCCCCATCTTCAGCATTATAGATAAGTCAAGACCCCTGCTTGTCCACATCTGGGCTCCCATAGCTGCTCCAAAGTCAGAGGACAGGGAAATGAGGCTGCTGAGGGTGGAGTGTCGTGGTTCAGCAGAGAGCTAGGAGAGAAAATGGACAAAAACCCCAAAATGTCACAGAGGTGATGAGCAAATAGGATTCAGAAATTAGAAGGGAATAGGAAATTACTGCCAACAAAACACGATTGGGGAACTCGTGTTTTGCATGAGGAGGTTGTTGTGGGGTTTTGGGGAGGGGGTGTTGTGTGTTTGTTTTTTGGTTTGTTTGTTGTTGGGGGGTTTGTTTGGGGTTTTTTTTAATTTTTTTTTTTTTTTTTTTAAACAAAGTCTGAGATCCCACTGTCCTCCTGCAATCTACTGTTTGCTAGATGTGAAGTAACCTGTGGGAATATTTGGAACTGTCTCCCTGCTTTGCAGCTTCCTGGCACTAAAGCTTACAGAAGAACCTGTGAATGGAAATAGCAGCAAAGTGTGAATTAACTTTACGGGGAGTGAGTCATTCCACTGAGCCATATCCTGTCATGTGCACAATAAGCACTCTAAAACTCCCTGAAACCTGTGAACAAAGCTGAACTCCTGGGTGGAGGGATGAATCTATCTCATTAAATGGAGTTTCCTACCAAAGCCACCTGAAGTGTCTTTAAAGGCTTGCTCTAGTCCTCTCCGTGGCGCAGTACTGGATCTGTGCTTTGGTAGTTCAGGCTTGTTTCTGCCTTGCAGCGTTGCTTGACCAACCCGTATTTTCAGATGCTTCTGGGAGCACAGGGGAGTTCCTGGGATACAGTTGCTAACACAAACCACCCCACCAAGCTGGATGAAGCTAGCTCAGCCCATTTACTAGGGCAGCACAATTCCTCACAAGTGATGCCGGAAAGGATCCGTATGATTAGTTGATCTGACTTTCTCCATCAGAGCAAGCTCAGCGTGAGATGCTAAAAGTACCTCCTTTCTTTCTCAGGACTCTGACTTGGATCTTGGACACCAGACTGCTACACAGTCCTTGCATCCAGCAAAGTAACTGATGAGGGATTCTCACCTGCACAGGCAACAGTGCAAGTACTTCAGTTCAGGTACACACTATGTAGTATAAATCCACATGAAGCCAGAGTGCTTGCTGCCACTCTCAGCTGCCATCTCCAAAGGAGCTGAGCTCAGGTGTCAGCAATGGTAGAAACACAGTATGGGAAGGAAGGACCCTTTAGTTTCTTTTCCCAGTAGGTAGCACACCCTAAAAAGGCTTAACTGTGCTGAGAAGGTTCCCAGCTGGCAACACTTTCCTGAGCTTCCACTGAACCCTGACTGGGAATTAATCCCCAAAATAATACAAAGTTTCATCTGACTCAGCACAGCCTCCTTCCAGCACCAGAAGGGCAAGTCTAAAAGTCCTTCTGGAGATCTTTATGTCCTGTAAGTTACATCCTATTTACTTTGAAGGGACAGGGTGAGTTATTATGAAGTGAGTTGACGGGAGTCCAGCAGGAGGAACCCTGCTGAAATGCAATTACCTGGGAATGGCATCTCTCCCATTTCCTGAGAGGGGTGTGATTGCATTAACAACCTTATCACTTTCTTAACAACCCCCAATATAATCCTCAGGTGCTAACTGGCTTTTTTCTTCAGATTGCTCCAAGTTTAATGCTATGTATGAATTAGGCAACCATTTCCAGCTTGGAAGCAGGATCTGGTTTGACTTTTCTCAGCTGTAGTGGCAGCTAAGTAATCTGCCTCACCTTTGTTCTTAATGCCTCTCTGCTGGATTGGCCCCCTCCCGTGGTCCTCTCTGCAGTCTCTCAAAAAGCAGTGTGGGAACACCAGAGGAGCAGGAGAGAGCAGATGTTGCTTAAACAGATGCTGTCACCACAAGGAATGTTTGTCCTGTCACAGACTGTGTGTTAATTGAACTGCTGCTCTTCCATTCTGCTGAGAGGTCCTCTCTGCCCAATATGCTCTCCTTATGGTCTGCTTACACATCTTGGCTCTCCTTTACAGCATTGCCTCTCCTGGAGCCCTGCTAAATCACTCCGTAGTGAGGCTGGGAGATAAAGCATTTATGCAAAGAAATCACTTGAACTTTACAATATGGCTCCAAGACTATTCTCCCTGTACTGGAGGATGCTGAGACCCAGCACCTAGTCTGCATCTGCTCACAGAAAAGGAATCAAAGAGCTGGCCCAGCTGGTACCTGGCCCTCTTGGAAGCTGCTTACTCATGTCCCTGCTGAGTCCAGCCCTGGGCTCTTCGTTCCCACAGTATAAATACAGCATTGTACTTGCAAAGACCTATTGCACAAGAGAGGAGGGTATGTTTCAACGTATCCCTGAGACAGGTTCCCTTTGCTGCAGACCCACGTGATTCCTGTTCCCAGGGTGACACCATGCCCTTTCCAGCTCCCGGACTGAGCTGCTCGGCATCCAAACTTGCTGGACTTGTTTTGGAGGTGCAGGAGGAGATGTGGGTCCCATCCTCCCCCTCCAACCCCTTATCCCCAGTGCTGCCCCTAGGGCAGTGTTGTGAACTGAAATACTCTGGTTTCTGCTGCTATGGAGGAACATCAGGTGCAGAGAAATTTGGCTCGGGGACAAGTTTCACCACGAGTCACTGAGCCAGGCTTTTCTTTCCCATGAGATAATCTTGGGCGGGGCAGACAATCTCTTAAAATTAAAATACAATGAAAAGACAAGGGCTTCCCAGGGTCTAAGGTAAAGCTCCCTTTCCTTGTTTTCTCAGAAAGCAAGCCAGGTTCTTCTGAAACCTTCCCCAGGCTTTCGGCGCAGCAGGAAACGTTGCGGTGGCAGCCTCAGAGTCAGGCCTGGCTTCTTGGCCTGGGCATGGTACCTGCTGCTCCCCCAGCTCCCAGCTGGCAGCCAGGGCCTACCCATGGGACCTGGCTCTGCTGGTGGTGAGGGGGAAGAGCTTGACCTCCCACGGAGGAACCTCCACAGACCTGCAGAGGAGGACAGTGTGAGAGTGCAGTTTAGCGAATGAGGCACGGACAGCAAAGGCGCCTTCCCGTGGCACCCCCACGGCTGCAGTGCCATCGTTGTGCTGGTGACACAGTGGGCTTTCTGGTTGGGGCAGCACTGGTGATTTCCAGGCAATTACCTACATGTGAATGCTTGTGGTGGTGGTTTAACAACACAGATGTTAAACTTTGGGGAGCTCAGGGCAATCAAGTCATGGGCTTGCCCCTTCTTCCACCATGCCCATAAGCGTCTTGCCCTGCCACCAAGCTTAACCATCTGCTTTGCCAGGTTAACACCAGGTACATAGCTTAGTGGCAGCAGGGACACAGGGATCTAGCTGTGATCTGTCAGGGATCTAACTTGGATCTCACTTGCGATGCTTCAACACCTCAGCCCCAGAGACTGAGGTGCTTTCTCATCCAAAAGGGAAAGTCAGCATCACGTGCTGCAGCAGGGCTCATCGTGGGAGGATTCGGTTTTCCCGTCAGAGACTGCATCCCTGCGGGGCTGGATGGGAGAGAGGCTGGGAAAATGCTGCCCAAGCAGTGAAAATGGGTTTCGGATGGTATTGCAGAGTCCTTGCTGCTCTCTTGCAGCAAGGCCTTTGCTGGACCCCCTGCCTGGGGAGCTGCGTGTGCCTGGGGACAGCTGGTGCCTGCCGTGGCCAGAAGCACTGGGATGGCTCTTTACAGAGCTGAGGCAGGAGGAGCAGCCAGCTATGAGCAGAGCTTCAGAAACAGCGCATTCATTTTCCCTGCCAGTAAGCCAGAGAGTGCCCGGGGCAGGCTGATGACGCACAGCACACCTGAGATCATTTTCATGGGAATAGACCCGTGAGAGACAGCGAGAGGAAGAGTCAGGGAAACTCTCCCAGCACTTCAGTCAGTGTCAGCATTCACAGGGCAGATTTCACAAGATAAACAAAAGCCTTTAATAACTGCACTGGAGGGAGACTTTGAAACCCTGAGAAACCTCTGCCAGGAAAGAAGAGCAGCAGGCTTCTCGTGGAGCGCCAATGCCACCAGCCAGCCAGAGACTTGGCGGGCGCAGAGAAAAAAAGGCTTGCAAAAACCAAACCGTAAAGATCCAAGTGTGGGTACCCAAGCTGTACTCCCAGCTGTGGATAGTAGTACACATGGTGCTATATATAGCACAGAGGAATATTCATTCCACTTGCTAAGGGGTTTTAATAACATGGAGCAGATGAAAGACATCAGCTACCCTGGAATATTATCTGGGCAGCAGCGTATAATTTGAAGGGAGGGTAGGAGAGGATATCTAATGTTGTGATATCTTCTATAGAATGATTTGGTTTATTTCTTGTAAGCTGAATAGATTTGTAGAATTACAAGTTATTAGCATCTAACAGTAAAGTCTTACATGTACAAGACTCCTTTCACAGGATGCTAAGCCTGAAATACGGGGACTGTATGCTAACCAATAAAATACAACGATCCCTTGGGAGGAAGAGGACATCCTGCAGTGCCTGCCTGACTGCCTTATGAGTATCAGTAACAGCAGTATCCTACCTCTTTTCACGCAGTGCATTTATTCACCATCTCCAAACATTTCTTTTCAGATTATAAGGACACTGCATTAAGTGTTGGAGAGAGGGTAAGTCTGAATATAATTTTGATTGTCAGAAACCTGGAAATGCAGACCCAGGCATTAACATCATTTCCCTGTGTGGTTTTGGGTGAATGACTTTCCCTTTTCCATTTGCAAGAGAGTTCCTTCCCCTCCATAGTATGGTATTCACAGAGTGCCATAGCAGGGTGAGGGTTATTGCCAGGAATATCACAGTGCTTCTCCACACAGTCCTCAAAATGGGACAAAGGTCCTGAAATGTGTCCAGACACCCGTCTCCATTATTGTCTTCTGTGAGTTTCCAGAGAGAACTGGAAAACCAAACTCTCTTGATTATAGCTCCAGATCTGGGGTTTAGGTAATTAAGGGAGAAATTCAGTATTCATTTAGAGCAAATGTCTCCAACCTTTAGAGCTGTTGAAGGAAACACAAAAACTGTAGCCTGCAAAATTATGAGGTGATTAGAAGGAAGCTCTATATCTACTGCTATTTAAATGGTACATATGCCACCTTGGTGATGCGGTAGGAGAGAAGGAAGACTGAAACACAGTGTCTTCATATAGCTATCAAGTCCCCAGAGAATAATAAAGAGTTGGATCCAAAATGCAGAATGTGGGACATTCATGTCTGCTCTGGTGCTTCCACCTGATGTCTGTAGCACAGGCAGAACTATCTGAGCATAGCCACAGCCCAGGTGGATGAGAGGACACCACACAGGAGGTGGGAACCCAGCAGCAGCAAGAACTGTTTTTGAACAAGACTCAGAACTAGCTTTAATTAAGGATGGAGAAAGAGCATCCCACTTTGAGTTTATCATTTTTAGGATGGGCAGAGGAGGAAGAGATGTTCACTCTGTTGAGACACCTCTGCAGAGCTTAGTAGACAAGAGCAACTGACAGGAGCAGCACATGTTTCCAAGAAGGCCAGCTCTCTGGATAGGCAGCTGATGGCCCGAGCAGGCATGCCCAAACCCATACTGAATTCTGTGTTGCTGGGCTGTCATGATACATGGCTGGATGAAGCTAGCTTTCCACCACCACGCTCTGATCATGCCTCCCAACTAAGGTGCAGCCAGGTTCTCAGGTGCAAAAAGATATATTTGAGGGGCACAAAACTCTCCTGTTGACACTTGCTATCAGGCATGGATTGGACAGTTTCCCTCTCCCCTTTCCAGAGGTGAGACCGCAATGGAGCTGCTGAGCACCTTGACAATGTGTTCGTCGGGAGGGAATGGGACACTGTGGGGTCCAGCCTTCCTTCTGCTTCATCCAGACATATAGCCAGTAAAGAGGTAGTTTTGCTTCTGCTAAATATCAGTGCTGACTTCACTGATGCTACCCTTCTGTGTTTTATTGGCACCTACTGGAAATCTCTGGTCATATCTGTGGTCTAAATAATTACATCCTCCAAGCAAGAGAGGGTGAGGGGGCAGCATAAGCATTTAAATTTTACAAATGGGACTCCACAGCAGTTTGCTCTTCTGTAAACTCATTTCTATGCATCAAAGAGCATAAATGAGTAGGAAGAGACCGAATTCTGCTCTCAACCTTCCATCCTAGAGCGTGGCTTCATTGGTAATTAAAAACTGCATCTTAGCTTAATTTTCTTCCCACATTTGGCTGTACTCTATCTTACCCCCATCTCAAAGAGGCATGTCAGTCCTTTCATATCCTCACTGGAGTTCACAGAGGTTTCCCAGCATTAATCAGAGGCAATTACCTTTGCCTCTTTAGGCAGGGATATCAGACCTGAGCCTAGGGTGACTCATGGCAAGATCGCTTTCCCCTCTAAGGTTCTTCCAGACATCTCCTTTGACTGGAGACCTCAGCTGGTGCCTTTGGTCATTCTACACCTGGGAAACTCTCCTGGCAAGTAACAAGTCCCAACTACTACACAGCCTCATGCGCTCCACATCCCTGTCTTTTCATCTCACTTGGTGGAACTGATAAGGGGGTTACAGGCAGGTGCTGGCCAGGAATTATCTAAACAACATTTTCACATTTTGATAGTTTATCTTTTCTCAATGGATTTTTGGGTGGAACAGTCCTGTTTTGGTGATCTCCTATTTCAATGCAGCCAGGGCTGCTGGACCACAGGCCTGTTCTCAGCAGTGAGTCTGTATGAACCCTGGAGGAACCCAATCACACTGACCACTCCTGAAGCAGACATCTCCAGGATTCCCATCTTCCAGATGAGAGGAAATGAGCTGCACCTTCAGCATTTGCAGCTCTGATGCCCTAAGAGCCTTGGCTAGAAGGAGATCCCTTTTGAAATCCCTTGTCTCTGTGGGAAGAGAGATCCCTCAGAGGTGAACACACCATGCTGCTTCTTTCATTTATGAGAGAAAGAACTCACAGTTTCCTAGAGGGAAAGTTTTCCGTGCTACAGAAATCCCAGGGTTCAGTGTGGGTCATAAGAAAAATATACGCTGGAATATGTGCTAGAAATATTCCAAAGTAGTAGAAACATATGTCCCAGAGAAGAAATGGAGTTTCAGGAATCTGTAGCACTTGAAAGTGAAAAATTATATTATGCACAATATGAAAGAGATACTTCGTTACCACTAATGTCACTATTACTTGCTAATCAATGTTTTTGTCATGCAGCTCAGCCTGCTGACACCTACTCTTGAGTGTTGGCTATAGAGAGCCTTCCCACTGAAGCCTGTGTAGATGTCATAGAGATCCTGACTGTGAATAAACACTCCGGTGGCCCTGACCCACCAACCTGCATGTACCCCCAGAGCTCCAAACAAGTGTTTGCAGGAGAGCAAAAGAAATCTGGTGATTTAAAAGGGAACAAACTTTCAGCACAACCTCTCTGGCTGGTCAGGAAGCTGAGCATTTCACATCACACCTGCCATGCTATGAAATGAAGTTGGAAAATTATGAGTGTTAGGGGCCTCTTGGGGTAATTGCATGAGGATTGCTGCTCTTTTATTTCTTCCCTTCCCCTCCCAGCATCCCACCAGCTAGGACAGATTCCTCTGCTGTTTCAAAATAATGTGGATGTTCTGTCTGTAGGTCTGGCTTTGGGGTGCTTCTGTGCAAATACATTGCTTTGGTGTTCTGGGGTCAAGAAGGAAAAATGAGCAGTAAGGAAAGCAACTGAAAATAAAGCACATCTCAGTAAAGAGATGAAAGACACTAAGGGGTAATCTAGTTTTGTGTAGAAGGGCCAGAGTTCTCAGAAACTCAGAGAGCTAGAAAAGGGCTTACTTCTCACAAGGGCTGGAAAGCTCCTTGTGGGGGACTCCCCACATGTAGGATGCTGCCCACAGAGTCCTGTCTCAGCAATGCTGAGTGAGCAGGGTATGAATGCTTTATGCAAAACATTCCTCTGCAAAATAAATATCGCTCTGGATATAAGGAAGCTGCCCAGTCATAATATGCATTGCTGATTGCAGAGTTGCACAAGAAGATGGTTCTGAAGTTGATGAGAGCAGCTCTGTAACCACCCTGAACTGGCAGGGGCTGGCTGGGCAGCTGCTCACATCCCACAGTTTATCAGATCATGCTGAACACGGGCCTATTTTCAAAGGCAGAGACTCAACTCAGTGAGCAGAGAGGAAAAATGGACATGAGGCAAAAGTGAAAATGTCTTCTGCGTGCTCCTTAATGACACGCACAGATGTGCTCCACTTCTGGCAGTGAAGGCAAAACAAATGAGCTGTCACTTCCATCTCTGGCACTGCTGGTGGCAGGGAAATCCTCTGATAATAGGGACAGATTTCCGATGTGGAAAGCAGCCTTTTTTTTTGGACTGGCTCTTCCCTGTTTACTAAAACCCTTTTTCATCTTCTTAGCCAGAATGTACATCCCTGTTCTTAAAGGGTGGACAATAACCTCCTTACCAGAGGAATTACCTCTGAGTTGTGAAGAGGACAAGGACATGAAAAGCAGGCTTCTCTGACAGGGCAAGCCTTTCCATTACAGCAAAACACTGCGGTGTATAACAGGCTACAGCGCTGTTTTGGTGCCCATTGTTCCTTTGCATAAAAGCCTTTGAGCCAGAGTTAGTAATTATGGGAGCCACATTGTGCACAGTTCCTCAGCTGCTGATATGTTTATCTGTGGAGCATCAATCTGACTTGCTTCCAGGAGGTTTAGATGGCACGGGGTCATGCTTGCATCAGCTAATAAACTCCTCAGATCTGGGTTGATCTCTTTCTTTTGTATCTGTGAAGCACACAGCATCAATGGATTCCCCACCCCTGATGTAAATAGCTGCCTCAATTCAGCAATGACAACGGGCAAGGCTTTAAGGCGTGGAGACTGGAGAGGCATTGCAAAGGCGCAGGAGTGTTTCCTGGCAGTTTCAGGAGGCTGAAAACAGAGGGGCTTTTAAACGAAATAAACAAACTTGCTATGCTAAAATACATTTTGTCATGAAAACACAAAGGTTTGCTTTCCTCACATCCTGTCTGGACTTCAGCCGAGCATGACTGACAAACAAGTGATTTAGTCACTGGCCATGGCAGGATCCTCTTTGACATCTACGTTTACCTGGGAGGAACAGGGATGCTTGGGCAGCAGGGCAGTCCCTCTGATTTGTCCAAGGGTGAATCAGCAGTCTTAGCTTCATTAGACACACTAAGGATTTCTGAAATCTCTCTTATTTAGTGAGATTTTTGCTAATCCTATGAAGCCAGGAGATCCAGTGCTCTAACCATCAGATATGTGCGACAAACTGGAAGAAGAGGTTGAGGCATAGCCTCTTTGTGACACCCTCAGCTTGCTCACGCTAGGGGTAGAAAAAAAGCTTTTTAGAGAAAAGAACAATTTTTGTCACAAGTGGAATGGATGTGAACAGGACAAAAATCAAGAAAGTTTAGAAAGCAGATGATTTCTTTTGGTCACAAAGCCTAGAAGTTCTGGAGAGGTTTTGAGATGGAACACTGTGAGAACAAACCCCTCCCCTTGGAGACTGAGCATGTCTTGTTTGTGATGCCAAAGTTGTCTAAAATACGAGGTAAGTGGACATGAGTCAGGAGGCCCTTTCCAGCCCTGTGTTCAAAGGACTGCCGTACCTTACAATTACAATCACACGGGGGATGGCTCCTGTGCTTTGCCCAGCTCCACAACTCTCATCTCTACAGAAATTTGGACCATACTATGTACAACATGTATTACTCCACTCTAATTGCAGCACAGACAAGCATAGACTTGGTTAGGAACCAAACATGGTTTGTCTCATGGCTTTCAGTGGCCCCTTTTGAGACACACTGTGCATCATCTCTTCCCTTGTAACACAGTCAGGAGCCTGACCTTCCAGTCATTACATTTTTTCCAGAGACAACTGGGCAGAGAGCTGATTTCCTTACTGCTTGGACTGGGACAAGAACTCTGTCCTCATCAGTCACCCACAGGTTTGGACTCACAAATAGCCACCCAAGACATCAAGAGCATAGCATCTCAGCAGACGGTCCCAAACCCGTGTCATGGAGGCAGCAGTCTGGTCACAAGGAGGTGGCTAGTCAAGCTCTGAATGTTTTAAGGAGGAGTTTTGTCCTCTGCTCCAAAAAGATGAAAGGCACCCTGGAGAGGACAGTTTGGTTCATCTTTGCTGAAAAACACCATTAAGCTGGGTGAGAAGACAGCCAGGTTGCTTTTACCTTCACACAGCTGCTGGACATCTCCCACAGATAGGAGTGTGGGTCCCATGTGGATATACTGGGGTGAACATTTCCTTATCTTGAATTTTGCTGTTGGACACTCAGCTGAAGTTATCTTTCTGGAAATCAGAGGTGCTGTTTTTTTCAGGCAAGCATATTTTCAGTCATTAGGGCTTCCATGATGCTCCCTGCAAGGTTTGCAAGTGTCCCACCCAAACTGCTATCGGAGTCCTTTGCACAGTGTCAAAAATCTCCTTAGTCATTCAAACTGGAAAAATTTATTATCACTTCCTTTCCTGGCACCATTACATCTGATGCAGAACATTTACAGTGTCCAGGAACATACAGAGAGATACAGTGCTTCTGTGACTGGAGAAAGATGCTGTCTCCTGCCTGATGCTGTGATACTTGGATTGTGCCACATGGTCTGGCAATTCCAGACATCTTGCAATGCATATCAGAAGTCTCTGGGGGAAAAACCAAAAAGACAGGAAAGAAGGGTGTGCTGAGAGTCAAACAAAGGTAGAGATTATGGGAAAGTGAAGAGGAGGGGGGCAAACAAGCAATAGGAAGTTAAGACTTTGAACAAGCCCAGTCATGACTCTAATACCAGTTCTACCTGTCTGCCGCCTGACCACAGCCCAGTCTGCCCAATGACTTCAGTGGGAACTGGGGTGCTGAGCAGCACTGAGCATGGGGTTTGTCTGCTGGTGGTGTTGCTGTGGAGGAGAGGTGGCCGAGACATGATTCAATGAGTGTGTCAGTCAGCTGACAGCCCTTGCCACAGGTCCATGTGCAGGAACCAGAAGTGGCTCTGGAGAGGAAACGCTGATCCACGTGTAAGATCTCTATTGCAGGACTTGAGAAGCAAGTGGATATTGACAGAGGAGGATTCAGTGATCTCTGCAGCCCACCTCAAGCTGCATATGGTTGCTGAAAGGGAGACCCTGGTTACAGAACCGGATATATTCACAAGTCATTACAACTTAACATGATCCCCCCTTTAAAAGAGAGAAATGACCCTCCCTATCCAAAACGTCTTCCCTTCTCCTACCCAACAGAGTGTAATAATCTGGCTAAGCTTTGAGCTTGGTAAGAAGAGGCAGCACTCAATTAAAACAGCAAACCAGGTGGGCACACAAGCCCTTCTCCATTTTGAAACAGAAACAGCATACTCCAAGCTGAGATTAACTGTTATGGATTTCATTAGTTACCTATCAGTTAGGCCTTTTCCTCTTTTCTCAGGAGGAAAAGTCATTAGGAGCTATGAAGTAGAAAGGGCATTAGTTGGACAGAGTCAGGAAAGACCGTTATCTCCCAGAGAAGGACAAGCATCCCATGCTCCCTGCTATCCTCATTTCCCTGGTTACTTCTCAAGGTCTGGAGATGATAACTCCAATGCATTTCTGCTTTGCTTCTGCTAAAGAGAACAAGTGAAGGGGGGCTCAAGTACCTAGTCTGCAGGTGGTCTGAGACTTCTGAGCATCTCAGCCACAAACACCTTCTGGAGGAATTTCATTGGAATGCAGGACGGGGAACAGGGACAAGGGGCTTCATTTCCTCCAGACTAGAAACCTGCTGAGCTCTTCAGCGCTACAGAAATAATAATTAAAACAAACAAACAAAAAAACACACAAAAATCCCCCAAAACAAACCAACCAAACAAACAAAAAACAAACCCCACAAACCAAACTGCTACTATCACTTTTTTTTTCCTACCCAGAGGGAAATGGTGATCGAGTCACCTTTTGTACCTGCTTTACATATGATACTGTGTGGATTGAATGTCAGAGCGTTCACTTCCAGGGATGCAGGCCCTGCCAGCCAGGGCTCAGAGCATCCCCTCCTAGCTCTGGGAGAGGCTTTTCTCCTGGCTTACTGATGGTCACCCACACAACCCTGCTAGGAAGTATTTGGCCTGCTGTCTCAAGAGACTTATGCAAAATAATTGGTCTCTTTTGCCCCCGTCACGGGTTCTACTTGACCGTACACTCCTGGGCATTTGTAGCCCACTCATCCTGCTGCAGAAATCCAGGCTCAAGGGAGAAGCTTTTGCAGTTTTACATGTGTGTTTTACCACCCCTGTTTCCTGGCTCTTTCCTCATGGCTTCCTTGGAACAGACTGTCAGAAGAGCTTCCAGCCCACAGCTGGCTAATCATGCACAGTTAACATAAACCTCAACATAGTGGGGAATAAATGAAAGCTGGGAAAGCCCCCTTTTCTCAGCAGCTGGATGAGGCAATTTACAGAAAGCCTGGAGGCATGGGAAAGAAAGGAGCCTTTCATGAGGTTGTGGGTCCATGTGAAAGGGCACATGAGGGCAGTTTAGGGAAATACTTCTGGCCCCCTCAGCCCCAGTGATGTGGGCCAAGGCAGGACAGCAGGTGAGCTCCCTGCCCCAGACACCAGTCCTGCTGAAAATGGTGCAGAGGTGCAGGGTAAAGCGCTCTGAACCATGGGGAGGGCCAAGGGATGAGATGGCAATGTTACTCACAATGTGCCAATGAAGAGATACACTGAGTAGGGACCTGACTTGCAGACAACAGGCAGAAGCTGGATGCACTTTTCTAGAGCTTCACTCGAGTACTGTAGAGCCAGGGCATATAAGGCTAGGAGAGATGTCAGGGCTGATGAGTATAGTTTGATGTTTCTGGGTAGCTCCCCTCACAGATGGTCTCCAAGCCACGTTCCTGTAGGTTCTCTTCTACCAGTGCTGGTGGCAGAAGAGCTGGGATGCCCTGGGGAGTTGATTCAAGGAGCTGAACTAGCAGAAAACAGATCCCCAAAAAGTGAATAGCTTTTTGCCAAGATGTTTTGCGGGGAGCAATGCTAATGTGAAGAAAGCAGCCTGAGCATGGGACTACTCCTTCAGCAGGGGCCAGGTATAGGACAGAATGAGCTACTCCTTTGGACTCAGTTTTCACCATGAGCTCTGCAGGCTCCTGTTTACCCAGGGGTCCTGCCCTGTCTTGCACTCTTGGCTGGAGGCTCCCACCACAGAGGTGGCCAGGCCAGCCTAGCAGGAAACTCACCCAGCAGAGAAACAGAATGCCCCACCAAGTGGACCTGCCTGGCACTTGGCAATATGAAGACCAGCACCCATGTAATGGAGCCCAGCTCACCTCCAGTGTGCAGAGACAAACACATGCAGCCATCAGGAAGAAACTGTAGTGGATTGTGAAACATCAGCTGTGAAGTACAGCATGTGAGATCTTAGATCAGTTCCTTGCATCCAGGGCCTTGTGGAAGAAGAGGAGCCTACTGGTGAAAAAACACTGATGAAAACAAATAGTTATTTCTTGGTACTTGGGCTTCCTTTTGGACCTCACCCACTTGCCCCAGGGCTGGCCAAGAGTGGAAGTTCCCCCAGTACACAATGCTTTTGATATTCAAATGACAGTGTCTGGAACATGGACTATTTCCAAGCACAGTCTTTTAGATGCTTACTCATTTTCTGGTGGCCAGGTATTTGCATGAGTTTTACAGCTTTGTGTGTTTAAGACAGTAATGTGATGGGAATGCAATAAAAAAGGAAGAAGATAAAGCCTCCCTGGCTGAGAATGTGCATATACAAGGTGATGGGAAGGATGATATTGGGCACACATAGTGTCAGCTGTTCCCTTTATCTAAGGGGTTGTGCTCTGACTCTGACTCTGTCTCTGACTTAGCAGCTGAATGGGGAGATAAGTGGAAGTAGGATGGAAATAGCATGGCTGAGCAGCGTAGAATTGGTGGATGGATCAGTTAGCAGAAGACATGGCAGGCAAGAGGCGATTCCTTGGCAAATCTGTTTTTCATTTCAAGCAGATTAGCCCAGGCTTTGGAGTAAAGGGGAAAAGACTTCCCCCTGTCCCAAAATTCTAAGATGAGAGGGAAAGGAAGATTAGTTGACAGGGTGTAATTCTACAGCATAAGCAGGGATAGTTCCTAAATGTGAGAGAGAACCAGTTCAAACTGGTTTAACAGAAACTTCATGAACCAAAAACCTCTAGCGAGGACATTAGAATAAGAGCATTGCATCCTCTCTGGCAGCTCCTGTCTGCTCAGCTGCAGAGCCACATGGTCCATGCAATGACCCCACAGCTCCCCAGAGCATCTGCCTCTGTTCTTCATTGTGTCACAAATGCCACTCCATCTCTAATATAGATTTGCAGCTGCCTCCAAGGCAGAGAAGGGTTGTGCGGTGAAGCTTGGGAGACACAGCAACCAGCTTCCAAATTTGATGACAGTCTACAAAAGAACTGTTTTGGCTTGCTTTGGTTTTAATGAAGACTCTACCTCCTGAAGTCCTCTGATTACAAGAAAAAAAAAATCTCTTATTTCTTTTAAAACATATTGTGTATGTTGAGGGGAGCAGTAGAAGTCAGCAAAAAAAAATCTGGGAAACTTATTCAAAAGATAAAGAGCGCCCACAAATAGATAAAAGCACCAACATGTTTGTTTTTTCAAAGTCTCACTGAAAAGTTTTTGGGGCTGAACTGGTGACCCCAGTATCTGGGGTAACCCATACAAAACCAAGGGGAAGCAGACCCAGGGCACAGAGGACCCACAAGAGGTTTGGGAGACCTTAGGTCAATTCTCTGTTCTTTGAAGGTTGTACCAGCTCTGCCCTGTCTTGCAGGTGGTTATGATGATTCGAGAACCTGGGGAAGTATGGTAATCTGGACAATACATTACCATAGACGAGGAAGAAGGGAACAGGACCTCACATCTTATGGAGCTCTTAGAGGCCCACATCTCACACCTTAGCACCCAACTGCAGCAGTGCACAATGTCCCTGCTGGTTGACAGTACAGTGTCCAAGGCAACACCATGTGGGATATGAAGATATTGCTGCCCCCTCTTGTGGACGTCTCAAAGAAGCTGGCAAACCACCCTGGGCAGCTGCTCTGGCTGAAGAATACCCCATACTGAATAAAAAATGCAGCAGTGCAGCCTGCAGCCGCTGGTGGAGACAGGAGGCAGGCAGAAGAGCTCTGAGCTTCAGGCCCCTGGGGGTGCAGCTGTGGGAGGGAAGGGCTCCCACGATGCCTACGTGAGAGGGACATTATCGTTTAATTCGAATAAGAGTCCCAGCAGCTCAAATTTCTGGGCCAATGTTTTGCTTCAACTGGTCACAAGTATTTTTTAACAATCCTGAAGCAGCTGTCATGTGGGTCAGGTGTATCAGGGCAGAGAACAAAGACACAGACACTTTGCATTCACTGAGACTTGTGAAAAAATTTCCCTCTTCTTACTGGAGCGCCTGGCTGGCTCTAGCAGGGCTCCTGGCCTCTGCATCTCCTGTCAGCTGCTTGCCATCATTTTGTATATCCTCTCGTGTAGGCTGGCTCTGGGCAACTTAGCAAAGATGGTAATTAAACATGGGGTCTGGCCCCTGAAAAATCTTCTAGAGCTGTTACAGGAACCGACGGTTAGTCTCAAAACTCCTGACACAGCTGGAGATGAGGACATCTTGGAGAGGAAACCACTGAATGAGGGCCACAGAAACTGTCATGCCTCAGGTGGCACCTTGCCCAGGAAACACTTACTGTTCAAGCTTCCTTGCAGAAAGGTTCTTCCATGCTCTGTTACATATTGCAGAAGAGATCAGAGTTGCTAAAATTTCTAGAGCTGATTGTATTTCTCCATGACTATAACCTATTACAATAACATTACAGTTCTGTACTTGATGAACAAGGGAGAGTATTTCCAATTTCTCTCTCCATTTCTTCAGGGAGAAAAAGGAAAAAAAAGAGTTTCTGGAAAGTTTTCACAGGCTATTTCTCACACAGGCACTACTTTAGTGAGCAGTGTTTGCTTACAACATGCTGGACTAGCCATGGTACTTCAAATCTGCGTCTGCTCCATCTAGGAGCTCCAAGCACACTGCAGTAGGAGCAGGTCTGGTCATTCCTAACACCTGAAGTAAAGTGGGGAAAAACAACATCCAAGATTTGTCTTTACATTAGGCAGGGCTTGCAGACAACCCCATTGCTTCTTCCCCCCAGCTTTCGGGCTTTCATTTGAACCTGAATGAACTGTTTGATCTGAAAACCAAAATAATTTATTCCTTAAGCAATAAATTAGGCCTCACAGCTACAGTAACTTATCAGAAAGTGTCACACCACTGTGGCTTTTGTTCAGGGCACAGTATTTCTGGCCTGCCACTGTGGAGCCATCGCTTGTCATGTCGCGACAGCTCTGTGTTTATTTGCAGAGCCATTGTGCCACAGGGAAGCCAGAGACACCCAATACTTAGCTGTGAGCTGATGCTTCCTGCATCCCGCCCGGCAGCCACACAAATGTGAGGTCCCCTACAGCCTGCTGGGATTATCTCAGCCAAAAGCTAGCTCAAGTCCTCCTTCCTGACAGTCAGAGAAAGGTGGGTAAAAAGCTTTGATGGTCAGGAAGGGCAGAGAGGGTCCATGGTCATCCTTTTGCAGAGATGGAGACAACCAACAGGCCAGACTGGACACTTGTGAAGGGGCAGTAGGTTCTGCTTGGTGGGGCAGCATGGTGGGCAGCAGCTCTTCGGGTCTGGCAGGAGCCTGGCTCTGCAAGGTGTGCAAACAACCCCTTGGAAAACGCTGACCTCGGTGGGGAAGGCATTGCCTGCACGCACTGCAAGGACAAGGACTCCAGACCTTGGAGCCTCCTGCACTGCAGAGCAGCTGTGGGGGAACATGCTAGAGAGCTCTGTACCAGGAGGAGCAGCTCTGCCCCAAACCAACCAACAGCTTCACACAACTGCGTGTTCCTGGCCACAGCTGAGGACAGAGGATCCTCACAGAGGATCCACATAGAGGATGTGCTCCCTGTCTGGCACAGCCAGCAGAATGGGGCAACTCAGCTGTCACTCAACAATGTTCCTGCTCAGTGGGCAGGGAGGCAGCCTCCCTTCACCGCTGGTCTTTGAGGTGTGGGATTCTCATTTTGCAGAAAGTTTCAAATTCTGGGTTCCCGTTCCAGTCTGAAAAACAAACACATTTCCAAGAGCTGGGATTTCCTGGGTAGCAGAAGCCCTTGTATCAGGCAGGGAGTGTGGGGGCTGAAGACAGGTGGGACTTGGGGGGTGCAGGCCTGCAAGTTGTAAAGGGAAAGCCTCGGGCTGGACCTGCAGCCTCCAGCAGGCCTGTGTCCAACACCAGGGACACAAATGTGTGCTGTAAGTGAAATACCCTGCCAAGCAAGTACCTGCCTCTGGAGACAAGAGAAGCAGCCATGGTTTCAGGCAGCACTCCCAGGCCAGGCTCCCTCTGGGAGTGGTGACCCCATTGGCTAAGCTGAGCTGGGCTCAGCAGAGCTGCTCCTGGGGCAGCCCTTCAGGGGACAAGGGGGATAATGTCTGTACTTATAAGCAGCCGGAGATGATGGCAGGACAGGAGACCTGCATAGAGTGGGTGGTCATGACAGAGCAAAGTCCAGAGCCCAGAGCAGGGTGCAGGGAGAAGGCACTCCTGCTGTGAGCAGTGCTTGGAGGCTCAGCCAGTGTTGCCAGGTCAATGATGCAGGGCAGGTCTGCCTGGTTCCCATACACCCCCATTGCTGATTAGCCAGTTAGATTTAGCTGACTTTACATTGCAGTGCCTGAGCGATCATCAGCCTGGAGACACAGCTAGAGCAACTCCTGTTTGAAAAATAGTGTCTGCTTTTGGTTTCAGACCCAAAGCCCAAACCAGTCTGACCAGCTGGAACCCAGTTTCAGGTTACACCCTGCCTTGCTCTCTGGGTGACTTAGTGGGTAATGATCTCGCTCCCAGCACACCTCATGCGGTAGTTGCCTCTCCAGATATCCACATATGTTGCATCCCGCACTCCCAGCCCTCCCGAAGCCATGGGACCGCCGCTCCTGCAGCTCTCCCCTGAGATACCGCAGTCGGGGCAGATGAAAGGGCGGGAGATAGCAGGCATGGGAACGGTACATGCCCCCTCTGCAGGTCATTGCTCCTCAGACACCACTCCCAAGCCAGATAAAACAAACAATTCCTTTTTATTATCGGAGAGAACGCACAAAAAAAAAAAAAAATCAAGACACTAGGTTTATTGCATAGGCCACGATAGGTTGTGGGAAAAACAAAGAGATGGAAGAAATGGTATGAGACAGACCATGAAAAGCCATGGAGGAATCTGACCAGCCCCAGGGACACTCAGGTAGATGCCCATCACAGGAAGAGGCGTGCAGTCAGATTGCCAGCAGGCTCTGGGCAGTGGTTTCTTTACTTCCAGCCCAGGCATCAGCCCAAGGAGGCAGCTCTCCTGGCACTGCACTTAAGAGGACCTGAGCCGTGTCCTGAGCTGGGCATGGCTTCACCAGAGCCTTCCAGAGCCACTCTGCCCTCTGCCCTGAACTAGTCCCAGCACTGAAACTAAAGTCTGTACATAGATTTATGCTTCTTTCACATACACACACACACACATGCACACACATATGCAAACATACACACCGGTTTCTTCTCTCTTCACAGCAGTTTTCCAAGAGCAGCAGGCACTGGAAGTTTGGGGACTGGTGCTGACCCCATATCCAACAAAGCACATCAAGCACTTCACAAATAGCTACTTCTGCCCCAACAGAAGCACTCAGCTTACTGAGGTACAAGGCTGGACCACAGAGATGCGGCAGTACAGAACTAGGAAGCATCTCATTGCAAAGGGACTACGGGGGATCACAGCACCTTGTCAAAGTGGGGATTTGGTATGCTGAGCTGGGGCCAGGGATGAGCTCTGGACCTCAAAGGGTCACGCTTATCTTGCACAGGGAAGGACAAGTCAGCATGAGCAAGGAAGCCTGCAGAGATTAGCTGGCGGTATCCAGTCCACTCCTGTGCTCTGGGAGGTGCTAGGGACTCAGGTCAGCCTTCATGCTTGGAGGAACACACAGTAAAATCAAAGCTGAGGTAAAGTTTTAACTGTGAGGGAGCTGGGTCCTTCCACCCTCCCCTCATCATCAGTAGGAAAAGCAGGGACATTTACTTTCCTTTCATGTGAGAATAAACAGATGTTTTCACAATGTGTCTGGGTTCAGACTGAACACTGGAAAAGAACCAGGGCAACTCACAGAGAGAAAAATGATGGACATGTAGTATACACAGGAGGCTGAAACACAGCAGACAGGTAGAAAAAAGTCTAGGTGTGCTTTTTTCTTAAAAAGCAAAGCCTAGTGATTAAAGCAGGTATTTCTGTTTCCATCCATCTTGAAAACGGGAACCATTGCACAGTGTCACAGAACTATGCAGGTCTGGAGGGTTATGTGACTCCCACAGACCTCAAGAGACTCACCATGGCCAGGAAGACTGCTGTGAGGCAGGGCCACCTTGAAGAGGACTAGGAGAAAGGGAGGAAAGTACAAGGCTGGGTGAAAGAAAGTGGCACTGCAAACAGATTGCTGGCTCTGGTGAGCTTGCACCATTCACCAACATAAATGCTACACAGATCCAGTCCCAGGGTCCTTCAGGAAGTTGAGCAGAGTAGTGGTCCAGGTTTAAGCAGGAAGATGTAATTCAGAGCTTCACTGGATTGTTTGAGGTTAGGAAGGGATGGATATCAGAGAGCATCAGAATGCTCCCAGATCCTCACTTTCCAGAGCAGCCATTTAGCCAAGACAATCACAAATACTAGCACTGCCAAATCATGGCTAGATCTTGGCCTGATGCTACAAATGTCTTCACAGAGAAAAAATCCTTCAGGCACAGGCCCATGCATAAAAACAGAACCCCAGAAGTTCTGGAGAGTGCCCCAGTGTCGAGCTGGAGAGAGACAGGCTGTGGGTCAGACTGGTTTGGTGGCACTGCTGTAAAACAGATGCTCAGTGTCCTCTGTGGTGGAGAGGGTTGAGTTGGTAGCAGTGGCAGGCTGGCGGCGACGGCTGTTTTTCTTCTTTTTCTTCAAGAAGAAGTAGCCAATGATCACCAGGACCACCATGATGCAGATCCCGAGGAGTACGGCAATCACTACCTCAAAGGCACCTGCAGGGATACATGAACATGTTAGGAGGGATGCTCTGACGCAGTAGGAGTGGTCAGGAGGAAGCACAAAAAACACTGCTGAAATTGTGCTGGCTAAGAGAAGAGGTGGGCAACAGCTGGCATGACAGCAGGGTGGTCACTGCACAACCAGGCGAAGAAGAAAGATGGCAACCACACGGCATAAAGGTATGGCCAAGGTTCAGCCAGCCTGTCTCTCCCAAATGATGGTTCCCAGTGTTTCCCAGATGCACCACGCCCTCTAAAGGCTGTTCCCAGACTTCAGCAGACCTGGCCATTTGACACCCCTAGAAATAGCAAGTCCTTCTGCAATGCTGGCCTTGTGTCATACCTCAACAGGCCACCAAAGAGTGGTCACAGAAGGCACCTCCTGGTTAGGACAGTGCTGAGGAAGTGAGCTATGGTGGATAGGCTGAATTTGTGGAGAAAGCGCTCGTAGCAGCAGTGCGAGCACTTGTTCTTCTCCATCCAAACAAACTCCTGCATTATCAGTGGAGACACTCAAACATGATGCATTTGAGAGATGGTGTAAATTTGAAGAATAAATCAGTCTCTAGGATTAAAGAACAAAAGTGTATAGTTTCAGGAGTTCTCTACTGAAGAAAGAGGCCTACAGCTCAGCAGTAATGGACACCAACCTTCATGTGATATTCTTTAAAGAACTTGTATTTTAATAGCTTTGGACTTTTTTAGAGTTGTAGAGAGGGTGTATAAGGTTGCCACATTTCCCAACATTCTAGCACCCAACATTATTGCCATATCTGCTTGAGCCTTCTTTCTTGCAGAAGTAGTAGTCCTTATGTGAACTTGGCCCTTAGGAAGAATTTTACTTGCCATTTTTTGATGTTGAACAGTGGAGCATTCACGTATGTTGATGGAAAGAAAATCAGGACCCTCTGTATGAGCTACTGAATCACAGACACAGGTGACACTTGCATTTTCATGACAGGGAAAAGCAATAAGCAAGATCTGTAGAAAAACTGTTACTCACTTAAGATAGCAGTCTGGGACTCAAACGATTCCCATCTTCGGCCAATGACATCTGCTTCTGAATTGGGAACACAGAGGGGGAAAAAAAGATTGGCAACAAGGGATAAGACAGGTTTCTGAGGACTATATTTCCGGTGCTCTGAAGTGACTAAATGCATACAGCATCCCTTCTTGACAACCATGGTACTGAGCTCTGAGGGCAGGCTATGAGGTACAGTGTAGCTGAGGGTGGCAGAAAATCAGCAACAGTTTGCCTCCTAACAGATACAGTTGGGCAGAATTCCTCCTGTTAGCCTCCACAGCAACACACACAAAGCTCTACAGAGTAAACCTTTCCCTTGTTTATTTAAAACTTCAGCCTAGTATATGTCATTGAGGATTTTCTTAATTTCTCCCCTCTCACTTGAGATCTGGAGCCAAGCTAGAAGGTTAGATCCTCTGTAGACCATATATACCGTGTCTCCGGTTAGTTTTGTCATCCTCCTTCGTCTCTTTTTCAACATCAGTACCCAAAATGCTTTTCAGCTCTGAAAAATTACAGGTTGCATTGCATAAAGATGCTGCAGATACACCACTCTCCATAAGCTATTGATCACTCTGGGTCATGGCCAGCATTTGAGAGCAGAGCTGCTTTGACTGAAAGCTTCCAAGGCACCACCTCTTTGGGACCACAGAACTTAATCTGAAAGATTTTCACAGTTTGATCAGTAAAACTCTAGCCCTCGCTATATATGCTTACTTGTGATGCCTGAACATGATTTCATGCACTCCTCCTCTTCTTTGAAGTTGTTGTTGTTGCCACCACAACCTCCGTAGGTGAAGGGGTCACATTTCTCCGAGAATGGGTTATAGTACCAGCGGGGGATGCTTTCACTGCACTGTCCAGTATCAGGTAAATCCACACAGTGACCTGGCAAAGCAAGGGAGAGATGTTTTAGCATGCTTTCAACAAAAGAGCACAAGCACTATGGCAGAGGAAAACCATAACCAGAACAGCGGCTTTCAGCTGCCCAGCGGCCAGCTGCTCAAATTGGCATTGTCAAGATGAGCTGCCACCTGCCCATAAACCCAACTACCAAGGAGGAAAAATGAACATTAGAGCGTGCAATTATGCTAAACCCTGGATTCAATCCCCCACGGAAATGACCTGTCCTCCCTGGGAGGCAGAAGGGAATGTGAAGAGCCTGGACACACAGAAACCACAGATTGGCTCACTTCTCCTCTAGGAGCAAGCTGCATTTCAGTTGACTTGGAATATACTCTTTTAACCCAGTGATAGGTCCACTGTCTACACTAGAACAAACAAGACAAAGGTATGGGAATGAGCACAGGCTTTGCTGTGTCCCCCACACTGCTTTGGTTTGCACTACTTCCAAAAAGCTGCTGCAGACTTTTGTAGAGTCCATGTGCTGTGCCCAGCAGGCAACATGCATGAGTCCTGCTTGGGTGGAAAAAGTTTAGGCAGGACAGTGAAAGCCTGCTCTCAACAGCTGTCCTCAAGGTCAGAGAACAGGACCTTGCTCATTTTTAATACAAAGACTACCCCGATGCTACACCTTTTTTTGGATACAGGGAAGCAGTTTTACCATGAAAAAACAGACTGAAGATAAAACCAAAAGCTGGTAGAGGTTCAGCCGATGTGCTCTGGACTGTACATACCTTGCTTATGTGTGACATTGATTTTCTGCAGTCTATTGAACTCTCGAGCATCTGTGAAGGAAACACTTCATGTTAAAACTTCTTTCAGCAGTTGAAAAGAAATGCCTCCATCCATGGAGGCAGACATGGGCAGGTGGGTCTTTCCTGCACATTCCTCTGCTATCACAAGCCAGGGAAAGGGAGATATCCTTTGGTGTTCCTAAATATATTAAAGCTATGAGAAGAACATGGGAAAAATAAAATGTAATAAAGAGAAACTATTCCCAATTTCCATTCCACAAATACAGAGGCAAAACTAAGGAAAATGAAGGCTGCCTTCTTGCTTTTCTTTTCCATTGAGAAATATGGGAAAACTGCTATCACTCCAGGTTTTAAGAAGTACAAAAGAGCACTAATGTAGAATATAAGAGAGGGCAAAAGAGATGAATTGAAGGCTTGCAGCCTAAAAAGGCAGCAAAACATCCATATATAGGAAAGAGATTATGGAAATTCTGTCACAAGAGGGGAGGAGGGATGGAGGGAGTGAGGAGAGTATGGACTTGGGCATCTCACCACTATGCATTTAAATTAGCACAACATGAGGATGTTAAGGGGACTGTGTCACTGGACAGACTGGGAGAATTCATGGTTTCCTTTCCCACTTCTCAATTCTATGAGAGCAGATAAGGTCACTCAGTGAGAAAAATATTGGAAGGTGAGGGAAGGACAGGCTCTGAAGTCTTACAGACAGGTGCAGAGAAGACAGTCAAAGAGTGTTTAAGAGGCAGGAAACATCACAGAAGGAAGGTCATTTTTTGCAGTCAGCAGAGATACAGGAGATGGCAGAACCTGCAAATATAATCCTGCAGAAAGAGATAATGCAGTATCAGGAGATAAGAACAGGAGACACCAAAAAGCATTGATTTAGCACCTGTAACTTACATTGCAGTAATCCCCGAGCAGATACTACAAAGTACTTACATTGTTCACAGTACATCTCATCTGATCCATCAGCACAGTCAAGAGTTTCATCACACTCCAGATAGGCATCAATGCAGCAGCCATCCTTGCATCTGAAGAAGGGGGCCTGACAGTTCCCATTGCATACTGCATCAGAAACAGTTCAGATAGCTCATTAAAACTGATTGTTTCTCCCTGCCACACAGATGCTTTATGAAGAACTTAAAAGCTGCTGAGAGGGTTGGCAGACAAGAAACAAGGCAGATTGGTAAAGGACTCTCCTCAGTGCCACCCTAGACTCCAAAAAAAAAAAAAAAATTCCTGATTATAAATGAAACATTGCTTTGGGAACAGCCATGCTTCATCTCAGGAAAGAAGCACACAGATGGTGGAAGCAAGTAAGAGCTACTCAGGAGGAATATGGAGACATTGTCCAAGCATGGGGGATTAAATTAGGAAAGCCAAACTGAAACCTACACAGTGGACTATGAGAGCTTCAAATCCCTTTGCTCCAGAGGTATTCCCAAGTGCTGAGTACTGTACCTAATTCTGAGCTCCCCAGTGCACAAAAGACATTGGTATAATAGAGTGAATCCAGTAGAGACTCAGCAAGGGCCTACCACAGAAGACCTAGCATGAGGTTATGGAGAACACAGAGGTTATGGACAGGACAGACTGATTTCGGAGGTGCATAGTAATGGGATGAGCAGCAACAGACAGGAGTTGCAGCAAGAAAAAGCAATTCAGTGTAAGGGTAAAACATTTTAATGAGGGTCAAACACTGGCACAGTTTGTCCAGAGAAAGTGTAAAATCTCCTTCATCAGAGATACCCAAAACTGGATGACTACAGTCCTGAGCAACATAATGTGACTCCAAGCTGGTAGATTTTGAGTAGTGGGCTGGACCAGATGACCTCCAGAGGCAATTCCAACCCGAATTATCCTATGACATGAAAGTAAAAGGCTTACTAAAGAAATTAGTCTCACTTTCCACACTGACTTGAGTCCTAACCAAAAGCCACAGGAATGGACATGAGACACAGAGCCCAAGCTCACAGCAGGATTACACCATGGTACAGGAGACTCACCTGGCTGTTGTCGCCCACCAACAGAACCTGAAGAGACAAGGGGAGAAAATAAAATATATTTACCACTGCATCATTTTGTCAGCTCAATATCAGCAGTATATTGCCTTCATATGTCACCTAAGAAGTGCACATTTTCTGGAAAGAAGACCTGTATAGGTTAGGGAGGTGAAATACGGATGCCACCCACCCAGAGACCTCAGATTAGTACCCACATGAGGCAGGCCTGGAGGATCACAGGGGAACTTCCCTCCACTAGCTAGACCACTTCCAAGCGGTCTTTCTTTACCAAGGCTTTTGCCTCCTCCTTAAGCTGTTCACTGCAAAGGGCCTGTTTATCTGAGGCAGCACTAAATGGTTCTCAGAACCTGGCCAAGAGGGTACTAAGGAGGGAGATTAATTTCATTTGGGGAGTGAAGCACTTCTGGCCCCACACAGCACAGTGCTGCCTTCTGAATTTAGACTGCAGATGACACAAAGGTCTGGTGAGGGCTGCTGCAGGCAGAGGCATACCAGGGACACTGTCCAGTGGAGCAGCGCTTCAGGAGCTGGGATAGATACGTTGGCAGCATAAGACAAGGACTGCCCATCCATAATTAGCCCAGTCTCCTCAGTTCACTGGGCTCTAACTAGCCATCAGCCAAGAAGCTGCAGTGCCTATCCACAAGGTCATCCCAATCCTAAGAGAAAGAGGGGGCTGGATTTTCAGAGAAGACTCACCTCTAACATTCTTGCAGGCGAGTTTACACTCCTCTTCCCGTAAGTAGTTATTCTTGTTGGGCTTGCAGCCACCAAAAATGAACTCTTCACACTGCTGAAGGCTCGGGTTGTAAAACCAACGTGGAAAAGATCCCCGACACCAACCCACCTTCTTAGGGGTCAAACAATGCTCTATCAAGAAAGTTAACACAAAAGGCTCTGGTTAGACAAGTCCTTTGGGAGACTTTCTCCTTTGTATATGTGAAGGCAAAGGAAGTCTTCCAAAGGACTTGCCTGAAAGATTTGTAAAATCTTGAGCAGCATGGAGGAGGAGAGTAGGGAATCACGGAATGCATTTTTTAATATGAAAGGCAGGGTCACAAAACCGAACTGGAAGGTGCCATATCCATAAAACAAAAGGAGCTGCTTCTCCACAAAACACAGAGTTAAGCCGTGAAACTCCTTGTTTCAGGATGTTGCTGCTGTGCAAATATTACGTGAAGTCAAAAACGGATTAATCAATGGTTATTAAACAAAAAGACACCATCTTCTGCTAAAAAAAATATTCCAGCTGCAAAATCTTTGGGGATTAGTCAAGGATAGTAGGGATATACTGATCACATGTCATGTTCTTGTACTCCTTCCAAAATATCAACTGCTGGACACTGTTGTTGACTGCAGTGTACTGGAGTTTGGTCAGACCATTAGCGTCACTTGACATGACTGTTCTTATATTTTTATGGTATCTGTGGTAAGAGGAGGAATCTCCTGTTTAGCTGCTAGTCAACCATTTGTCCATGAACTCCTTGCTCCCAATGCACTTGTAGTGCTGAACATATTTATCATTAAACAAGGCCATTAAAGGAAAAAACACAGAAATAAAGCCAGGGACACTCTGAATGTCTTGCAAACAGCTCTACCTACCCTGTGGCCTGAGGGATTTCACAGCAAAACCACAGAGTCAACAAGACCTTTCAGGTTCTCCTCTTTTACCCCTTTAGTTGCACCCAGGCTTCAGACCCTCTGGTGTCACCCAGCAGAGGGCAATGACAGGCAGAGCAGGTGGGATTATTGCAGGCCACTTCTGCTGCAAGAGTATGTGAAAACCCTAAAACAGACCACTATGAATGCGGAGACCTTCCACTACTGGTCCAAGCTTTTACTGGAAAAAGCTGGCATTCAAGTCCAGCCTCTTGGTTGTGCTCCTCTTCCATCTGCCCCTCTGAGAAGAGTGCCAGTAATGTCAGAGCAGCACCCAGGCTTAAGGACTCCAGCAAGACCTCTGTGGGCTCAGGCTCACCTTCCGTCTGCTCAGAGTTCAGCACCATGATGGTGATGTTGGTGAAGTCTTGCTGTTGTGCAGTGTCCGTGACAGTAAGCTGGAAGACGTAAGTCCCCACCTGCAGGTTGGAGATTTCTACCTGGTCTTCTTCGTGCTTCTGAGAATGCAAAAGAAAGGCTTACGCACAAGAAAGTACCTCTAATGAAGGAGCGAGTGAAGCCATGCAAGGCCCACATTCCTGCATAAAGGACAAATGAGCTTGGATGGAAACCTTCAAGCAGATGTCTCGCATGAAAAATGTCTCAGTGCTACACAATCCCCTCAAAATCATGGGCTGGTACCCAGCTGGGACAGCAGAGAGAACAAGTACCACAGTGTAATTAGATATTTTATATTTTGGGTCATTGTGAAAGCACAAGGGGGAAAAAAAACCTCTTTGGAGAGAACTGAAATATGTGTAATTTTTATTTTCCTTTTTAAAACATCAAACCTATTAGTATATAGGGAATAAGATAGGTGTATTCAATTATCTTGTCAGACTAGAAAGCTACAATATTATTGACACAAACTTTTCTTAGAAAAACTTTTACTTAGAAAATTGGGCCCTTTGGGTTATATTTCAAAGGAACACAGCCTCACCATACACTATTTTAATGTAGTTCATACAGCAGAGTATTAGTGGACTCTTCCCCCCTCTCACTCCCGAAAGATGCTTTGGTTGGGCTAGGGCAAAGGAAAAAGGAAAGGAGCACTTGCTGATTTCCACAGACCCCTGAGCACTCCACAGCTTGTCATTGCTGATGTTCAACATCAGCTGTGGGCCTAACACGCTCATTTGCTAATTCTTCCAAAAGGTGCCGCAAGAATTCCATATAAGCTCCAAGGCTTTCCAAAGCATTTTGCAGAAGTTTAACAGAAATAATTAGCTCTTCTAAAGCCACAATTCACTTCTAATATCTACCAAATAGGCAGTTGTCCCACCCCAGAGATCTTGGATCCAGATGGGAGATAGGACTTTTGCTCCCACTCAGATAAAATAGGAGGAAGAACCTATACTCTAAAGAGAGAGACAAAGTCCAGGAAAAGCCCCAGGAGAACAGAAGCAGAGTCTGAGACTGGATTATTCAGAAACAGAGGAGGAGACGCACCACAGTGGACAGAGCAAAACTAACTGCAGGCCCCTAAGTGAAATCCAGGATCTTGGGACCAGAGGCAGCTCTTGCACCTTGCAGCAGCTGCTGCCTCTCAGCTGTTCCCACCCAGGCAGACCAGCTGTTGCTCAGGGAGGTTTGACACAGCATTCTGTGCAGGGAGCCTGAGACCTGATGAGGCCAAGAAATGCCACTTCCAAGTAGTGTGCAAGAGTATGGGGGCAACCACAAGGAGTGCTCCATAGCTCTTGGGAACAGGCTCGTTGGTGGACTGGCTTGAAGAGGGAATGACAAAGTGACCTCTAAGCCAGGGCTGTGACCGCCCAACCTAGTGCAGACCATAGGTGACACTGAGCAAACTACTTACTTCCCGCAGTTCCCTACCTTCATCTCCACTGAAGGGTTGCCAAGGATCTGTTTCCATTCATAGCTGACTATCCCTCGGTCATCCGTGCTCTCGGTGCCTCTCAGCATCACTGGCTCCCCTGGCTGTACCCTCATGTCCTTGACAGCGCGGGCGATTGGAGGATGGTCATCTGCAGAAGAAATGTAGAACAAGGAGTGGGTAAGAGGTTGAAGAGTCCAGTCCTTGTCTCCATTACAGGAAGACAAGGGAGGGGGATTCTTCCAGGCTAAATCAATACAGACTTCTACTGCTGAAAGGAAAACACTTCTATAGAGCTGTACTCCTTGTGGCCTGAGCAAGAAACAGACAATCAGTACCGTTAATATTGCACTCACTAATTTAGTAACTGCACAACCCACACTGGCAGTGTCTTTGAGCCAGTTGGCTCCCTGGCCACTTCTGTCCACAGGAACCACCACAAGAGGGTCGCCCTGTGGGTACAGCCATTGTGCTTCTGACTGTCAAACCACATCCTCGCAAAGCAGCACAGAGCAATCCCCACCCTTCACTTAGGGAGATGGCCTGATGTGGTTGCTGAAGAATGTGGAACTGACTCTCATCATTCCTACGACCATCCCTAAGCACCACATTAGTGTATTTAGGCAGAGCTAGACACTGTGGGACTTGGATGGGAAATGTTCCCCCTCCAGCTCATCTTCCACCTCACTCTATGATATGCATGCCTTTAAAACAGCATAAAAATGCCATTCATGGGGTTGTTATTTTTGTACCATTTCATGGACTAGCTTACCAGCAACCTCCACAACCTATTAAACACTTTCCCAGACTGTAAGTGCAAGAGGTGAAAATTGATCCCTGCCTGTGCCAGCAAGAACAGCCTATACAATAACAGCTTGACTCATAACTCCTTTTGGCCTGAATGTCTCTGATCACAGGCTTAGTGCATAGCTCAGCCCATAAAATTCCACCTGGTAGCGCCTGTACCAAGTCCAAGACTCAATGTTCCAGTTCAACCTGAGTCTTCTGTAAAGGCACTGACCATCGTTTATAAGCTAGATATAAATCACTCTGCCATTACACTGTTATATCGACTGTGACTGAGAAGGGGAATAGTGTTCAAACGCCTTAGAAAATTACTCCATTAGCTGATTATTTTCTACTGTTGCAGACTTGCTCCTAATTTCCTGTTTGACAGTATTTAGGTTCAGATCCCAGCTACTGGCCCTTACTGGAGTTTACAGAAGGGACATTTAATATAAGGCATATATATGAACAAACCTGACATTCAAAACAAGCTACTTAATTCTTTTGTCACTAAACACAGTAGGATAGAAGGCTTTGCAAGAAGTATTCCAGAGCAGATACCACAAACCCACCCAGAATCTTCTATTTTCTTCTATCTTTTGCCAAATGAAGACTTACTCATTCTATTCTGGTCTTGCTGCCACCAGAAAATCTCAGGGGAAGCAAACCTTACCATGTTTACACATCCAAGCATTGCACTCAGCCTGTCTGGCTGCAGAAGGAGGGCATTTGTGTGCCAGTTCCCTGGTGCTCCCCATACAGCCTGCTCCCAGCTGCAGCCCCGCAGTCTGGTTTTATCTTTTCCCTTTTCAGGTAAGTATTGGGTGGGAACAATATGGAATCAAGCTCATACTGTTGAGCCAAAACAGGCAGAGGAGACCAAGCTGGACTGAAAGAGGTCAGGAAGATGACACAAGCCTACCCTGGTGTCCTGTCACCTTTGGGTGAGCCACAGCTCCCTACCACTCCTTCCTCAGGGCTGCATGCCAGAGTGATGGGTCCTGTCTCAGTCAGGCACAAAGACTACTGAAGGATATCAAGCATGGACAAGAGTGCCTGGCATCTCTTGGTTTTGAGCAGGGCCAGTAGGAAAGATCATTGGAATTTTGCCTTATTTTCAAGTGGTCTTGCCATTAGAACATTCATAAGCAAAAGCAACGACTGGAGCTTGCAATACTTCCAAACCAAACAGCCCCACAAACACCTCATAGCACACAGCACTACAAGCTCTGGAAAGGGGAGACATTCCTGTCATTCCTGCCACGCAAACGATGCCATGAGCCTGCTGGGAGAAAGGCAGCCTACTCCCTCCCACCGTCCTGCCACGGTGAGCCCCGTAGGTGGGTGCAATTGCACAAGGCCACTTTTCAACAACACAGAGGCTGATCATTAACTCATAATTCCAAATCATACTTTTCCTTACATTTTTAAGCATGTACACTTTAAACAAAAAATTACAGGCCAAGCAGTTACTTTGTGTTGTGAATAGCACAGTGAAGTAAAAGCTCAGTTCTGATCAATGGTCAGCAATTTCTCCAGATTCCACCACTGAATAGCCAAATTTCCTGACTCTCCTCACCTCCAGAATAATAGTCAAGAGTATTTCCTTATCTGTGGTGACTGACAAGGAGGAACGCTCACTTGATATTCAGGACTTCTTTTTCAATTCTACCCCTTTTCTCCTCAGGATGTCTAAAAATTCAGTGATTGGAGTATTTCTACCACACTGACTATATGAAGCGTTCCATGGCAAAATGGCTGTGTCCAACTCAGCTTCAGAAGCAAGTGCTTACTGAGCCAGAGAGAGTATCAACAAACTGCTTGTGGAAGGGAGATTCTCCATGCAGTTTGTTTTGCTCTGATGGTCTGTTGGAAAAATGAAAGTTACCTTTGCTATAATGCTCTTTTGACTATGGAAAGTTTCTGCTGTAAAACTCTGTAATTAATGGGGAGATTAAAGCTTTATGATGCTGTTCTGTGGTGTGCTCCTTACTGTGAAGCATGTGCTGCTGGAGTCACATCATTAAGCGACAACTTCTGTGTCCATTTATAGAATGCATCAGAAGGGAAAATCCAAAATGCTTAAAAAGTTTTTATTACTCACGGTGTATTCATGCTGCAGTCTCTGATTTTTGCTTTTTTAAAAATTTCTAGTTTAAAGGCTTATGCAGTCAGTGGTTTGTCTGGCTTCACCTCTAGTGAGTGAACTTGAACCAAAACTAAATGGGGAACAGGAATTTAAAAGATAATAAATTCCTACAAGGGCTGCCAAAGTAAGTATCTAGGTGGGGGAAGCAACCCCACTAGGGACCTTGCTATCTGAACCTGCAGGCACCAGTGAAATCCCATGGCAGAAAGCACTTCCAAAGCTCCCAGTCTGGGGGTTTCTCTTTTGGAGCTCGGATATTAGCTCTTGCCCTCAATATACAAATCCACAGAAATCGAGATTTTCTCCATTCCAGGGCTCACGCAGATACACCCTGAGTAGTTGAGACTACAAAGCACTGCTTAAAAATACCTCAGAATAATCTGAGGTTGCCACTAGAAAGAATAGGTGACTGAGGGGCTCTCACAGCCCACTGCTGACTGCCTTTGCAGGAGCAGCTTGCTAATGAGACAAATGTGGCTTGTGCTGGGGACACTGAGGCACTGAGAAGGGAAAGACCTCACTGGAGACAAAAGCCACTGATCAGGCCAAGAGCAGAGACAGGAGCAGAAATGAGGCCACCCAAATTCCAGCATCCAAAGACAGACAGCTTTGGAGATTTCAAGTGACAGAAGCCAGCTGAACCTGCCTGCTGCAAAAGCAGGTGGGCAGCAGTGTGGCTCTTCCCACAAATGCTAAAGCTCTGCTCTTGCGTTGTTTTCAATGCAAGGGAAGTCATTCAAAAGCAAACAGCTTTCTCACCCATCGACACTTTAACAGGCAAAATGAGGGATGACACTCCTGCCACAGTGTTAATTTGCCTGAGGAGGGAGGTAAAGAGAAGGAACAAGACCACACAACATAGTGCCTGGAGAAAGAGAAATACAGGCTCTTTTTCTAGGGCTTCATCCTAGCTGGGCAGCAAATACAGTTATGATAAAGCCACACAGTTTTCCAACAACTCATGCAGAGCCAAGCAGCTCTCAGCATTAGTTCCCAGATGTTTCTGTAGTTGTTTGTAAGAGGTGCACAAGTCAGGTCAACTTAACCTCTCTAAAACAATACAGTACTACTGAACAGATTATATTTTCAGAATAATGTAAGTTGCTGGTACCACCACGTCCCCTCCATCCTTCCTCAGGGTGTGGGAAACCTGTGGTATTTGCTTTAGCAGGCAGAGAGGAAGACTCTCCCACAAGTCTTTGTGCTGTTTTAGTAAAGATCGGTTTGTTCCTCCAGTCTCTTTAGACTGGAGCTCCAGTGACAGGACATGATGTAGCCACTTCAGTAAATGCTGCATGACACTGTTTCAGAGCAAGTGGAGAGGAAGCTGCTCATCACCCACTCTGAGCAGGGAGCTGGACCATATGGTCTTCCAGGGCCCTTCTAGTACACATTAGCCTCTGAATCTACGGTGTGGGTACTGAATGGGCAACTCCCCCTCTCCTGGTCTGAGCCAAGTGCTGGAGGATGAGCAGCTGGCTCAGGGCTGGGGATTATCCAAGAGCAGACCTATCTCAGCCCAGCTGGGATCCCACCGCTGCTCATTTTAGTTGCACTGTGCCCACAGAATGGAAACCAGTGTGGGACCAAATACTTGAGGAGGGATGAGCTTCAGACTTGGGGAGCTCTCTTTCTTTGAATGCCTTACCACAGCTTTAGCTTGAAAATCTCTCTCCATGGTGAAGCAGAACTAGACACATCCTGACGCCTGCGGTTCCCCAGCACTTCCCATCTCCCACTCACATGTCCTGAATTCAACAGGAGGAAAGTGTTACTGAGAATTTCACAACCACCACAAACGTTTCAGTTCAAGAAATGGACAAAGGTTCAGGGAGGTTATTTTCCTGTTTCACACCCAAAACTGGTTTGCCTAGACCAGAATAAGCTCGGGCTAGTTACTTAAACACTGGGCTCCATTATTACCATGCACAATAAAGTGCATGGAGAGCCTGCCCCTCCCGAATGAGCCAGGCAGAAAACTCGCACCAAAGTTCAGCTGCGGAATCATTTAAGATCGTGCCTTTTAACAATTACATCAGAGACTTCAGGCTGTACGCTAGCTAGAAGAGGCAAGAGAGTGCCAAGCTGTAGTCACCAGCTTATGAAGAACTCAAAAGCTCTTCTTCTCCAAAATACTGAAAATACACTCAGATGATGTGCAGAAACCAGATTTCAGCTGTATTTATGTACCCACAGGTTTTTCTACAGTCATAACACCCTAAGAATGGCCACAGTGGGTTAGAGCATAGGTACCCCATCCCTGTGTTCAGTTGCCAACAGTCTTGCTGTGGATGCTTGAGCAAGAACAGTGCAAGTATATATACTGATTTCCCCCCAGCACTCTCCCAGCCTTTAGCTACTTCCGTCAGGCTTCAGAAACACTCTAAGATTAAATTTGCCCATTCAGCAGCCCCCCAGCTGTGGGCTCTCTTTCAAGTGTTACCTAGTCTCCTCCTGAACATATATAAACCTCTTAATTCAACAGGTCTGCTCCCTGTAGTAGTAGTGTGGGTCTTGCAACGTGTGACGTTTTTGTTTAATGTCACCCACTGGGATCACCAAATGGATATCCACTATTCACTAGAAAAAACATGCTTTAATTCTCATTATTGCAGATGATGTCTGAAGATTGCCACAGGCAAAGGCTCCTAGGACACCTGACAGCAGCACATACAAGAAAGGAATGAATGATAAAGCAGCAAATAAACTTCCCGCAGACACTTAGAGCCAGTCTCAGGAGGCTGACAGTAACCTGGGCTCCCAAGCAGCCATGAAACTACACACTCGTACAGCAAAACAGCAAGAAAATTACACAATTTTGTCTCCAGTTCAAAACCTGAGCCAAGATTTTTTGCCTATAAACATTTGGGAGGAAAATCTGACATGCCAAAAAGAGCTTCCTTAACCCTCGTTTCACCTGGCCTCTTCAGGCATTCTCAAAAGGTCAGAAGCAAAAATGCTGTAGAGCTTCCTTATGCTGCCAGGTGGATACACTCAGTGCCCAGCGTCTCCTTCGTCCTGCCTCCTGTACCTGCCCTGTTGTGCCCTTCCCCTTTCCCCCTCAGTGACAGCTAGGCATCCACCTTCCTGCCCAGACAGGCCCATTCTTTCTGCATGGACCCAATTCCAGCATCACAGCTGGAGGGGCTTGGGGCTTTGTTCGGTTTTTTTTTTGGTTTGTATCTGAACCAAAATGGAGATCTGCATTCTTAAGTGTCTCATCAACTGCTGTGGGGAGGAGGGCCCAGATGATTTAACCCTTGTTATTATTTTCTATTTCTCCAGTAAAATAACTCACTTCATCTCTTTCCCTGCCACCCTCTGATGTCGTTCAAGGTGATTCAGCATCAGTGAAAGACAATGCCTAAAAATTTCAGGAGAGAAAGGAAATTGGTTTCCCATCAAAGCACAGAGTGAACACTGCAACTGATCCAAATACACAGAAGCTGCCCAGTGTCTGTCGCTACAGTTGGACACCTGCCTGGCACCTGCCAAGAGTCAAACACGGGTGTAGAAGAGACCAAGCCCTTCCTACACCTGCAGCAGTACGGTGGCGCAAGCCCCACGTGAGCAAGGAGGGACATGCCCGCCTCGGCAGGCAGAGTAACCCAAACTGCATTTCTGGCATGTTTTTCACTTCTCACTAGTAAGTCCTCCTGGGCCTTCCTGCTCCACTGCAGCCATCCCAGCATCTGTGAAAGGAGCGTTAGGGTTTGCAAGGCACCACTTGCCTGTTGGTGGCTGGGATGCTGCAGCTTGGTGCTGTATGTTGGCAAACACATCACTGCTGGTGGCACAGAGAGGTCAGTGACCCCGGGACACTCGAAAGACTCACACACATGCAAAGCCAAGCCCTGGGACCAGCCAAGGGAGGAGGGGTTTGCAGTCTCCTTGTGCGCGCACTGGTCCACAGAGATGAAGAGACCGAATTGCTCAACAGTTCATTGTATTTTAATCTAACCTTGTGAAATCAGGATGTTCTGGAGATGATGCATCCCCCTTTCCTCCTACAATGAAGCATATAGGAGTTCAGACAGCTGCTAGGACCTCCAGTCCTAGTGATGTGGCCTTCAGTTCCTCCTTAATTGCAGCTCCCATGAAAAGGATTTTGAGCCTGGGATGGAGGTGCAGGAGAACTACTGCAACAGTGAGACACAATTACCAGAAGGTCCTAAAATCCAGTGGGAAGCCACTAGTAGGGACAGAGGACAGGAGGGCCACTTCCTCCACATTGCTGTTCAAACCAGAAACACCCAAGGGCTGCTCCAGAGAAATCGTGCCCTGCTCTGTAACCCCCACACTGCTACTCAGGATGGACAAAGTGGACAGTGTGGGTTTGGTGCCATTTTCCATCTCCAGCACTCAGAAGGCTCCCAGATTGGCACATCCCAGCAGAAAATCAAAGACCTATTCAGCTCACATCATGGAGCCCAAGCCCTTGCGCCCACCTGGATGCTCCCCTTGTCATCTTCACAGATCCTTTCCTTCCCACAGGTGGGCTGGGAGGGGGTGTGAGAAGGATTACAAGTACAGATATCCCCTAACAGCCCTGCCCAGGCATCAACAAATAATAAACTAGTTATGGTTGCCAAAGACCCAGCCAGGCTAGAAACATCCTGGCCTCATTAGGCTTCAGCCAAAACATGGAATAAGGAGGCAAAAGGAGGACTGCTGTGTTTTCAGTGTTTCTGAACACACTGCAATTCTTTGGGGACAGCAGAGTGTGTGGCAAGTGGACAGCTTCCGATCAGTGTGTTTTCCACCTGGTTCTCTGAGTCCTGGTGCAATCTTTCAGAGCAGGGAAACAGGGACTTGGGAAGAGAAACCCACCTCCAAAGGGGAAATTTCCTAACCAATCTCCCCCAGCTGCTCCTCTCTCTCCCCCAGCAGCGGGGACCAGCCCCAGCAAGTAGAGCTATACTGAGACACCTCACCATCCAGGGTGCTGTTAAAGGTAAGTGGATTGCGTCCTGCCTCTTGCCCCTGAGCAATTAAGAGATTAATGCAGCCCTTTAAAACCTGGTGATGTGTAGATTTTCAGAGGATTTCACTTTCCAACCTCAAAGGCCTAGGGGGAGGGAGAAGAAAAACAATACCTTTTTCTACATTGTAAAGTAGTAAAACCTCAGACTGCATCTGGTAATCATACACTCCACCCGTTTCAAATCGGTTAAAGAACGATTCCCTCTCCATTTACTAATAGGTAAACTGAGGCACGGATCTTAAATGAATATCAAGGTTAGGGAAAACCTTTGTGGCAGAGAAACATACAGAAACACCATCTTCAGCATCACTTTATCCCGTCTGTCTGGCAGCACTGCTGCACAAATGATAGCTGGAGGAGCTGGCACCAGTGGCCATTAATGCTCTTCCAGACCCGCTTTGCAGGAATCCCTTATGGGCACCTTACCACTAGATCCCTGATTCTGCATTGCCAGGTAGGAATCATACACGTCCTTCTTCAAGAAGTTGAGAAAGCCGATCTTCCTGGCAAATCTGCAGACGAAAGCCTGCTCATAGAGGCAGTTGAGGAGAAAGCAGCCCCGGATGTGGTCTTCCGCCGCGCCCGAGCCTTGCTCCACGAGAGCCAGGTTACAAGCGGGGTCCTTACAGCAGGCTCTCATGCAGTCCCTGCTCCGACGGACCATGGGGGACGACAGGAAGGTGGCTCCATTCTGGACGGAGGCATCTGTATCCAGCACCCAATCTGGCAGCCCTGCCGTAAAGTCCTCCAGGCACATTTCACCGAAGGGTCTTTCCTTCTGCCCTTCGCCGAAATCCAGCGCCAGCACGAAGCAGATCCACGATACAAACCATGGACCCGGTCTCCCTCTGGCCATCTTGGCGCCAGGTTCCCACTGTCTTGGGGCCTTAATCCTTTCCTAAAGGAAGGGAGAAGACAGATGAAGCTAAGCGGGACGGTGTTCAAGTGTATGTCACCCCGGGGAGAGAGGGGAGCCGAGCATGGCCGAGGCCGCGCTCTGGATTCGGGCTCGCCCCTGGGGTAGCGAGCGTGTCCCCCGACCCTGCAACTCATCCCCAGGCATGTGCGCTCAGCCCCCCACCTGGGCGGTCTCCGGTGCAACAGATCCTGGGAGCGGGGTGTCCCCCTCGTCCCGGTGCGCCTTCACCCCCCAGGTGTGCCTTCCTCCCGTTGCGTCCAGCGGAGACAAAGGCACGGCGAGCGCAGGAAGTGAAAACCAACTACCTGAGAGAGAAAAAAAATCAAGTCACTCCCCTGCACGGTGAATTGCGTAAGAGGAAGGGGAGGAGAGACAAGCTGATACGATCTTTTCGCTTGGAGAAGCGCCCAGTGCAGTTCTCTCGCTCCCGCAGAGGCAACGGCACTCACTCCAGATGAGGGTCTCACCAGCTGGGTGCTTGCTGCATCCCCGTGCTAAGGAAGCTGCAAAGGAACTCAGAGCCGGAGAGCGGGCGGTCTGCGTCCTCTGGCAGTCGCCCTTGTTATCTGGTGTGGCCAGTGGCACGGAGCACCACTAGCCCGGGTCTTGCTAACTCAAATGAGTCAACCTTGCAGCCCTATCTGTAGTGCCCACAGCCATTGGGGCTGCAAGGGGTTCCATGCTCAGTGCAGGCGTCTCGAAATTATGAATTCTCTGCTCTTAGGACACTATTCCTTTTGAGTGAAAGCACTTGGGATCATATTTGGAGGCTGCCTGCATGGCAGGAACCCTGCCACCGCAGCAGTGAAAACTTTTAGTAATCACACCCCACCGACTACCAGGATTTCACTGTTCTCCTCAATCTCATCTAGATCAGCCATGGTCCATTTATAGTGCCCTTGTCTTGCAGGACAGTGATGTTTGGGGTCACAGAAACACAAAGGCTGCCTCTCCATGTATTTTTTTCCTTTTCTGCTTTTACTTGCAGGTCCATGATCAAATTCCTCCTTTCAACAGATACAACTGTGTCATCTGCCCCCTCTATCTGTAAACAGTTCTAAAGTCCCCGGGCAAACTGTTCTTATCCCTCTGTCACTGTCCTTAGGAAAGCAGGGAGTGCTGGTAATTTACTTGGACATTATTTGTAATGAAATATTTCATCACTTAAAACAACAAATGTGAGATGGCTTTTCATGGCATGTCTTTGAAAAGAGATGGCTAGCAGCAGCTATGTATCAAATAACAGTTGGCTTTGGGGATCATTCTGGTGTCCATCATTTCAGGTTTTGCTGCTTCTTTCTGTACCTCTGATCCAGTGTTATATATCTTCATAGGCTTTATTGAGAGTCCTTAGAGACATGTTTACCACCTCCTGGCTGTCACAAACACCATGGGAACAAAACATTGTGGCAACATTATTTTTCAATATCCCTCGTGACTTTCTATGAGAAAAGTTTTAAGAAAACACTTTCTGTGGCCTGACGCTGACATTTGTGTATAGTACTGACTTCAGTTTGGAAAAGGGAATTGCTTTGATTATGTCAGGGCATAAAAAAAAAAAATCAGCAAAGCCTAACCTGTGAAAGTGGATAGGAGGAAACACGCACATCTAGAAAGCAGAGAGATGTTTGTTTTCCTAGTTGGCTTTATGAATCTTTGTCAGAAGAAGCATGGATGCCTCTCATCCTACACTCAGCCCCCATCCCTTTACCAGGTCTTTTGGACCTGCCTACAGACCGTGCAAGCAGTAAAGAGGGAGTTGACTTTGCTGTCCTGAACGTCAGCCAAATACATGCAGGAGAAATAAAACAACAAGGTTGTCTCTTTCTTATATTCTGCACTGCCTGAGGCACTCTGCTGGGGGCTTTCTCTTGTATTTAATCTGGAGGAGATTTTTCCTGGATGAATATTCAAAGCCTCCAGTGTGGAGCCAGGTGAGTCTCAGTGCAGTTCCCCAGCACTAGAGCAGGGAGGTAAGGGGTCTCTTATGGGTGCATGGTAAACCAGCCATGGATATCCACACCGGCAGATATCCACATCCATGTTTGGATATCCACACTTGCAGAACTGGCCCTAAACAGTGTGGTTTGGTATTTTTGTCTTACTGGCAATTACCTAACCTACCTCAGCAGTAATGCTGTGTTACAAAATCTGTCAAAGATTTCCTGCAAATGTGAAGGACATGACATCTCTTCTGCTTGTGCCGCGTAATATGACTTCTACAAGCTCAGAGCTGGGAGAATTCCCTGACTGGCATCTCTAGTGTGTGTGTGTGTGTGTCCCTCCACCTCCCTGCCTTTTTTTTAACATTTATGAAAGGATGAGCCACTTCATAAGATGATCTAGCCTAGCCTTTAGAGTAAGGGGTTTTAACAGCTTTTGCTCTCAGCAGAAAGCTGTGCTAATGTTCTGCTGCAAGATTTTCTGCTGCTCACTCTAAATGTCTTTTTAGTTACTTTATATTCAGTTTTATTCAATATATTTAGTAACAGTAGCACAGTTTCTAAATATGCCCAGTTGCTTCTGGAGGGATTCAGTAATTAAGATTTTAATTGAGATTATTCCTGAGGTTAAGGACTTCTACTAGGAACCCCTCTCTGTTGCAGCAGGTCATTAACTCAGTTTTTGCTCTTCTAACGTAGAAATCCCACTGCAGCCGTCATCTTCTGCAAAATTAATAGATTCCCATGACTTCAGCTGAGACTTGTGCTATTCATATCAGCGTGAAGGGAAAGTAGGGTGTGTGATTTTATAACTTGGGAGTGTTTTTAAGGGGTCCTGAAACATTGAGTCATTGTTAACTTTTGTCTGTCTTTGAAGAGTCTGCTCTCAGTCTGGCAATAACTTTGCAGGAGATGACTCAGGGAGCTAAGCCACACCAGAGTTTAATATTTGACTAAGATTAAAAGATCTTAGATACACGTGGTTTATAACAAGCTTGGTGCGTGACCTGCCTTCTTTTTATGTGATCACTCTTGAGACCCCAGCACCTGCTAGCAGCTGGATGCTCAGGTTCCAGCAACAGGCAGAAAAATAAGGATGAATTGGTTCAGGTTCCCTTTTGCCACACTGTATAACCAAGTTCCCTGGCATCACCACCCGCAATGACTTCCTCACAGCAGCTTGTCCCACCGGCTGCTACAGACGAATCCATTCTGCTGTGTTTTACCTGGGAACCACTCCATGTATAATTAACGCTGGGGAGACAGGTCTGCTTGCTTGCTTGTTTTGTTCTATTTGCCTCAGGTTAAACGTCCTGGTGTGGTTTAGGGGTGAGACCCGGATGCAAGTGACGGCACAAAGATGTGGCAAAGGAAGGAGACAGGAAGGGATCTCATCAGGCTATGACTAATCACTGGTCCTGTGGAACAAAGCAAGAGAAAGGATGACAGGCTGCTGAGTCCTCCCGAGAACCATTCCCATTGCATCAAGGGTAGCTTTGGGGAAGGGAGGTACAATGAAGGTATATTGTTGCTGTGCGGAAGTTCTTGTCTACAGTCCTGCATGGCACTGGCTTTTATTTCCATGTTCCTAATCAAGGTAAATCCTTAGGGTCAAAAGTGTGGGGAAAGGAAGAAGGGGAAACAGTGTCTAGACTGGTTACATGGAGAAAGTATCTGCACTTCTGTGCTGTTTATACTAGGCTTTTACAGGGAGATAGGTATGGAAATGTGAAGCAAAGAACCTTCAATTTGCAGGAACTAGAATAAATTTACATTTCCCACTGAAGTTTACAGTTCACAGGTGACTTGAGCTGTTCTTCAAAGCACCTGTGAGTGGAACAGGATTTTCCATGGGGTTCCCCACGGCCTCTCTTCCTCTATCACTTCCTACAGTGTCAGCATCCCTGGAAACCTTCTTTCAACACCTTGAGCCCAGCTGCCAGTGGAAAAGTCCACTCTCCCCTCTGTTTGTAGATGGAGATTTCCCTGCAGGAGTGAACAGCACAGTCCCTGCAAATGTTACTGCATCCTTTCAAGGGGATCAGGTCATAATAAACTTCTTGGTGCAAGAGCTGTACATCGTCTGCAAGCCTGAAATATTGAAAGCAGGCTGGAAAACAAGGAAGATCCCCTCCAACTATTCAGCCAGTGCTTTTCTTATCTTTACCATTCAAAGACTCGCTGAAACCTCTGTACCACATGAAAACACTGACCATGCTATCAGTGCTGTGGGCCTCTTTCTGTAGAGAAACAGCAAAGCAATACAAGAGAGAGAGCAATAAAACAACATGGGCAGGTTTTTAAAGATTCCCAAATAATCCATTTGGCATCTAATTTGCCTAACTATTCAAGGGGAAGGGAGGACTTCTTCCTCAGTGGAGATGCTTACTTATTTCACTACAGGATGTCTGAGGATGGACATAGGTAAGGACAATTACTTTGCTGAACAAGGAGAGGGTCTAGGGTTTGCTCCTCCTGTGGTGTTCCAAAGCAGCAGGTAAAACTACTTCTCATTTACCCTTCTCAGCTGCTGATGAGCCATTAGCCTTTACAGTTCACTTGACTGCTAGTAAGTGAGGCAGGGCAGGTGGGCAGGCTAGATTGTCTCAGCTCTTTATTGCTGAGACCTGTCTATTTCCTGAGGCAGTGCCAAATGGTGCCCTTTTGGGTTGATCAGTCAAATACTCAATTGGAAAATATTTTCCTCTGTCAGTTTTCATTCTTCCTTCTCAGTGCCCTTTCATTGCCTTGTGAAAGGTGAGACTGTCGGGGGAAAGGAGTAAGTCTGATTACTGACATCTGACTGAAGAATATATAGGGTCCTCTCTGCATGTTGGTGGGAAGGTAGTAGTACTTCTCAGGTGAGAGGTGAGGACTGTGTGAGCTGGAAATTCCTGTGTTTTTCCTGAAGTCTCCAGGAGCTGAGGGTGAGAGATGATACACTCTCCCTCGTTAGAACTCTGGGGCAGAGGTGCAGCCTTTTTGGTTTCCATGCTCCCATGGAGATACCAAAAAATAAGGGAAGTGGATGATGGACCTCAAGATGCTGGGTGTACTGGCATTGCTTACTTGGGACTCTGGATTTTTTAAATCTCCAGTCCTGGCTACATTTTCTGATCTGCACAACTTTTTTTTTTTTTTCTGTACCTGTTCCTGCTCAGAGGAAATTGCAGAACTTCTTTACCTTTTGGTGCCACTGTAGTATTGATACAGTCACCTCTGCTGGCTTCACTGGTTTAATTTGTGTTAACTATCAGGTTTGTAACCACAGTGAAAGTGATTATTTTCTAAAGCAGGTGGAGAGTGGCTTCTGCTGTCTTGAAGGGAAACATTCCTTCCTAGGCTGGGACTCAAGGGAAAGGGGCCGACCTGGTTCTCTGGAAAGATGAGCTGGGGCTCTGCTGAATTATTAAGTACACACCACAGCCATCAGCTCAGAGAGAAAGAGAAGCACCAGCTTAGGTCACAGGTGCGGGATGGAGATTACTAAGAACAGAAGAGTGTAACTGGATCTGACTCATGCCCTTGGATGCTCTGCTGCCTGGATCAGTGTCACAGCTGCTTGGCACTACGACACATATGCTTGGCTTGGTTTAGTGGGCCTCCCTGGCACCACAGACAGTCACAAAAGTCCAACTCCACAGTACTGAATCCTCCTGCTCCTTTCAGGGGCATCCCACTCTTAGCAAGCCTGGAGGAAGAGCAAGCCTGAGTTACACACATGGAAACTGAGGCATGGTGTTTCAGTCTAACAACTCAAATGTGCTGGCCACATTTAAACCCCCTTTATTCACCAACATAAATGATACGCAGATTTGCAGAGGACACAACGACAAGCAGCTGCAGCAGGAGGTCCACTGGATCTTTTGTGTCTGCAGCTCTTGCGAAAAAACAGGTTGTCTAATTAGATGACTTTGTAGCCCAAGTATGTGTGTTCACTCCAGAAGTCTTGGGCAAGGTTGCATGCCCAAGGCTATAGGGAAAGATAACTAGGTTGAAAATAAGATCACATCTCCCAGCTATGCCCAAGATCTCCGAGATCCTTCCACTGTGCGTGTCTAAACAAAATGGTGAATGTCTTTCTGTCCCTTTGGCCATGTGGATCTGCTGTGATGCGAGGCAAGGACAGGATGGAGTGTGGCACTGTGAAGAGAGTCATGCAGCTGCTTCTTGTTTGGTGGCAGCTGGCACTTACCACCACTAGCAGGTGGCTGGTGCACCCATAGGAGATGCTGCCTCATTCAAGGGGACAATATCCCTTACTCTGAATGAGGCACCCAGTCCTGTTCCTGCAGGAACTTCTGCCGTACATTTAAGGACTGATCTTGCACTGTTTTTGCTTCTTCCTCTTGCTTTAATCATAGATTAAAATAGTTTACTACTGGAGGAGGTCTATTTTATCAGTTAATATTTATTTCTATATTGCCACCTTGTAAGTCTCATCCTCCTTCTCTGATGTTAATGCCAGCCTCTCTGGAGTTCCTTGGGACCAAGGAAATAGGTTGTTTTCCTGTGTTTTCCCCTTTCAAGTGTGTCAGTCCTTGAACATCAAAATAGAGGACTCCAAACTGGAGACAGGAACTTGTCATCTGACAGTCTTTGTCCTTTGGTCCAAAGTTACCTTGTGAAAATCTGCCTGCGTTGGGCCATATTAACCTTTGAAATGTCAATAGTTGTAAATGCACTATAAGATGTTCAATGGGTTTTGCAAGGTTTCAGTTAAGAATCTCTGAAGAATCTGAACTCACTGAGTATGCTCTGAGCCTCTCACAACACAGATGTTTTGGTCTAAATAAAATAGTTTTAGGAGTGAGATTAGAGGGAGGAGGTAGTCAAGCAGTGAGGAAAAATGAGTAAAGCTGCTGAAATTAAATAGCTGACAATTGTTTTCTGAACAGAATTTTTAGACTGTCTGAAAAGCAGAGGAGATATTATCAGTTTCATGTATATTTTAATACTTTATTCTTCACTGATGTGAAACCAAGTTTCAGAATCAGCATTTTGTGGAATTTCCCATCAGAAAAGGCTTTTATTTTTTGCTCACATTAAGGATGAAAAGAAGGACAGTAGTGGCCCTGCTCATTTTTCTATCACCCTGTGCACAAGATGTTGCTGGCTGGCTGTACCACCATCTCTCTGGGGATAGAACTGTGGCAGAAGGACTGGGTAAGACCTCCAGAGGAGACCAGCCCCCTTGCAGACTGTCCTGTGCTGCCTGGCAGCACCTATCGGTGGGAGAAGGGTTGGTTGCTTTTCCTGTTTTATCTAGCTCTTGGTCTCCAAATAACTCTGGAAATACCTTGGCTGCCAGGAGCAGCAGAGGCTTATTTGCTTTTTCCACATGAATCGTGAGACTGGAGATGTTCAATCTGCTTCATGATGGAGGGTCTCAGCCTGTTTGTCTGTTCGGTGGGGCAGCTCCCTGGGCAGGTTGCTGGAGGGCTCTGGGAACAGATGAATGAAGAGGTGTGACAGCATGTGGAGGGACCACAGGTGTCCCAGTGCCCTGGCACCCTGTAAACACAGCCAGCTTGATTTCTGTTCCTCTGAACTGCACTGCTCACATATATCCTTCTAAATGGTATAGGGCAATAATGCTGCAGACCTTTAACCTGTATTCCAGTTAGAAAGAAACTGTAAACCAAGCAATGATAATATATAGCCTGATGGCAGTTTATGAAGCTTCATCAGGTGAACCTGTTTACCATGAATAATACTTTTCTATGGAAAAGAGATGATGCTATATCCTGAATCAGGCTTTCCCCTGCAGTGTCATCACATCAAATACTGTACTATTTTTCTAATAGGAGCACAAATATTTTCTTTTATTCCAGAAGCCTCTTGCTCAGGTGATCTCAAATTCAGGCCACTGGGATTTCTACAGAATTTTTTGAGAAAGCTGGAATAAACTTAGAGAATGTAGAACAATGTAAAATGAAACTGCTGAGCCCAAGTTTGGGTTTGCAGTGTCATTTCCTGACCTACTGCTGTAAAACACTGGATGTAGCCACCTGACTCCAGACCACTTCTTATGTGTGTGATGGGTCCAGTGCTCTAGCTGGAAAATGCCAAATACACCATTTCTACGGGAGGTAAACCCTGTAGCTGCAGCAAAGTAGTTTACAGAGTCAAGCATGAACTGCAGCAGGATTCAATGCATTATGTATGGATCAGGCCTCTGGAATTGCACATGCATGTAAGTTATGCCTGTAGGAAAACAGTAATTTAAAACCTCCTTCTTCCCCGCCTCTTGGAGCTGACTTACGTTAAATATTAACAAAGTTGGTTCATCAGTTCCCTGGTTCACTTGGCTTCTTTTAACAACAGGTGTTATTACAACAACAAGTCCATCTGCCTCCCTGCTCCTGTCAGCAAAGCCAATGGTGAAACCCAAGAATCTGCAGTTGTAACTCTGCCTGCAGAGCCTGGCTGCTGCCCCAGTCCTATAGTCATCCCTAACTTCCTCCCTGAGATCACAAATGCATCCCACCTTTGGTGTCTCTGAGTAGCTTGTGCTGAGAGACACCTGTTGCAGAGAGGCTTTGGTTAAAGAAGACTGAGGAAAGGTGTGAGGGAGTTCACAGGAAGGTGAGTTCCTGTTGTCAGAGGAGGAAGCAGTGAGCATGGCCAGCAACCCCAGCACACTGCCCCGGGTAACCTTCCAGACACCGGAGAAACCTGGGGAGGAATCATCACACAGGAAACTGGGCAAGCTGACCATAAAGTATAACCGCAAAGACCTACAGCGCTGGCTAGACCTGGAGGAATGGATCAATGCCCAGCTGCAGGAGCTGTACCAATGCCGGGTGAGTAGCTGGGGCAAATCAGCTCATCAGGTGAGTGGGTCTAGAGGCCTTGTGTGCTGGGACAGAGGTTTGCTTGCTCTGCCTCACTGGAAATCGTTTCTCATCTTCATTCTTCAGTAGGTATCTCCTTGCCACCTGCTGCAGCCCTCTCTCTGACTGATGTGTTGCGGGGCAGAGAAGCTTGCACTGTTACAATCCAGCTAGCTTTAAACTGCCTGGTGTTGCACACACTGAGGGGATATAGCTATTGCTCAGCACGAGTAGCAGAACCTAGAGAGATGTATAAGCCCAGGATGCTTCTTGTTGCTGAACTCCATGTGGTGAGTGGCTTTGCTGCGAGCAGTATTTAAGCTAGCTGGGTTAGAGTTACCAGTGGATCCCTGATCCTTTCTGACACAACAGTGAGGCTCTACCTGCTGTTTGAAAGAGACACTTTGGATAATGCTGTATCTGTAGCTGCAGAATCTGGACACGCTCCTGGCAGAAGGAGAAGGGAAAAAAACCCCTGTGCACAAATGTATAGATGTTTTGCCGCCTTCTTCACAAACCCCCAGAGCTGTCTTCCTTGCCTGAACTTCTGTTTGCAACAGGAACCAGTCCTTCCTAAATTCTCTGCCTACCTGAGAGCTGTCGCACTAAGAAAGAGCCAGGAGTGCCTGGGTCCAGCACCTGAATGGTGTGGGTCTTTATTTCAGCCGTTGCAGAGTAGATGACAGTTTTTTATTGGGTAGTGTGGCATTTAAGACAAGTTGCAGCACTGGCTGTGTACACTGCAATTTTAACCTTGTACTATCACTTCTATGTGCTTAGATGGATGGCTTTTATCCTGGGCACTTTCATAATTGATAGTGCTTTTCCATGCTTGAGAGTACCTTTGGAATGTGGTACAGGAAAAGGTGAAAGGATTTCCTACATCGTACATCATGACCTTAAACCCATTTAAATAGCTTGACTAAGAGTTTTTCTTTACTCTGTAGGGCAATGGCCAATACAGCATGAGAACACAGCTTTCTCGACTCAGAGCCCAGTACATCTTCAATGGAAGACATAGATGGGTTTAACAAACTGTTTAAAACAGCTTATTCATGTCCTGGATGGGGATGGACTAAATTAACTGCCAAGGCCTTTCTGTCCTGTTTTCTGTATTTGCACCCCAGCACAGTGCTAAGCACCTTTAAGGAAAAAAGAGCTGATGATTGCTTGGAGTCTTCTGCTCTGAGCATCAGCACTTTAAAATTGCAATCAACAATGGAAGTGGATGTGTTAGCACAGCCCAGGAAAGGTGTTTTTTGTGTTATATGCCACGATGATATAAAGAAGCTTTTGCCTGCCCAGGGTGATTTGCTCAGCCTGAGAGCCACAGAACGATGTCAGCTCCATAGCTGAAGAGCCAAACTTCAGGAACTGTCTCTGAGGCTGTCTTTATTATTGTTGTTTCTGTTGTTTTATTATCATAATTTTCTGTGTGACTTTTCCTATTTGATATTTGTGGGAATGTACCAGAGTCTCATGCCATGCTGGGAGATAAAAATAGTCCATTTCTGTTTTAATTTATGCCATAGGCAAATAACAGGCAGCAGAAAACAAATATGGAGAAAAAGGTCCTTCCTTCTGCTGCAAATTAATGGCTCCTCTGAAAAATCCCCATTTGGGGAATTACTGCAGTTTTAAAGAGTTAAGTTTTTGGGACTTTTTTTGAGACAGACGAGAAGCAGGTGGTAGCACCAGTCACATGACCCAAGATGGGGCTCCCTATGTGCTACTCTTACTTGCTGAAGTCTAGAGGGATAGACCTTTACACTTGTAAAGTTGTAAGAAAAACAGATCAGCTTACGTTATCACTTCTGCTTTTTGAAAATTAAGAGCTGGTTACTCTCATCAGAGTAGCTGCCCAAAGGAGACTTTTTTTTCCCTACTACAAAATGCCAGCAGGCACAAGTGAGAAACCCAGCCATGCCCTTACAGGAACAGATTGCCAGTGGATTGCCTTTGCTAGCACCTTTCCAGCACAACAGATTTCCTTACTTCCTGGTGTATTCAGGCCAGCCTAAGAGATTTGCTAGTAGGAACTACATAACATGATGCTGTGCCAGGTCAGAGACTATTAGTAGGGTACAACGGCAGGGCGGGGGGGATGGGTTACATAGGATCTTTTCAAATATATATATGTGTCACAGTAAATTGCTTATAATTGCCCAGGTGTCCAGCAGGTCCCCCTGCTCTCCTCTGTGCATTGTGGCAATGCTAACCTTGCTACTCTGGGCTGCCTTCTGTCCATCAGCTTCCATTACATTTACCATTTTCAGTTACCTCTTACTTTGCTCCACCTGCCCTTGGCAGTGCAATGTTCCTCAGTGTCTTCTAGACATTCAGATGCCAGCAAGGTTAGTACAAACATCACCTCCTGATACAGGTAATATGAATGCTATGATGTTTACTGTCTTGAGGCTTTTTTGCAACAAAACTAAGACTCAGCGATTTTCAAAATGATTCCTTGCACCTGGCATCCAGAACGGCATCCACACTAGGACCAAAAAGCCACAGGGAATTCCTAACCTGTCTCACCCTCCTGACCTATTTAGCTTCTCAGCCAAAGTCAAACTGGATGAACACCTGCTTTCTAAACAGTTACATGAAAACTATTACTTTTAAGAAGAAATGCTATGTGGGTCACAGTGCAATATATTTAACTCTGGTTTATTATTTACTGTTAAGTTAGCTGCGTATCAAAGTTAAACAAGGGCTTTCTACTTCCTCTCTGGCTTCATATCAGACACTGCTAAGAAAAAGTTTCTTTTTTTGCTGTAAGTATTGCCTTTATTGTTTAATGTTTTACACATACACCTGTAAGTGGTACTTGGCAATCGGGTACTGTGCTGTTTACCCAGTATCCTTACTCTGCTGATTATGATGCCAAAGTATCACTAGTGTTGTCTTGTGAAAGATTCATTTTGCAAATACACTGGAAAACCACAGCCTGCTTTTCTTAAAGACTTGTACAGACTTTTTAAGCTTTAATGTGTCTATGATCAAGTTTTACAAATTCTTCCAACACCCCGATGTAGTACAAGATTATTACTCCAGTCACCAAAACTTGGGGTCCCTCTTACATTAAAGAAGACTATTACGTCCCACTCATGTCTGTTAGAGAAAGCTGGCAAAACATTGTTAGATCTTTCAACAGCATAATTGTTTTTCTCTCCATTACTGCAAAAGCGTTAGTATAAATAAAAAGTATGTGGATGTAATTAGCCTAAAAGCCTACAATCTTCTTTTATTATCTATGCCTCTCTAACACTAAGCCTGCTGGATTTGTTTGGTGAACTCTTCATAGATGAGGGGTGTCACAGGCTGTCTAAAATTGCATTGCAGTTGGATATTCTTGAAAGGGTCTTTCCATGATGGATTATGATCCCTGAGCAGTGTAGTGGTGGGAAAAGATGAAGAATGCATACATTAGAAGGTGTGGTTCTAACAGACTACACAAAAGGGCTGGAATCTGTGCTCTCTTTATAAGAACCTCCTTATTTTGAGATGATTTATATCTTGACTTCATTTTTGCAGCACAGTTTTATAGCTCGGTTCTTTAAAGATGGACTCTAGAGTTCTTAGACATTGGAAGGTTTATTAACTATGGTGGGTTTTTTTCTTTTTAGCTAAGGGAAGAAACAGAGACAGCAGCTCCCGAACCACAAATTGATCTTGAAGATCTCCTGGAGGTCCCTAATGAAGAACAGAAATTGAAACTTCAGGTCAGATAGAGAGACTTGGTGACTTTAGGTTAGGGACTTTATAGAGAGTAGTGGTCTGGGGGTAGAGAATATGTGTTTGCAGTGTTGTATGATGCTTCCATGTGTTTTCACCTTTCAGAGGTAGTAAAATAATATACACTTTTTGTAGAGAGGGGAGAATTAGATCAACTCATAAATACTAAAATGATGACTCCTTGTTTTTTTAGGAAATCCTCCACGAGTGCTCCAGCCCTACAGAGGTGAGTGAAGCACCATATACACGTAGGTATGTTAGTTATATGTTATACTGTGCTGCTACAGTGTGTCTTTGTTGCTGCTTGGCTGAGTAGCCAAGATATTACTGTACTGTAGATTCATTTAATCCTAATGGGAGGTGTTTGCCACTTTATTCTGCTGTGTTACAAAATTACATGTAAATCTACATGGATGAGCTAGAGGCAGAGCATTGGAGGAAATAAAGAATTATGCTTTACAACCAAAGAAAGTTCATTCCATGTTTTGGAATTTTGGAATGACCAGGCTGAGTTGCTATTTGGTCCTCAGTGTAGAAAAGCCATAGATAGCAATACAGTTCACAAAACAATCTTGCACACTGACAACTAAATGCATTCTTCGCTTTAACCACTCTATGATTATGAGTTACAAGAACGTAAGATGGTCCTCAGGTTGGATTGCGCAGATAACTGCTGAGGAATGGCCATGTAAGTTAGTTATATGTGTGGGTTTTTTTCCCCCGTGGGAACTTTACAAGTACTGATCTGAATTGGAGAGTTAAAAAAATCCCACAAGCTGCCACAATGTCCAGAGGAGTGGAGCCTAATACTTTGCAGTGTAATGCATGCATCACAAAGGAATTGCCTTTGCTGCATTGCATACCCGTGCAAAATAGGGTCCTCCATCACTGCTTCAGCCACATGCATTGCACGTGAACATTGTGCTCAGACATCGTTCCACAGACTCCACATCTTGTCGAGCTTATGTAGCTGTACAGTGATGAACATCCAGAAAATAAGATGAATGCATGACTACCACTGGGCTGTAGCAATCATTATAGATAGTCTGCTAGCAGGGGTTCAACAAAGCTGGCAATACAGAAATAGTTTTCAGTGTGTGTGAATTTCAGATATGAGGCAAGAATCCCACATTCCCCACGTGATAACTGAAAAGAGTTTGCTCTAATGACTCATAAGCCATGAAGGTGTCTTGTGGACAGCATGGTACCTGCTGAATACAGATACTGCTACCCCACTGGCAAAACCCTGTACTTTCACCCCGGTGATCTTGAATCCTCTGGATAGATCACAGCAACCTAATTGCAGAAAGCAGATGAGAAGCAAAGAGGTTTCCTCTGAAAGGACTGAGTGAAAAGGAATGAATGATCCTAGGCATTTGCTTCCAGAGCAAGTTGTGGCAACCTCTGATACCCAAGTGAGGAATCTGGGCTTCCACACAGCACAAATGCTAATAAGCTGCACTACTTCCATCGATCTTGCCTAATTACAAGGACACGTAGCTATGTCTTTGGGTGAAGAAAGGCTGTACTCTTCTTTACGGTGATGTTACTTGTCATGCAGAGGGTAAAGTTTGCACATTGCCTTCTGTTTGGAATAACCAGATGGTCCAGTTTAGTTCATAGTCCTTGGCTGTGTCAGCAAAGTAGTCAGGGTTTATCTCCATTAACTGCTCATCTATCTGCTCTGCCTCCCCTCAACCCCTGCTCAACGTTATCATTAGTCCTACGTGTGTTTTGCTCCACCTCTTCTCTGCCAGCCACTTCCTTGTAGAGCTGGCACAGCTCCAAGATGGTTTGCAATCCACAACATGGAGCTTTACAGGTTCAACAAGAGGGACAGCTTGCTTTGCCCTAGATTGGGAGGGCAGAAGAAGTGGGCAGGAGGTTATGGTGGCAACAGGAAGCAGTGGAACCTAACAGAGGACAACAGCATCCCAAGGTCATCTCAAGGTAGAAAAAGCAGGTATCTGGGATGAAGAGGAGCAGGCTAGCTCCTGGGGAGAAAATAAACATGGCTGTTCCAGAGGGAAACAGGGGAAGGGAAGTAGAGGAGCTTTTAAGACCCTTCTGATCCATCAAAAGGTCGACTTTCCTAAGCTAAAAGAAAGGTTTCCTCAAGAGATGTCAAAATTCTGGTTTCTGCTCAACATAAAAGCAAATGTGGGAATGATACAAATGCCGTAGTACCTTTTGGGCTGGTGGGCACCGGAATTAATATGACATCTTTCTTTAACCAATTCTTGCTGTAGGACTTCATTACGGAATTGCTTAGTCGATTGAAAGGTCTCCGGAGGGTCACCAATCCTCAGAAGAAATGACCTTGCTCACATGGAACACCCAGCTTTGGTCACAAGGAAATGTGTGTCTTCCCTACGAAAACCAGGATCAGGAACAGCACTTCTGAATATGTTTAGGACATGAGCAAGTTTGTGAACTTTGTACCAGTGGTTTGAAGTCTCCACTGCTTCCAGATCTACACATATAGCAGGAAGCTAGAGTGTACATTTTCTTGATTCTTAAAGAGAATGTTAGCCTGGGGATCAGGACAAGGTGTCCTTCCTTTAGTTTCTTCTAGGAATTGCCATGCTGGCCGAGGAACACTGAATACAGTTCTCAGGAGCTCGTTGAGACTTCTTTCGTTCTGTCCACTGCAAGGAAAACAAGGCATTGGTTATCACTCATTCAGCAACACGGAAAATCAGTCACTGTTAAGCTGCACCCCATTTCAGTCTGGCTCGGACCCAACTGTAATCTCCTGCCTGTCACCACTGTACTTGACTCTACAGCATTGCACCTACTTTGTAAGTCTTATTAAGCCTCTGTTGTTTATGAAGGTTCAACAGAAAATATCCAGTATGATGGAGAGAGAATGTTGAAGTGCACCTGGTCTACTTAAGGGGAAGTTTGTGAAACAGCTGCTAAGGAAAATGGAAGAGATTTTTTTTTTTTTTTTAATGGAATTTAGGACTTACTGATTTAGAAGTGTCTTCTAAAGGAACAAGGTCTGGGAATGATTTTTCTCATAATTTAAAAAGATGTTGTAAAAATACTTATTTTGTATATTAAACCAGAGAAAACCAGCCGTGCACTGCTTGCTTTTGTTCTCTCTTTAGGTACTAATGGAAAACTGAAGTAAAAAAAAAATCTGCTCCCAATTTCCCTTCAGGGAGCATCTCAGAGAAAGTCTTTTACAGCGAAGGTAGGTCTCACAAATGAGCAGTGAAGTAGGACACATTGTCTTGCTGGACAAACTCCTCTGGCTACAACTAGTGTTTGTCTGGAAAAATACCGAGGAAACTACATCCAGCCTCTCAGCAGGTCAGTAATTTGACACATGTGACTAGGAAATAAGGTAGCAAATGGAGGCTGATTGCTTAGGCAGAGCACTCTGACATTATGCCTGCCCCTACGCTCATGCCTGCCACTCAAACACCAGAGTTGCTGAGCCACATCCAGAGGGGCTTCTATGAACCAGAACATTCAAGGCCAGCTTTTGAGTACATGTTTTTTTGTTTGTCAGACAGGGGCAGAAGGGACCAACTCTGGAACAGGAGGGACATGCAGGTTAGCTAACAAACACAAACAAGAATTTTTGGGCTGGACGAGTAATATCTTAAATACATTAGTCTTTCCATCTTTATCAGCAGCGGAGTGATGATTATTACCTTTTGCTTCCCTCCTATTTTCCAGGTGTCAGTGAACAAGCTGTGAGCTCTGTCCTCTGAAAGGACAAAATCCAAACTGCAGTAACAACTGTGATGTAAGGGCTTGCTTCCCTTCAATGCTGTTCTTGTAGCTGACTAGCTCCTGGAAGTTAGCAAGCCATGCAGATCATGCCTTCTTCTAAGGCTGCTCCAAGATGCTTTAAGTCTCACCCACTAGGTTGGAGAAATGGTCTTCCTTTATCAGGACCAATATATATCTATGGTAGTCCTGGGAACATGCCATTTTTCAACTAGAGAAGGACTAATACGACATGCCTGCCCTCCTGAAATCTCAGCTTTGTAAGTAAAATAACAACAAAATTAAATCCAGAGCTGCAACAGTTGTACATCTGCCATTGATCATGGATTGACACCTGCTAAGACTCAACAGAGTCCTTGAGAAAGGGAAGCAGCACACGAACAAAAAGCTCCGAGCACAGTTAAAATCAGACTGGGATCAAAAAGAAGTTCAAGTGGAAGATCTAGGTAGACAGGCCATGAGCAGAGTGTCCTAAACTACAGATGCAACCTATTACAGCACAGTAGTACACAGGAGTCCAGATTACTTACATACCCTACCAAGAGGCTTTGCTTTACTCTGCTGAGCAGCAACAGCACAAAGACCTGACACACCTCTCCTCTAGCCCAAAAGAGACATTATTCTCTCCCCTGGGCATTGTTCTATATTTCCTCAATATGGAGTAATGCAAAGAGAATTTTTGTCTATGCTTTAAGGCACACATTGTTAGAACCAAGGAAAAAGGAAGTTCTCAAAACTCCACTTGAGAGAAGTTGTCTTTGTGCTTACTCTGCAAGCAGCAGAGAGGAGTAAGCTGCAGCCCCTATGATGTGCAGTTGGGTGTGATCAGTAAGGACATCAATACTGCACGAGAGAACTTCAAATGAGCATGGTGTTCACTGGGAACAAGGCAACATGTGGCCAGGGTCGGATGATTTCTCAGCTCACTGGTGCAAAAGAAAAAGCAATATAAGGAGAGCAGAGTACCTTCTTTTTTGTGATTTTTTTTTTTTTTTTTAAATCATCCTTGCTTTTATTTACATGTTGGCTGTTCTCACCCTAGACCACAAGGATAGACTAAAATCAGTGTTTTAAATTTTTTTTACAAATATCTTCCAGTTAACTTTGCTGTCTCTCAGCACCACCACTAGCATAAGGCTGCAATGTTTAGTATGTACATACTGTGCAAGAATGTTGCTTTAAAGGAACTTTGCCTTCTTGATTCTACCAAGATAACTCAGAATGTATGAAAGTTCATGTGGTTTTCTAATTTGAATTCTTGTTGGGGTGGAGCCTACATTTGATAATTCACATAAAAAACATTTTGAGAGGAAAAGAAAATCTCGTCCCTTATGACATGCTACAAAGACAGAAGCAAAGAAGCTGAATCTCCTTCTTGAAGATGCCAAGCTGTCTTCAGTTCCTTGAATGGCTATGACTGAAGTTGATGTGGCCTGCCAAGAACTGATTGTTTACCAGTATCTTTTCAAAGACAAGGACAAGGAGTAAGCAACACAGCCAACAGTGCACTGCCCACTTAAAGGTCATGCAGCATTTCCTCTTACACAACAACAGATACAGCTCGGTGTGCTTCCTGCAGACAGCTATCTGGACACCCCTTTACCCCTCCTCCATGGAGGTCATGGAGGCAACAGCTACAGTGGGAAAGGCTTTTCAGGGGAAAGTGACTGAGCTGCTACTGAAACAGCCAATTACATGCAGAAAGCGCAGCAGCCACAAAAATGTCCATTAGTGGTGCAGGGAAAACAGCAGCATGTGTATGACCAAAGACACTCTTCCATGTATGACTAAGTTCTATTTCAGGCATTGGGTTGGGTGCATTTTTGAATTCCTTGGGATGGCCCCAGAGAAACCAATCTGGAATCTAATTAAACTGCTTCCAGCTGTAACCTGCTCCATTACTATTGATGTGAAAAGGGCAGGGCTTACAAGACACAGGCTGCCTAACTGCGCAGGAGCTCAAAGGCTGGTTGTGGCTGATGAAGCATCCAAAATGTTTCAAGTAGCACACCAGCTCATACTAAGGTATTAAAAAAGGCAGCTGTAAATCAAGAATTAAAATTACCACTAACTGCTTGGAAAGGACACAGGCTGAAGCCCAAAGGAATGGATCAGTCTTAAGGGAGATATAAGAACAGATATTTGCACCTTCCCTTATATATACAAAACACAAAGGATTTAACCTAAGACAGAACTGGACTGTCTTACTATCAGACTAATTATTCATGTCAAATAGCAATGAAAAAGTGTCATTGCTATGGTAACACAAACCCGTAAGAGCATTTTGTTTTACTTTTTAAGACTGCAACCTTCTCAGGGCTGTAACTTATCTAAATTTTGTGTAACGCAGGGCTCATTGTGAGCTTTCACATCAGAACAACTCAAGTAGTTTTCCCATCTACCTGTCCCAAAGAGACAGGCACTGGTGAAGCAAGGACTGCCGGGAGAAAGAAGATCCTCCACAGATTCGAGGCTTTGCCACCCCTTCCTAACAAAAGGTTTTGATGGCACTGCTGCATACACTTGCAAATCTTTAGTGTGTTACCCTGAAGTATTACTATTCTACACTGTCTGAATCAGGTTTCTGTTGAAGGGCCTGAGCCAGTGCAGCACGTTAGCACAAACCCAGCTTCAACAGCAGTTTAATTTATTTGCTGTGCTCCAACCAGGGGTGACAGAGGTGCAGGCAAACACTGTTTTGTAAGTTCACCTTGGAGGCAGTGACCTTAAGCACAGGGGCAGGGCAGACAGCTGGGAGTGGCAGTGTCAAACCAGCCAGGCAAGATTCATTGGAAATTCCCTGTCAAAGGCAAATCCCTTATTTTGTTGCTTGGAATTTGTCAGCTTTAGAGAGCTCCCTCAGAAGTTCACATTACTCTGGAAAGGGCTCATTCTGATGGAATAATAGCACACGTTTACAGCAGTTTAGTTGAGTATTTGAAGCAATTCTGGGTGCTCTGGACACTGCCAAGTGCCACTTGCATGTGGATTGTCTCCAGGGAGGGACTTGAACATATGCAACTGAGCTTCTCTCACAGCCAGAGAAAGAGCATCACAGAGGTAACATAATTATCCTACCAGGGGAATAAATCATTAACAAAGCTAAATCCTACTTTCAGACTAATGCACAACTCTTCCAGACTGAAAGGTTGCTTTTACAGACCACATGACCTTGGCACAGCCAATGCAGATCACAACACTGTGCATCAGTAGCAGATTACCTTTACGAAGGATCCTTCAAGTGAGCAACACTGCCCACCAAGGCAGAGTAGCCCCTGCACCTTTTCCAGACACAGCACAGAAACATTTTGATGACTTCATGATTCTTCATTTCTTTCCCCAAGACACTTGGCTCAAGGACAAACATACCATTATAAGAAGGCAACAATTTGTAAAGGGCTATCAGGCGTTTCCAGGAGAGACTTTAACCACAGGCCTCTGTAAATAATTTTTATTATGATTTGAAAGTTCTCATCACACACATGATCACAAAATAGACAGTTTTCTCAGTGCAAAGTGCTTTGCTGCCTGTTGAACCAGTGTGTAAGGTGTTAGCAAAAGCGGGAAGTTACTTATCAGCCAGTCAGTACTGCCTTAAACACTCATCTTCACTGCAACCCACATTGCCTTACTGTCTGTATTTATGGACTCGTATCCACCTCCTCATTTATTCCCAAGCATGCACAGCAAACCCTGCACTTCTCTGGTGTATTTGTGAGGACAAAGTTATACGCCCTCCAAGCCTCTCTCAGATTACAGCACATCCTTTAACTGTCCAAAACATCACCCGTTTTGGCTGAAAATCCACTTGGATTCTTCCTCCCATCTGGCCGGCTCCTCTGTTTTCCCATTCTCCAGCTCCTTTTCTGCCCATGAAGAACGTGATCACTTCTGCTTGCAAGGAAGATGATAGCGGGAGGTGTGGTGGTCCATCAGGTCAAACTCATCATGGCCTTCCCTAAGAAGCAAATACAAAGTGCAGTCAGAAGTAAATACCCAGGCTGAGAATTCACCCTTAGCTTCTGCACAAGGTATCTCCCAGCAGCCCTTAACCAGAATCTTATCTCGAGGCTTAGCTGTGAGGACCTGACTGGCAGCCATGTGGACTGACTACTTAAGGTATTTGCTTGTAACAGAAACCTTTGAGGTGCTTTGTGGGAAGGTCTGCTCATCCTTGCCTGATGGATTCAAAAATGACAACAGATCTCTCTGTCTCTTTGCCTCTTGGAGAGATTCATGTAACTGATGGCTCATCTTCAGCACTATGTCTATGATTCCAGGGATACTAGCAACTCCTAAGACAACAGACAAAATGACGGTCTGCTCTGCATAACTCTGTTGCGGCTAAAACACAGCGTACCGGCAGCTGTCTGAACCATGCTCAGCAGCAGGCAGCGTTGAGACACAAGCCTGCATCTACAGGGAGCAACTGATACACTCATTCACCTGCCAGACTGCTGATTCTGCTTTTACGGATGTTTGCTGTTGGATACTTTTGTTTGTTTGCTTTGTTTTTAATAATCTAATACAGCCAATCATATGCTTTCTTAACATTTTGATATTTTTCCCACTCTGTTTCCATTTCTCTACAAAAACATTTGAAGGAAATCAGAGAATATACACAAAAGCATCTCTTGTTATCCCAACCAGATTCTTAGCAACTTGCTGTCTAAATGTCTTCCAGCCAAATACCCAAAAGTTTTGAGGTATGAAAAAAGAGAAGTCACACAACCTGTTAGGGAAAGCTTTGTATTCAAAGGAATTAACCCTCCAAATCTGAGACATGCAGTATTTTTCAGAAATCAAGCTAGAAATGTTTAAGAACCAAGACTACAGCTCCTGCAAGACCTGACTGGTGGAAAAGGGTTCACACATACATATTTCAATAAAGATCTTTCTAATATGGTTTAAGATTGCAAAGTCTCAACCTAAGAAAAGCTTCAGGAATTTATATCATCTGATCTCCCCTCTTAAGGGAACACAGCCCAGATCATCCATCAATGGCATAGGAGTCACTGAACAATAGTCTCATTTATCCCATCCCACGTAATGCAGCACACCAGCTGCTCCAGAGAACACTCAGACAATGTGCCCAAACATGCACTGAAGCAGTACACGCAGAACATTTCTGCCTAGGATCAGTTTAGTCCCTGAAGCCTGGGATAACTACTTATCACACAAAGTATTTCTGTAACAACCAGCATTCAGCTCAGATCTGTGTTCCTTAAATATTCCCTCCTACTGCCTGTTTTTCTGCCCAACGGGAATAACAAACAAAAGGGGCCAAGCTTTCCTTTCACCCGCCTCTCAGACCAAGAGGAATTGCGAGACTTACCGAAAACAGCGCTGGCAGTAGAGGTCCCCATCACAGCCATGGCAGCGCAAAGTGGCATCTTCGTTGCAGATACAGCACCAGGGTAACTCATCCTCATCACTATCTGCCCTGGCAAAAGCTGTGGTGGTTGGAGTCTGGCTCTAATTCACAAAGAAAACAGAGACACAGAGTTCAAACCCCAGCAGAGAAAATACAGGACTTTCATTGTAATGCGCGATGGCCACAATGACCTGTCATATGGCCCATAGTTTACTCTCTGTTGATGCTAACTCTGTGAGAAGAACTTGCCCAGAGCTCAAGGATAGGCTCCTTATGTATCTAGATTGTTGAATAAAATCCCAACGTACTTCCTAGAATTTAGCCATGAATCTATGTTGCTTGGAATATAAACAGGGATTCACCCTCATTTGGTGTCTACAGCAACATACACCCATATTGTCTGTACTGTGTTAAGGGCATGAAGGCCAGATCTTCTGGCAGGCACCACAACAATACCATGTGACAGACAATTCCTGCTGTAAAAACAAGCAATGAAGCAGTTTTGCTGAAAGCAGTTATGGGGGAAGGGAAAGTAATAGGAGGTTGGGTGTGTTTTCCTCCCTGTTACAGAAAGAAAACTGTGGGACAAAGGAAATGATTTGCCAAAAGGCCCCTACTATTGATTTGTACCTGTGGTTGGGAACAAAAGATCTTCTGAAATCGTAATCTAAATATATCTACAAGGCAAACTATTGTCTCCTTCTCCCTTACAGAGAATTCTTCTGGAACTGAACAGTCCTAAACACACTGAGACACAGTGCCTGGACACTGTCAAAGTCAGCTTTCTAACATAATCTTTTCCTAACACTACCCTTTCCATCAGTAATCCCAGAAACGCAAGGTGGCATACCTATGAGATGGGTGTTTCCAAAAATGAAATAATTTCTTCCATGGGGGACAGGCCTGACAGGTAACTGTCAGTCACAAGTCCATTTAATTTTTGTAATATACATTAGAGAACATGTTTGTATTTCCATAGCAGGCCAGAATCCACTCTGAGCATAGGATAGCTTGCTACTACTTCCTTCCTCTGTTTATATGAGAACACAGACAGTATACTACCGACTAGAGGTTCTATTCTGCACAATCTGAAAGCACCAGCAAACCTCCCATTTACCCTGCTTCAGGGTGTATGGTACTAGACTGAGGCCCTGTCAGTCTAATTTTATATATACATTCTCTGATATCCATATTGTGAGGTCTCTGCTAACTTCTCCAGATTTAAATGACACCATAACATTCAACAGAAAGCCAGCCTGAAAGGAATTGTACTCCAGGGAGCAATTCCTCTTAAATGAATGATTCACAGCTGAGCTCAGGGCTGGTCAGCCTTGCAGAAGCTGCTTGGCTTGTCTGCCCTGGAAAAACTGGTTGGTTAATTTTTTTCTGCATTAAGCCTAGGATACAGCAAACTTCTGCTTCAGAACTGTACTCTCTTAAGACCCTGGAATATGTTAATTCAAGAGATCCTGACCAGCTCACTGACCTTTTGCTTTGCTTTCTTACACAGGTTCTGTTGTGAGGGTCCTGTTTGGGTGGTCTGATCTGGAGGAATGTTGAATCCACTTGCTTCATCCAGGGCTGCTTCCTCTGTGAGCTGGTAACAAGAGAAAGGAAGAAGCCTCTGGTTTCAAACACAGCTGTGATCCTCATTCTAGGCCCTAAACCTCCCACCCTTCTTGGTCTCATGCAATAACAGGAGATGGGAAGCTTGAATACATCTTGTGTTATCCAGACAGATGTGAGCTCTCTCTGCAACAGGAACACTGTGTGTACACTGTACTGTGTGTACACTGTGGACAGTCAGTGCAGCAGCAGGGGCCTGTAGCAAACACACTCTGCTTTGCAGCACAACTATCAGCAGACCCTCAACATCGTGCTAATCACATACATGTGATGTATCAGACACAGCAATTGTCTGATAAGCACAGCAAGCTCAGGTCTGCCTCCAAGACAATTCAGAGACATTTTAGAGAGAAATAAGCTGTGCTACACAGCACACATGTCATCATCCATGTTCTGACTGGCTAGGGGAGAAGATGGAACAAGAAGTAAGGAAGTAGCAGCAGAGTGGGGTTGTAAAGAAGACACACACACCACAAGAGACACTAAGCATGAATGAGAAAGACAATGTGACAGACTAGAAACATTGTTGTCAACTGCCTGTCAAAACAGCTGAATGGCCCATGGGAGCTAGCATTGGAAAAGCGTTAGGAGGGGAAGGGGCGAAACTCTTCCCAGAAACACAAACACATCCTTTGTATGCTTATCAAGTAACAGACACACCGGGCATAACTGAGAGGAAGATAAGGCCACAGCTGCTAATTCTGACCTGTTTTAGCACTCTGCGAATGGCTTCCTCCTCAGGCACTTCCTCATCACTGTCAGGAAGTTTATAGTTTTCCAGTGTAACTGTAGGAGTACGAAATGGTAGACTGTAATCCACAGTTGCTTCAAATCTTGTGCCCCCTTTGCACCAGAGACAATTCCTTGTGGTGTGAGCTGGTTTTGGCATTCTGGCTCTGACATAGACAGATCCTTTTCAGGTGCAAACTCCTCAAAAACGGTGTTAGTGTTTGGTTTTAATACTGGAAGAGGGAAGAAAAAAATCCCCACCAAACACAGAGCTTTGCTTTTAAAAGCTTTGTTAACCTCACCAGAGCATGCTAGAATTACCTCAGAGAAGGGTGCAAGACAAAGCAGTCTAACCTTACAGCTCCAGCCTTTACCGTCAACTTAGATCTTTCACACTGATTTCATAATGAACCGACTTGTACAGCTTTACAGACAGAGTCAAATCTCTATCTGTTTCTTGCAGAACATAGGAAATAGATGGATAAACACTTCTCAGAAAAGAAATTACTCTGTCACAACAACTTGATTCCTCTCTTGGCACTGTATTTTCATCTGCTGCTCACCTTTCTCTGGGTCCTCGCCTTTGAGTGCTGCCAGTCTCTTGGCAACCTGTAAGATCTTCTCCTGCCTAGTATTCTCTTCCTGCAGCTCAGCAGCAGCTTCTGCCAGAAGTTTGTTCTTCTCTTCCTCTATCTGTTTTGGGTCCAGATTTGCAGGGCAAACACAATCTTCACTTTCCCGATTGAGATCATTCAAACTTTGGCTACTAACAGCTGCAAACAGACACACAGAACATGCTGGTGACTCAGTAGCAATATTCAAGATGCTCAAGCAATGCGCAAGAGCAGGCTGTC
>VXAY01006795.1:29623-53957 GCA_013399855.1 Oxyruncus cristatus | reverse complement strand
AAAAAACTATAGAAACTCAAGAGCTTGAAACCAACCGAATTATATCAAAATATGTATATATTATTTAACATATATTACAGTTATATACAGTTAAAATACTATGAACATATAAACCAAAACACAAACAGTTCTCGAAAAGGGAAAGGGAAGGGGAAAAGGAAAAAAGGGAAAAACCCCCCCCCAGATATACCCAATTAAGACTAAGAACTAGCAAACAGAGAACTAACAAAACTTAATCTCACCACGTCCCTTAGAAAACAACAGGATCGCCAGATACAACGGCACTCTCCAGCCTCCCACGCAGTAGGCCAGCGGTCACTGCAAGGCCTCAGCTCCAGATAAAGCGAGACCAACACAGAGACTCACTGTTCCTGAACCTTGCCGGAAGAGAAGAGAGCGAGAAGCTTCCCTCCCCTCTTATTTATAGGTCTTGTTACGTAAAAACAGGATGGAATACCTGAAAACAGCCACTTCCCTAGATATGAACCTGGTTACCAAGGAAGGCCTGTATTAACCTACTACAGTGGCAAACAGAGTCTGCATAATGTACATGTGCCAAGTGGGAGTATGGCCCCAGACTCACTATTGTTTGGACACAGGGGTAAGGATCCACAGCATTTCCCCATCTGTGAAGGACTGTGAGGACTGCAACATCTGTGAAGAGCTGTGATCTCATTGTCCTACAGAGCAACAACTTTGTATCTACGTGACTGTGGAGGAAAACTCCCCCCAGATGCACTGAATTCAACATAAACTTAACAATAACAGATGTTAAAATATGCTAAGAAATAACTCCATACAGATCTGCTCTGCAGGTTCAAATTTGTTCTAAAACTTTTGGGGCTGGGACACCTGGACACTGATATACTGGCAGTCATAGTTCACAGTAAGCATGGATTCTACTTCCTGTAAACTGGCTCATTTGTGAATTTATGAAGAAGGGGTTTTTTGTTTCATAGCTCACCAATTTTTTTTCTATAAGCATCTACTATCAAATTTGCAGAATGGTTGCAAAGAATTGCAGCTTAGGACAACAGCACTTTATACATACCAAGATTTCACAATGCGTTATGATGAACAAACAAAACAAAACAAAAGGGGAGGGGACACTATTGACTCTTATTTTACCTTTGCTGACTGAGAAATCTTTACGTGTCCCTAGGTAAGCACAGTAGAAAAAGTAGACAACCATTTCTGGTAGTAAATCTACTGTCACTGAGGCAGAGCTTTCCAGCTGGTCCCTTCTCAGTCTCTGAACAACCATACTTATTTTAAACTTCAGTTTGTTCTTTTATTACAAATCATAAGAAACATAATAAAACAGAAGCCATGATCAAGTCCAAACTGTTACAATAATCAGAAAGCAACTACCCATTAAATGAAAATGAGTGAGATATCCATGGTACATTAAGTAACATTAATATTGGTAATTATTTTTTTTCCACCTTATCCTTAAGAGGACTATATCTCAGATAACAGCTGACAAAAGACAGAAAAAGGGCACCATGTTCTTGTGTCAATAGACAGTCACTAGATGGCATTTGCAGAGTTCATACTAGGGTACTGTCAAATTATTATGTTACATTTTCTTTCCAAATTTGCCCTTCCACAGAAGTGTCACTATTATCTGATATGACTGCTCTGTGCTACTATCAGATACACCCTTCATTCATAACCTAAGAATAAAATGAAAGCTTCTGTTGCCAGGATATGGATAAGAAAGCACTGTGGTTTCTGAAAAAAAATTGCACATTTTTTTAAGATACTTGGTCTGTCACCTGCCAGTGTACCGAAAGGATCCCATACTGGGCATCTTAATATGGATCATAATGGGCTTTTCATTAATTTTTTATGATCTAGATTTTGCATATATCCTTATTCTTCAGTTCTTGATTATCTTCCTCAAACTAAAATAAGTTTTCCACCCGTTTCCTCCTGGGCAGCCTTACTTCCAACAGGTGTGACATAGCATGAACAGTAAAAGATTCCAGCTCAGGTAATTGACTACTACTACAAATGTGTTACTGAAGTCACTGCCTGGCGTTATCAGGCTGCGACCTTCCTGACAGCTCCAAGCAAAGTGGCAACCCCTTCCTCCTCAATGCTTGTGCTGAACTCAAATCAGCATAAAGCTACGGAAAAGGTTGCAGCTATATTTTTTTATTGGTGGGTGCTCTTAACAGGGATGTGGTTGATATGTTGACTAATTATCAGCTGTCACGACACTATAGTGCAATGGGAACTACAGTTTTTAGGGAAGAAAGGGTGTACCTATACTACATAAGCAATTGTTGGCCCCTTTTAGAACATTTTCAAAAGATCCTTCCTATTCCTCTATGTGATGCTACCACTGCTTGTTGTTTTTTTAAAAAAAGGTAAACCATACACATTTTGAATAAGGGCATAGACAGCACAAAGTTACTGGTTAATAAAGTCCTGTATGGTTAATACAATATAAAGGACTGACAACCTCAACTCGCTTCTCCTAATGCTTCATAAAAAATGAACAGTCTTGATGACAGACAGTTGCACAGCAGTTTTTTAGTGTCATATTCTGTATTCCTTGCTCTTAACACACTCTATCCTAAACTAAAATGTTTTTTTTCCATGAATTTTATCACAGCAGCACCAGCCTGTATGCCTCGTCAATTTAATATGAATATATTTGATTTAAAGCACATCTTTAAGTCTTATGAGCTGTCCATGACTATAGTAATCTCCCTTACCAGAAACGTAATTGTATATTTAAAGACAATAATCAGATCTCCTTGCTTTTTTTTTTTACTTTTAGGAAATCATCTTATTTTTTAGTTGCCCCAAAATATGCTGCAATTTCCAATTGCCTTGTTCATTCATCCTTACCCTTTCTCTTTGTCACCGAAGAGCTGAGCACATAATTCTTAATAACTTCTATGTTACTCAAAACTCATGTTATGAAAGATAATTTATTCACATTAAGGTCACATTAGATTTTTCCTCTCCAGTTTTAAATAATGCAGTCTTGGATTTAGTGCTCACGTAAGAGTATACTTTATTTTTTTTCATTAATAATTTTTAGAGGTCAGCTATATCTGAATGATTAGATACTCTTAGTCACATGACAATTTTTGCTATTCTCACTATTATAAAATAAAAACACATTTTCCATTCCTGAATGTTCTATTTTTTCATACCTGAATGTTTGCAATTTAAGTAAACTTATGTATTTTGCCTGTTAAGCATGAAATATGTAATAATTAATGTTCCTTTTTTTTTAATTTCAGTAATGTATTTAAAAAAAACCACATGAAGATATGAAAGGCAAAGGACCATTTTATAATATTTTACTTTCCTCCATTTTTGCAAACAATATTGCCTATTGTAACACTTGAGAACAAAAAACCATTAAAGTGAATTTATTTACTTAGAATAGTTATTTGTGGCTCCTTTCTTATGGTTGGTTCTATTGAAGCAAACAAAAAACAATTATATAGCAAAAAAGTAAGACTTTATGAATTTTTTGACCCTAGCATCTTCAGTTCAGAACTTCTAGAAAAAAAGTCCAGCTGGATGACAGAAATGTAGTATGAAATGTGCTGAGTTTCAGTAGAACTCCTTTCAGACAGTACCTCTGATACAACTACTACTCTGAAAGGTTTTACAAAAAAACTCGCAACTGAACTTGTGTGTTCTTTGAAGCATTAATTTCTTACTTCTAAAATTAAACTCTTTAGTCTGAAGAGCATTTAAATAGACTGCAACTGATGGGAGGGTGTAGGAATTGGCTGTTTAATTTTTAAATCACTAGCCAGATTTGTTTAGGGAAGAACAGAGAAACTTGAGATTAAGTAGCAACATTTTCTCTTTTGTACACTTTTGTTTTGAACATTATTGCTGTTACTGTCGTTTTGGAATACATTTTTTCACTCTTACTGTATCCCATGGCTGGTATTGGCCACTTTATGTACAACAAATGAAATCTAAAAAAAGGCAGTTTGCATTTTCCATTCTGTACACATACTAAAGTGAATTGTTTTCCACCTTAAAGAAATCAAGGAACATATTAGAAATAAGTTAAAATTGTAAAGCAGATATTCTGAAAAACCTACGATGTTAAAATTTTTTCAGGTGAGTTGTCCAGCTCTTTCTTTCCTCAGCCACCTGTCTTGTAAATATTATGCTCAACAAGGCCTTAGATGTCCACGAAAGACAAAAATTAATAGAGCAGAGAAAAACCTTATTGAAGTGTCAGTATTTAAGAGGACAAGTAGGATGAGAAAGGTAATCGAAGGTAAACATAAATCTCAAAATAACAAGATGGCCAGTGAGAGTTTCATTCAGACTTTGATGACTGTAATATAGATGATGTCAACCAGCACAGGTTTGGGGGAAAGCAGACTTGGTGAAATTAGGTGTGGGGTGTTTTTTTCCCTGATAAGAATATAAGCTTAGTTAATAAGATAACAGTGCTAATCCAATAGGTTTTGACTTGGTACTGCATGACATGTCAGTTTAATGCTCTGAATGGTATATAGTTATCACATGATTTTATAAAGATTAAACCAGCTAGTTCATGAATGTGAAGTATGCAACTGTACAACAACAACAAAAAAGATTTCAAAAGTTTCTCCAGGGACTGCTACTTGGTACTGCGCTATACAACGTTTTTCTTTACTGAAAGCATTACAAGGATTGTGACTATGATAATGAGTTAGGACAGGTGATAGGTCTGAATCTCTCTCTACCCATATGGGACCAAACTCTCCAACATAACCAGAAACAAAAACACAATTCATGCACAAGATGGTTGACTTATTGTAAAGAACAATGGAGAAAGGTCTCAAAGGTAGTCACCTAACCATTGTACCCAGATAGTATATATTCTCCTGAGATATATATATCTCAGAAAAATAATTTTGCAGGCTAAAGTACCCATACATTTTACACTGTTGCACTGCAATTACAGTTGCAGCTCTAACACTCACAGTGTAAAAGTTTTGTTTGTTTTTTAATGGAGAAAATTCAGAACAGTCACAAAACATGACAGATATTAATGTGTTCTCCATAATACTGTGGTCAAGCAACTACTGATAACAAATATTAATCAATGAACTTTATAAACTGGAAATGAGCCTCGGATAATCTTGACTGTCTTCTCAACAGATTTATGCTTACAGTGTTCCTGGATAATTGCTCAGAACAGTTCACAGGTTTCCCAAGCACAGTACGAGATTTTTTTTTTTTTCTTAAAATTGTTATTGAAACATTTTCCTAGTATTTCAAGTTGTCATAAGGGTCTTTAATCCAAGACACCACTTCTTATCTCAGCTACTGAGCACATTGTTCACTTCTTCTTAGGTCCAGCACTTCTTGTGTATGAAGACAATCTCAACCTTTTTTTGTTTTAAGTCAAATAAACCTTCTTTCCTCATAAATCATGAATTTTAGGAAATCAACTGTGCCTACTAATTCACTGAACTCATTTCAATGTATGCACAGACTTATCATATGCAATACCCCAAATATTGTTTGCTGGGGGATAGGTAAGGACAACTTCATGAGTTCTGTAATCCAAATTCCCTTTCATAAGGACCCTAATACAGTGTGGGATTTCTGAATTTTGCTGCAGCATTCCCCTTTCCGAGATAGTACACCAGTGCCCCACAGACTTTCCAGTTTGTCAGCACCACTTTGAGTCCTGTTGCGCTGGCACTCCCTTCACATAGTGTTATCTTTAAATCTAATAAGCATCCATCACCTGTGCCAAAACCAAACCCTGTGCACTTTGGTTTTTACATGAAAGCCAAAGAGAGAACCGTAACAGTTTTGTTTTTGAAGTGTGACTGTCCATTAGTCCATTAGTCCCACATTAAAAGAGGAATTCTATTTGTGGTGTTCCAGCTTGTTCATTTAAGGAGTATCTGAAGTAACTGTGTAAAGTGTTGTATTGTCTTGATGCACTTAAGATCAAAGAGACAGAAGTAAAAGCTGGGAAAACAAATCCTTAAAACTAGGATCAAAAAATATAGACTATTAGCTGCTTAAATGTATTTACCAACACCTTATTTAAAAAAAACCAAAACAATGCATGTTTTGTAAAAAGCACTTTAAGTGAAACAATCCAAATACAAAAAACTCCTAAATATAGTGCTGCATAAAATAAAGTCATACTAATTCTAGCTTAGAAATATTGATCAAAAGCAACACACATGCAAAGATACTCACAGAATTCTTTCAAAAATAGAGTCAAAGTACTCTGAAACTAGTATGTTACTAAAGCTTAGTAATTGTTTGATAGGTATTCTTAGTCAAGAAAACTACATGACCATCTTAATACTTATTCAGTCAAGTTTTGGCAACACTTCAAAGTGATGGTTGAACAACTAATATATAAATACTTGAGAAATGAATCATTATGATACGTTTGCATGAATTAGAAAGCCATAAAAACTATTTCTAGATGTATTTTATAGAAACTGTGTAGAACATTGAAGCCCACTCTTATTCATGGGATATGGAATTATAAAAGGATTTATACAAGATGAAGAAAAATTCCCCAAGTCACGTTTTAGAGTAATTCACGAAATTATGTATACCTGACATTTCTCACAATGACATTTTCATGCCATTCTGAGACAACTTAGAATTTTATTTACAACACTTTTTTTTTAATTACTTTAAAAAAAGTCATAATTGTCCTAAACATTCCAATAGTCAAAGAACTAGAGCAGTATAAAGTTTAGGAAGAAAAAATGCTCGCTAATACTCATGTCAAGGGAAGATTTTTTAGAAGTTACTCTTACCCAGGTGAGCTCAGCTGTTTAGTGAGAAATAGGGTAGCAAGTATGTCACATGAAATCAAAGGCACATATACCTCTAGAAACAGAGCTGACCAGTTCCAAAAGTCAGGAAAGAACTAGTAAAAAAAAGTAATTTCTTCCATTCCTATTTCCTGCAGTGCTTTCTCAGACTCTTCTGATTCCACTTGAAGAGGGAAGATATCTCCCATATATCACTGTGTCTTCTCTAAGTCCCTGAAGTCATCTCTATATCAAATAACTGCCAGAAGAACTTCAAGCTTTTTTTTCTGAAAATCTTTCTCAACTGGTCTGTTGAATAACAGAAAAATATATCAGGTGTGACTTCATCTTTCCAGAGAGAGGTGCTCTCAGACTCCTAAATATTATCTCTACCATTATGTCAACAGTCCTGAATCAAAGAGCAGTAAGTGATTGTTGCAGACAGAGTTCAGTAGTTCAGCAAGAGAGTTTACTGAAGGTCTGTGGCATCAGTTAAACAACCTTCAATTTATAATCTTCCCCTCCACCTCCCTTCTGAAACATTTCCACTTGCAAATATGAAACTGTTAAAAAAAAAAAAAAAGTTTTTATCCTGGTATGTGTGCTGGGAGGAAAGAGATACCTTTCAAGTAAACACACATTCTATCACACTACCTCAAGAAATTCCTTTAATAGCGTGCACCCGAAACCTCTAATCACAAAAATCATTATCCACACTGTGTTTAATGAAAAGGAAAGAATTTAATCATTTTTTTCAGCTAACACCTTCTAAAGGATTGCATATATAAATTCAAACGTTTTTTTTCAAATAAGCAAGTACAGTAAGTTGTAGTGCAATTTCTTCCCTCAGCAGAAAATTCTGTTAAGAAGAAAACAGATAATCTACAAGCACAAGGCTCTTGTACTAAATACTGTATCTTGGAAACCGTATGGGTATTCATTTGGAAGCAGAATCCAGGGAAGGACTAAATATTTTCACAGTATATTCTTTATCTGCATACAGAACAAAGAAAATCATTACCAGAGACAAAAATAAGCCAAGAACTGTCATGACCTCCGCTATAAGTTTTCTCAAGTCCAGTCTTCCCACAAACCTCATGGCCTAGTGTCATAGAATAGAATCATAGACTATCCTGAATTGAAAGAGACAAACAAGGATCATCAAATTCTGACTCCTGGCCCTGCTCAGGACAACCCCAAGAATCACATTATGTGCCTGAGGGCATTGTCCAAACGCTTCTTGAGCTCTGTCAACCTTGCTGCTGTGCCCAGTGCCCTGGGGAGCCTGTTCAGTGCCCAACCACCCTCTGGGGGAAGAACCTTTTTCTAATGTCCAACCTAAACCTCCAGCTTCATGCAGCTTCATGCCATTCCCTTGGGTCCTGTCACTGGTCACCAGAGAGAAAAGATCCTGCCTATCTCCCCACTTCCTGCTGTGAGGAAGCTATAGACTGCTCTGGGGTCTTCCCTCAGTTTCCTCTTTCCAGGTTGAACAGACCAAGGGACCTCAGCCCCTCCTTGTATTGTTTCCCCTCTAAACCCCTCACCATTCTCACTGCCCTCCTTTAGACACTCTCTAACAGTTCAATATCTTCCTTACGTTGTGCTGACCAAACCTGCCCCAATATTGCAGATGGGGCCACCCCAGGTCAGAGCAGAGTGGGACAATCCCCTCCCTCAACAGGCTGGTGATGCTTTGCCTGATGCCCCCAGGACAGGGTTGGCCCTCCTGGCTGCAAGGGTACTGCTGTCTCAGATTCAGCTTGCCATTGACCAGGACCCCCAGGGCCCTTTCCCCAGAAAAATGCTCCCTCAGCCTGTCCACTGACGCTTGTATTTCACAGGTAGAACTGAATTTGATCAAGACTTCTTCCAGAAAAACTTTTTGTAGCAGTGCTCTCCAAAAAGGAGGCTGAGTGCCAGTTTTCATGTCATGGCATATGTAGGTCATAAAACCAAGGTTTCTACTAATCTTAAAGCTTGATTGTAGAGCTAGGATTAAAAGCAGAGCTTTACTCAGTCAAACAGAGTAATAATGTGTAACCCCTTCTGTAACAGTTCCAGCAAAAGCCAGACAACAGCAGCCATGTAGAATTGATGATAACAATTGTGGAGAGGTTAGAAACATGTTCAGTCTCTGAAACCTTTACAGAGACGTTGAAGGCCAATGGTTTTCAGAGTTCAAAAAGGAGAAGATAGCCTACCCTGGCTCTACTCTGACCTGTAAACTGCCTTTGCAGTGTCTCAACATCTCCCATTAATTCTCTCAAAAGAAGTTTTGAGAGCAGCAATAGTGCATGTAGGGTACAAGGGCACAATGTAGTTCAATCCCACATACCAACTAAGTATCACACAGCTGCTCTCTCTCAGTCCTTGCTCCAACCCCAGCAGGAAAGGGGAAAGAGAATTGGAAGGGGAAAAGTGAGAAAATTTATGGTGCAGGTAAAAACAGCTTAAGAATAGAAATATAGTAATAATAATGATAATAATCATAATAGCAATAATAGTAATAATCAGAGTTTCATTATTTTATCATTGTTATTATATACATTATATATATATTATGTATGTATGTGTGTGTATATATGTTAATAAATGATATGCTAATAAACATATGCTGATGGGGCCTGAAATTTATTTCAGAAAGAATGATCAATTGCTTTTGAATTACTGTATTTTGTAATTGATTTAGCTCTCCAAAGATGTTGGTCCTTTTTTGCTCCATAACTGAAATGCTACATTCCTTGTTTATGTGCCAGTGCAAGTCTAGGGCATGTTTGAATGTCCCACTGAGATCTCAGGTCTGTCACTACTGAATCGAGATGAACCTCTAAAGGAAACAAGAATTTTCTTTCTTGGTGTCACTGTGTGGAATTCCATGGAAGTCAGCAAACCTATTCAGAGTGCACTCAACCCCTGTGTCCAGGTCGTTTACAATAACACTCAAAAGAGCTGGCTCTAAAACTGAGACTTTGGAAACACCTACCGCTGGAGACTGTCTGCCACTTTGATGCTTTGGGCCAAATTCTTGTCTGTTACCCTGTTGCTCACTAGTATCTGATTTAGAATGGCAACAGGAGAATAAAAAAAAGCAATTCTGCACAGGTTTTGTAATATTATACCCTCTCCTGTTGGTGGACCAAGTCACAGATCCATCCTGCATCTTCTGTGCAAATATTTCTAAGTTTTCCTTATATTATCGGTACCTACTCATCCATATTCCTGACATCATGAAAGGTTAATCACTGGCACACAACCAGGCAGCAGATAGAAGGAATGCTCCTCATCTGTGGGAGCATGAACTAGCAGAGGGTTTTGATAGTCTAATTTCCTTGAACAGTAATCATCTATATAGGCCCTTCTATCATGGTAAAGATCATTCTGAATAAGACATTTGAATTTCTTAGTCTGATGATTTACACGACTGAAAAGTAGAAAAACATGAAATATAATTTGACATACGCCAAAATACAAACACTAACAATCTTCATTTAATCTTTTCATATGCTTTGTACAGAGATGTGAGATGTATTTTGCTTTTCTTTTTTGCTGCAGTGCAAGAATGTTTGTGCTACCCAACTCTTTGAGTAGATTTTTATGAGTAGTTTTAAATTTTGAATATATAATAAAGAACAAAATCACTGTCATATAATTGTGTATCTTAGTGAGCCTGTCTCTTTTCATCACAACATTTTTCTCAGCCTACAGGCATCTCTCATCATCCTGGGAAAACAGCATAACCTGTAATACATAATGATCTTTAAGATGACAAGAAACTTTGATAAATGAGAAAATCAAGGAGTACTTGTTAAAGTAACAGTCATTACAGCACTCTATGCTGTTGTTAAAATTTTGATGAAAGAGAAAAGCATTTGAATCCTATTTGAATTTGGGTGTATAGGTAATTAACAGGACTTCAGAGTTCACTAAACAAAAGATGAGATAATGAAGACAGTGTCAGATAGATAAGAATCATAATGGTGTACAGATTAGGAGGCTTTCAACTTCTATATAAATTTATAAATATACATTTATTTTCTAAATCACTGAAAGAAATTCTGTTTTAAAACAATGTTGACACTAGATTGATGATTTCCAAAGACAGGGCTTGTCTCCCATTCATTTGTAATGAATACCAAGAACCCTTATTGTTACTGGACTGCAGATCCAGTCAAGGGAAGAGAAAATAATCTGTGAAGCTTCTAACAAATTTAAATCTAAAACATTAAGCAGGGGCTGTGGAACTGCTCTCAGCTGTGTTTGCAGTTTCAGCTGAATAGAACTTTATCCCCCTAGTCACCTGACCACTATGACTACTCAAGAAGCAGGAGAATGGAGGTTTAACTAAACCTATCCCTTTTAAATAAAACATATTTGGAAAATAAGTCACAGTCCTAATTAATGGTGTGACATCCTGTCAGTTCACCAGTGGAAAAGACACCAATTCCAAAGTAAAGATTTCTTCACCCATTACTTTTTTTTTTCCCCCACAAAAATCAAACATTTGTAGTTATAAAGAAAATCCTACCCTTCAATATAATTCATATTTCGGGTGAGTGGAACAGAAAAATAACATTCACAGAGGTTATTGCCATAATTTTGAGGTATGACTTCAGAAATAAATTCCTGCCTAATCTAAAACCTAAAGATGTTTTCAAAAGATGAGAAGACAACATAGATTATTACCAGCTCAGGAGAAAATTTAAAGAGTGATTAATCTGGAGAGTTTTCTTTATGGATACTCTTCTTAAAATGAAGGAAAAAACCTCACACGATTAGAGAAAGGTACTTTCACAGCTGAAATCTCAGTCAACAGGGGAAACCGTTTCACTTTAAAGAGAATACAGACTTTATTAACTTGTTTTTTCCACTCCTGCTTTTTATACTGAAAGCTTCATAACTACTGCACGCATAAAACTTCTGAATATTAAAGTTCATCACAAGCTGGAAACAGAGGGAAAATAAATCACGTACAGCAAAGAAATTTCTGTTACTGGCAGTCTTTCATCTGACTTGAAGTACTACATGTCAGACACTGTCTTACTACCTGTAAAATAATTTATACCTTTACGGTTTCAATAAACAGAATCTTTAATGGCTGTGAAGAAGATGGGTTAGAGGACATCACACTTTTTATCACCTATGTTCCGTCTGGCTTTCACGCAGCTTAAATCATAGAAATTCAGTCAATCAACCAGGCAATAATATGTATCCAGTATTAACATAAACACTTAAAAGTTACCTAGAATAAGGATTTTTTTTTTAGCTTTACATTATCATAAGCCTTCCTTTGTAAGTAGTCTAGGTAGACTTCCCACCAGTCAGTAATATGAAATTGAATTCTGTATCAGGACAGTCCTATGTTTATTGGATGTGGGGGGGAAAGATAGTGGCAAAGGAGGAGGACAAGGCTGAGTACTGCCTTCTTTGCCTCAGTGTTTAACAGCAGAGCCAGTCACTGTCACAGCAGCCAGTTCCCTGAGTTGGTAGGAAGGGATGGGAAGCAGAATTAAACCCTCACAATCCAGGAGGAAACAGGTAGTGACAGAACTCAGGCTCTCACAAGTCTATGGGGCCAGACAGGATCCAGCTAAGGGTACTGAGGGAGCTGGCAGAAGGGTTTGTGAAGCCACTATCCTGGTTCCAGCCGACACAGGGGTAATTTTTGCAGTAACAGGCAGGAGGCATGGCCGGGACACAAAGGTTATCCTATACCACCTCACAGTCATTTTCTGGGGACAGGGGAAGGGCTCCCTTCTGGGTTGTGTAGTGTGGCATAAAGAGTGGTAGGGGTTCACTCTGTCATTAATGTTGTTACTATTACTGTTCATTGTCCTATTTCATTGCTGTTTCCAGTACGTTGTTCTTATCTCCACCCATGATCTTTACCTTTTGTGTCTCCAGTTCTCCCCTCCAGCCCACTGCAGAGGGATGGGGAGGGGTATGGAGGAGGGAGTAAGCAGCACATGGTTTTGACTGTTTCGGTGGGAACACTAAATTGGGAATGCAATTCCTAAACCACATTGGCCATCTACAAAATTTTACCATCAGACCCAATTAACTGGAGAGGTCCCAGGTGCCTGGAGGTTTACAAATGTGACATCCAACTACAAAATGGGTTGGAAGGATGATCTAGGAAACTACAGGCCTGTTCAGACCTCAGTGCCAGAGAAGGTCAAGGAGCAGATAATGTCGAATTCCATCACATGTAATGTTCAGAATAATCAGGGAATCATGTCCAGCCAGTACGGATTTGTGAAAGGCAGGTTCTGCTTGACCACCTTGATCTCCTCTATGACAAGGTGATTTGCTTAGGAGATGAGAAAAAACCTATGGATGTCGACTACTTAAATTTTAGTAAAGCCTTTGCTACTGTTTCCCAGTGCATAGTCCAGGAGAAACTGCTGCTTATGGTTTGGATGGATGTGTTCTTCCCTGTGTTCTTCAGATTGGCTGGATGGCTGAGGCCCAGAGAGTGATGGTGAAGGGGTATAAATCCAGTTGGTGGTCAGGTACCAGTGGTGTTCCCCAAGGCTCGGTATTGCAGTCAGTCCTGTTTAGTACCTTTATTGATGATCTGGACTAGGAGATCTGGTTCACCCTCAGGTAATTTGACACCAAGTTTGGCGAAAGCACTGATTGCTTGAAGGCTGGTAGGACTCTACAGAGGGATCTGGGCAGGCTGCATTAGTGGGTTGAGGCCAAATGTATGAGATTCAACAAGGCAAGTGCTAGGCTCACAACAGCCCCAGTCAGCGCTACAGGCTTGGGGAAGAGTTGCTGGGAAGTGGTTCAAGTGCAGAAGGACCTGGGGGTGCTGGTTGACAGCAGCTGAGCACGAGCCAGCAGTGTGCCTGGGTGGCCAAGAAGGCCAGTGGCATCCTGGTTTGTGTGAGCAATAGGGTGGCCAACAGGAGCAGGGTGTTCCAGTCAGGTTCTCTAAAATTATTAAAGAGGTGCCTCTGCCCGAATTAAGGTGCAAACGAGACCATATGCCAATTCAATAGTACAGATTTTTATTTAATAGTAAATGTGAGATAGAGAGGTAGAAATAAATAGGAAAAATAGAGAAAGGGGGAGAGAAAAAGTGAAAGAGAGACAGATTAAGTAGAAAAACTGTGGATTCCGACTGTGTTCTGTTAATCCTCTATGTCCTGAATAGTGCCTAGTCTAAAACAGCATTAAAAATCTTAAAATAATGTGTTCCTTTTTTGAAAAACAAATTTTTTCTTTTCTTTTCTTTTCTTACACTTTTCATCGATTTGTTTTTCTGTTAATGTTGTTGGCAGGGGGGTTGTGGCTTCTTTTTTTTTTCTTGATACACAGCACTTGGAGAGTGTTTTGTGAGGGGAGCTATAAATAATGAAGTTGTCTGAGAGCCGATATAGACATCTGAGATATAAAAGTTCCATAAAGGTCAGACAACTTTAGAAGTCTTCTTTCTTCACATTGTAATCTTGAAACTCCTCTCAAATATCTGAATGAGATGCTGTCCCTCAGATTTTCAGCTAAATTTATATACTATTCCCTACAGATGTTAAGAAGGTGTCTTATTTTAGACTCTTTATAAAGCAGTGCTTTTATGACCATTTCAGAAAATTAACCAGTGTTATACTTAAGATTGGCTATTTCTTTGGTGTAATGAAAGATAAATTCATAAAATTCTGTACAGATATTAAATATCCAAAGCAGATATTTTAGAAAATTTGAAATACTTTTTCTGCATTGACTCTGACAATAACATACAGATGAAAAAAAAAAAAAAAAGCCTTGAATTCCAAGACTTAATAAAAGTTTCTGGACTACATTGGAGATGTGCAGAAAACCTAAGGTAAGCAGCAGCATTGTAAAAACACGTAACAATTGAATATATTTTTTTATTCCAGTCCTATCACATTCTTTGTAGAAACCTGGAATCATAGAATCATAGAATGATTTAGTTTGGAAATGACCTTTAATATCACTGACCATAAACCTGGTACTGCCAAATCCACACTAAACTGTGTCTTGAAGTGCCACATCTGCTTGTCTCCTAGGTACTTTCAGGGGGATGATTCCACTGCTTCCTTCCCTGGGCAACCTGTTCCAGTGCTTGACAACCCTCTCAGTGAACAGGTTTTTTCCTAACAGCCAGTTTAAACCTTTCCTGGTGTAATTTGATGCACTTTCTTCGCATCCTATCCCCTGTTACTTGGGAAAAGAGGCCAACACTCCCTTGCAACCTCCTTTTGGGTAGTTGTAGAGAGCAGTAAGATCCTTTTACAACTGTTAAGTCCTATTCCGCGTGACATAGCCTCTTGAACAAAAGAAACACAGTTTTACAAAGACATATTATATTGACTCTGGCATAGTACAGTTAATGATTAAATTGTGCCTTTATAAGAAGGTGGCTTTATTACATTTTGTAGTCTCTGAACCAAGAAAAATAAAGCTTCAATATGCCCCACAGACTGAAAGATGTGAGGACTTCTTAATGGAGAGTCATTCTCATGACCTGAAATAATGAAATTGAAACTGACAGTTATTAATATCTGGTAAAGTAAGAATGAGACATGTGGAGATCCCAGGACATACTGACTCTGTGGCTTCAATTACTATTGACCCTTGGGGTTTGGCCCAAATTTAGAGTTAAAATAACTGTTCATTCTTCATTTCCTTCACCTTATTTCTAAAATTCAGTTTCAAAAGAAATGTTAATGTGTTTCAAAGCCATCATGTACATTGTATTCATATACACTTTTCATCCAAAAAGCTATGAAGTAACAATTATTTAGTTCTGTAATCAGTATTTATTAATCATAAATTTAATTCTAAAGAGGTACAAAGGGTTCAGGTCTAATTCCAAACATACTCATTTCTCCATATTTTTCCAACTTTTCCTTAAGCAAGAGGTAAAAATTATTGTGATAGTTCATTCTAAGAGGGGAAAAAGACTGTCCTGAACTGATGGTAATTGAATTCAAGTATAATAGTAAATGTGTTCACAAGTAATAAGAAATCTGATACATAAATGAGGGAATTAAAACAGTATTGCATTTTTATAGAGCTTTATTAAGTAAACCTTGAAGTGTATCTATATTATGTATTCCCCTTACTTTAATAACACATTGAACTTAATTGTTGCACAGACATCTGTACAGAAGCACAAGTACAACTCCATTGCTGATGCAAATTTTATAGTACCTAAAGTGGAGTTAGTTTTTCTTTTGGTATGTCTCTTAACTTCCAGGTTTAATAATTCAGTGAATTGATAGATATTTTGATTGAAGGTTTTACAATTGCTGAGAAAAATGTTCTGACTCATAAAATTTTTGCATGCTAATTAAAATGCTCAGTAGCTGACTAAATACAGACAGGGAAAACTGAAGATACAATCCATTCTTTTTTCTCTGGAAATAAAAACTATGTGAGTGACTGCAAGTTCACTTCAATTAGTTATTTTAATGACTTGACATTTACTACAGTGCTTATGAATACTCTGGTGGGAGATATACTTAGGCCAGTGGAAATAACTTTATATCAGTTACAAAAATAAATTCAAAATAAGCCTTGAAATGCAAGAACTTTAATTTTTTTGCAAACATGATGTTGGAGGTCAAAGACACTCTAGAGAAAGAGTAATTTTGTAAGTCAAATAAGACATAAATTATCTAGAAGCATGAAATTGCAATATAATTCTTGGAAGCCAAATTAGAGATTGCATATATACTGGTTTTCAACATCTTTAAGTAGCACTTGACTGATCAGGATTCATATGAATATCCTTCAACATCTCCAGCTACTCAGAGATTCTTTCCAGAGTGAGAAATAATATTTTGCTTTGTTCATCTGTTTTTCTCTTTTGTGTAATAAAAATCTTTCACATGAAGTTTGTCAGTGTCTACTTTCTCTGTAGCAGATATACATATCGTACTATGGAACTAAGAATATACTCACAAATATCAACAAATCAGTGAGTAGGGTGAGTACGCAAAAATAAAACCTCTTCTTTCAGTAACACTGAGCCAACATGAAAAAATTATTTTAAAAATTCTGTTGGTACCACCTCAGTCAGGGAATTGTTAAAATGCTTTTTGAAACTGTATGCAGTACAGGTTTTGGTTAACTAGAGCAGTCTTTAGATGACTGACAGTGAGACAATGGTAACTATGAAGATGCAATGAATGTGCTGCAAGGCATTTGTAAAATACTGTGGATAAGATCCAACTAACTTTGAAAGTCTACTTTCTAACCTCATCTGATAGTCTAATCTTCCCTTTTCAATCAATAGACACTTAATGGGAGTGATCCATCTTACCTTAATCAGTACATCTAAAACTAAGCTTAAGTATTTCAGACATCAGCTTTAGGATGAGATGAGCTGCACTCTAGTAATGACTACTTTTCCACGTTGATTACAATGAAAACCTCAGGTGGCTAGGTCAGGTTTGATGTCTGCAGTATAAGCATTCAGAGTTATAGAATCGAAATGCAGTTGACACACTTCTGTGCACTCTTTTACTAGCATATATTCATTTCTTGTTTTAGCAATTGAGAAACAATTGAACTTATTCCAGGATTACTCTGAGGACTGATGATCCATTTATTGCAATGATATGAAATACCTATCTTTAATTCAGGACAGTATGTTTATGATGCATTTGTGATACGCTTCATTTAGAGATTTAATCCATGAAAATAAGAAGCTAGAAAGAAGAAAGAATTGTTCCAAACAGAGTTGATGCTATTGCAATCAAGAGCTGTGAGAGGGGAGGCTGCCATTGAAGACTGATACAAAAATGTTGTTGAGTACCTTCGCCTTCTCCTCATGTACTGTTACCAGTTCTCCAGCATTGTGGATCAGAGGTATATCTTCTTTGACCTTCCTTGTTTACCTGTTCTTGTTTCCACTGCATGTGTATTTGTTTCTTTCCCTTTAGTTTGATCATCAGGTCCCCACTCAGCCATGCTGTTCTCTTGCTTTCCTTGCCTGATTTCTTGCTCCTGGGGATTGCTGGCTCTTGTGCTCTCTGTAAGACTTCCTTAAAGCTCTGTTCGACTCCCTTGTTCCTCTGGGTAGTCTTTCAGCAGATGGCACTGACTATCTCCTTGAAGAGCTGGCAGTTTGCTTTCCTGAAGTTCAGAGGCCTAAGTTTGCTCCTCACCTGACCCATATCCCTCAGGACTGCGAATTCCACCAATGCATGTTCACTACCTGAATATCTGTTGTCAGCTTTCAATCATGACTTAAGCATTCAATTGCTTTTGGTAAAATAAACCTCCAAAAATTGCATAGGTATACAATACATATGTGTATTTGAATACAATCAAAAATTGGTGACTTATAAAACTGCCCTTTCATTTATAGGTTTACCAATTTCCTGGTAAAATCTTTTATTTCTAGTCTTTCTTACATGAAAGAAGTTTTCCACTGATAGCACAATCACTTTCAAAATTGAGTGATTGCTTTTAATTAATATAAATATGTTTTGAAATGCAGCATTGTTTTATTTGGCAATATTTAGAGTCAATACTGTGAATGTCATATTATACATGCTTCTATTTTCCACTCTGTGTGTTTATAAAAAAAAATTTATGCTGCTATGATCCTGACAGAAATGGTGAAAATACTATGTTAAAACCCTAATGCAATATAACACTGTTATGCACCTGAAGTTTAAAGGCCTCTGAACATTTCATTATTACCTTGTCCTCTTGGGTACAGTGTTCTAGAAAATCTTCTGGGACTGGCATTTCTTTGAGATCTGTCTTGGTGCCTTCCTGGAAGTCTTTCCCTTATCAAAAACATTTGATTCTGCTTTTTTGATAAAATAGCTTCAAAGGCATCTTTTTAGTGGGTTTTAGTGGGTTTTGTTGTTGTTTCTTACTTCTGTGAGGCATTTCCAACAATGCTGCAACTCATTATTTCAGCCTTTTCTGCTTTTGGAAAAACATAGAACCGGAATATATTTGCAGGGACAGTTGAAAGATCTGAAAAAAACCGTCCCTGTTCCTGAGTACTTCTCAACACAGAAGATGCAATATTTTGAGTACAGTCTTTTAACCACGCAATTATCAGCTTAACAGCAAAGCATCCCAAAAAAAAGGGTAAAATATATTGTCCCTTGAATGGAATGTTTTTACAGTAAGTTGATATCGAATGGGTTCCAGTTGGGATAAAGTTAATTCTCTTTATAGCTGGTACAGTGCTGTGTTTCGAAATTAGTGTGACAATATGGAGTGTAACACACTGAGGTTGCTCAGCAGTGCTTAGTCAAGGACTTTTCAGATTTCCATGCTGTGCCAGTGAGGCAGTGCACCAGAAACCAGGAGGAAGCACAGCTAGGACAACCGACCCAAACTGGGCAAAAGGATATTCCATACCATGGAATGTCATTCCCAACATATAAACTGGGAGGAGTTGGACAGGACATGCTGTTCATTACCTGGGTACGGGCTGGACATCAATCAGTGAGTGGTGGGCAATTTTATTGTGCAACACTTGCCTTTCTCAGGTTTTATTTCTCTCTCCCTCTCTCCATCCTACCCGCTCTTCTCCCCCTATTCTTGTCATTACAGTTACTCTTATTGTTATACTTTATTTCAATTATTAAAATTCTTGTTTCAACACCTGAGTTTTAGATTTTTCCAGTTCTCCTTCCCATCCCACTGTGGGGGCAGGGTGGGGGAAATAAGTGAGCAGCTCTGTGGTACTTCATTGCCAACTGGGTTTAAACTATGATAATGTGGCAGCCTGAAGAGTAGCCGGCAACAGTTTCACGATGAAATCATGTAGCTAAAATAAATAGCAGCTGATAAAAGAAAACCAGAAGGACAGGGGCCACTAAAATACTTACACAAAACTAAGTGGTAGATAAGAAGCCTAACAGATACCAATGGGATTAGAAATGAGATAGTGTTGGAGGAAAACCAGGAGAAGTTGAAATCAAAAAAGGTGATGCAGTTCCATCTGTTCTGTAGATCTGTAGGTTGAATGGTAGTGGATAGATCAGGCAGAATGAGTTTTCTGGAGCAAGTTTTGACTTCAAAGTGACTATTACAGATGCTGAGAGGTACACGAAGACTCAAAACGGTTTTAGGAGGAAATTGAAAAAATTACAATCGACACTTTTTCAACATATTAAATAAAATTAAGAATTAAAAGCAGAAGGGTCATTACAGCCCAACTGACAGCTGATAAATGATACTCTAAAAGATATTGAACTAGAATGAGTCAAAATATGAAATGTTTAACCTGTTTCTTAAACAGAGTTCTTTGATGGACTTCTTCTACATCTCTCATCTCATCTCATCTCCTCTTCCCTTCTCTTCTCTTCTCTGAGCCCATGTTTATTAAAGCAATAAAGAGGGATACTTAACAAGAACTGAAAGTTAAAAGCCATTTAATTCTCTATACTACTACTAAAATACACTTTTCCCTTTTGCTTTATAAAAAAATACTTCCATTTCAATCAAAGGCAGTACGAATAGGTAAATCTACTCTATACATATAAGTTTAAATCAAATCATTATTTATGTATTATCTTTGTTTTCTGCATCAAAAAATGAAAGGCCATATGTCTATGACTTACTATACTTAATTTAAAAAAAAACAATGTTAATTTTAGTCATGTGTGTTAAGACTCCATGATTTGGTTTGCTTACATCTACAAGAATACTTTAAAAATTAACTAATAAACCCATAATTTGGCAATTTACATGACAGTAATGAACAGTGCTCATTGTACTACTCAGAAGCACTTGCTGTTTAGATTTACACAAGTTAGAAATTTTTAACAGCACTCTGAAAGGCTAATTTCTTCCACTTTTAGTCTAACTTTGCAATATATAAATAAATACTTTATAAATACTCAATACTTCGCTGTCACCTCTCACCCTGTAGATGTCAAAGCACTGTCAAAGAGCTGAAAGGACAGTGGTCATAGTAAAAGCATTTCTACATGTTTGGGAGTACATATGCTATTTAGCGCAAGAAAAATACCTGTGAAAGAGAATAAAGTTTTCAGATTAGTACGACTTTTTGAAGTACCAGTGATAGCAAGCCACAGAGTTGTATTTATATTTATGATAATTTAAATCCTATTTGATCCTTGGAAATGTTTTTTAATTTTATTTGCATTTATATGTTAAATACAGCTGTTGAATAATATATATTTGAATATTATCACAAATTATTATGTTCAATTATTTACTCATTTTTCCTCTTAATAACACTAATGATAACATTTCAAATAAAAGAAATTAAAAAAAAAACACTAGCAGAGGAAAATTTGAAATGACAAATTATTGGGTGAAAATTAATTGGCATTAAACTCTGCAAAAATTCCAGTGTTCACAACTGTTTACAAGACTGTCCAGCTACAGAATGTATGCTTTCAGTAACATAAACTGATGAATCACCACCTGTTTTTTGAGGGTTTTTTTTAACACTTACCCTTGTGAAAAGATAGTGGGGGTGAAAGAAAAAAAAAAGTCCTTAATTTCAGTTCCTTCTTTTCTATTTTTTACATTACCATAGAAATTACCATTATTTTTTCATTTTCACAGTTCAGCACCAAACCTTTGTATTAAGTTTTCTTGTGACTAATTATTAGAAAACCTTCAGTTTTGACATTTGAACAGTGAATTTTCACCTTTCCACGTGATCCATCATTGAAAGACACATTGCCTAAATAAAGATTCTCAGACTATTTTTACAAAAATGAAAAAATACTTCAGGAAACTACCTAGTAAAGCATATATTCTCATGTCTGCATAGCAAAAACTTTGTTTCACTCCTTGGGTTCTAGAGTGCTCTTTAAGAATCAAAACTTCATTAAACTATTTTTCCCAAGAACGTATGGAATTGTGGAGCACACCTTTTTCATGATTCTTAGAGTGTGATAAAAGATTGACTGAATTCTAGAGTGAACTGAATGTAATAGGTTTTTAAAGAAACCGTTAATGAAACATTTCATACATACAATTTTTTTTCTACTATTATCATGAAAAAATCTTGCTTAAACCTAAAAACCATATTAAGATTCTATTGTATTTTGAAACACCATATTGAAATATGGCAAAATGCAAATTTTATTGTATTTTGAAATGCTCATTTTCTCAGGATTATGTGTTTGTTATGTTTTGGTTTTTTGTGGTTTTTTTTGTTTGGTTTGTTGGTTGGTTGGGGTTTTTTAATTTATTGACAAGGCAAGCTTTTGATAACAGGTTTTTCTTAAAAACTTGACTCATTTCAAGATACGTTTGCTGCTAGGGAAAATGTAGCTTTTCACTCAGAAGAGGTCTGTAAGTGAGTGGAGGTCAGAACAATCACAAGTTTAACACAAGTGTGTGATCTACTGTGTTTGGCCTAAGGCAAGAGTAGGTATTCCTTGGCTTCTCACAATGAAAAAGATTTCAGGAACTCCTTCAACAGCCAAGCATAACCGTAGTTAGAATTAAATGGAAATCTTTTACTATTCTAGTCAGTACAAAGTGTTTTCTCTCAGCTAAACAATTCTGATTGGTTTAATTGATACAATGGTGTCCATGAAAATATAGGTATTCTCCAGTGGTCCCCAATGAAATGTTTTACAGTCAGCAATTTTTTTGTATAGTTTTACTTCTGCTCTCATTTATCTGTACGTATGAACATATTTGTAACTATGTAAAATAATGTTATAGAAGATGTACTGCAATGAATTCCCAAAACCAGACCCCTTCCCACTCCAGTCTTCCACCTACAATTAAGAGATCATTGTGGGGAACAAGTTCAAACATGCATCAGAACCCCAGTAAGCAGAAATTACTTCATTTGGAGTACATGAATCTGACACTGTGCCACTATTTGCCTTGGAGTCTTAAAAGTTACTCTCTTGATCCTTGTTTCCTAAGTCCTGCGTCTGTATTCACTGAAAACTGTTATAGACAAAGAGTTACAGACATTTAGTATTTGGTATTGGCAAAATTAAAATGTCCAGTTATGGTCAAGATTGTAAAATGGCATATTAATGCCATTGTTCCCACTTGACTTGTTCCCACTGATATGAATACAAATTCCCTGAGGGAAAAAGGCACTATGGTTTTAAAAGTTTTTTAGATAACTAAATTATTCAAACAGTAAGAAACTCTGAAGTTTTGAATCAATATATTCCCATTAAGTGAAGTGTTTTGTTTCATGAGAGACACATGAATTTAGGTCATGACAAGAAATGTTAACATATTTTTTCTCTAAAAGCTCTCAGATCTTAAATTTTAATTTTACAGTTGTTTTTACTTAAAGCAAAGTGTCATATAAATCATATAAACTTATTTTGGGTAAGATTAACCTCTCCAGAGGGATTATTCCTTGTGTTATCTGTTCAAAATACAGTGACTTTGGTCCTAGTACCTAGCACTTAATGAAAAGATAACCTGCCTCCCGTGTTGATGATAAGATATAATACAATTAAAGTGTTCAATGCATCACCTATTTAGTATATCCAATGGACTATACAATGGATTTTTTGGGTACATGCAAGGCCTACACATGCTTCTGTACTTTTGTAGTCACTACAACTCACTAGTTGTATTACAATGACTTTATAACTTTCTAGAAAAGACATATCAAAGAAATAACTACCATTTAGACCCCTCATACGTAACTTGCACCTCCCTTGGTAATACAGTTAAGTACATAAATACAGGTCTTGCTATTTTGACTTTGTATTCAATCACAGACAATGCCAGGAAATTTATATTTCACTATTATTTTGCCTTTTTTTTATATTATTTCTTCTGTTATTTATGCTCAGAGCTAAGTCTATTTAGACCCACACACAGGAAAACACATCCTCCTATCTCTCAGCCTTCCCTACTTCAAAAAAGGAAAGGCAGCTGCTGCAACAAGCACAGCAAATCACTCCAAAGGAGTCCCTGGCTTGGTCGGGCTTGAATACGCAGGGGATCTGCATAACGTTTTCAATCTAGCAGAAAACTGTTCTCTCACAACTGCTTGTGTCATGCCAGTAACATTTAAGGGCTAACACTCTGACTGCCACTGAAATCCAGACTGTCTGCTCGAATCTGAGTCTCTAGAAATCTGCCCATTTACCTGTTGCGTGTTGTAAATTGAATGGGAAGATTCTGGTATCAGCACCTTTTTGGTATTTTAAGGACCAAGTACTGTTCTTCAGCTACCACAACAATACCAATAAATGACACTGAGGCTTCGATTTTTTTTTCACCCAGCATTATTAACCCTTTTCTGATAATACCGGGAAGTAAATCAGTGAAAAAAATCACTCTCTGCAGGGATCAGAATTCAGGTAATAGTATGAGGGCAATTAGTATAGTACAAACTAAAACCTAATTGCTGAAAGTACTTATTACTTGATGTAAAAAAGAATAAGTATATCGTTATCAATAAATACATCAGAAAAAACCCAACAAGCTTAAATGCATCTTTCAGAAAACCTGGAGCTTTCTTGCATAGAGAGATTCATTTTGCATTCAAATGACATGCTACAAACACAAATAATATCTTCTTGTCAAATATGTATCTCCGGAATACTTAATTCATGTTGATGTATTGCAGC
>VXAY01006795.1:0-18829 GCA_013399855.1 Oxyruncus cristatus | reverse complement strand
TTTATATATAAACCTATTTTAATAACCACGGGGCTATTGCAAAAATTAGTTCTGCCCTTAGCTGAAACCAGGGCAAGTGGAAATGTCAAACAGATAAAAATGATTGATGTAGAAGAGATTGAGAAAGGTGGAGTCAGGAAGTAATTTAAACTACATTTCTGAGCATGAGCAGTTAGAACCACCAGGAAGCAGAAAAGGGGAAATAATACCCATGATGAACTAACTATGTTAATGTAACTTACCTCCATAAAAAATAAAATGTTAGCTATGGGTGCAAACCCAGCACCACTGTGTAAAGAAATGCTGTTGGGAAAATACCTGTTGAACTACTGGAGAAACCTAGAGGTTAAAATTAGCCAGTTTTTCAATAACATCAAGTGTGAAAGAATACTCATATAAAAGAGGGGAAAAACTATTTTGAAAATATCTGCAAGCTAGTGTTGACATAGCAGATTTGAACTTTTTTTACAAATCAGAATTTTACCTTTCTATTCCTTTCTATTTGCCATGAAACTTGAGTAACAAAATTCAAACAGAAACTTAAAATTCCTAAGATTCCTATGCACTTACTAACACTGTGAAATTAATGTGCATGGAGTCTAGGCTCAGTTTCCTGTTACAAGAGCTTCTACACTGATAGCAATACTTAAAGAAGGAAACTACACTGCTGAAAGGTGTTTGCAGGTACTTTATTCCTAAATAGTAATTCCAAAATGAAAAACAGCCAAAAAAATGGTGTTGGAGAAAAACATTTCCAATATGGGACCAACTTTGAAAGGACTCGTAATCCACATGATCCAGTCACACCAATCTTTTAGGTTGTTCAGCCTGGAGAAAACTCCAGTGAGACATTGTTGTGAACTTTCAATATATAAAGAGATCTTACAGGAAAGATGGAAAAACACTTTCTACTAGGGCATGTGATGGCAGGTGATGGTAGGACAAGGGGAACAGTTTTAAACTGAGAATGAGTTGGCTTAAATTGGACATTACAAAACCATTTTTTTACCCTCGTTAAGCACTGGAACAGGTTGCCCAGCAAAGCTGTGATGTCCCAACACTGGAAGAGTTCAAGATCAGGTTCAATGAAGATTTGAAGAACCTCTTCTAGTGGAAGGTGACCCTGCCCATGGCAGTGGGCTTGAAAATAATAAAAAGGATGCTTGAGCTCCCTTCCAAACCATGTTAAGATGCTATGATTTAGTTTTGGACCAGTCATTCTTCTGACCTATTAAACTGTGATGCTGGATATCTGCCAAAATTAACTCATACACAAAACTATTATTTTGGTTATAAACCTAAAGGTTATTCTGTTTCCTAGAAACGTGAAATCTGAGAGAACAAGAATGAAAATGAGTGAAGAGAACGGAAAAAAAACCCCAGTCTTTTCATACTGACATGACTGCAAAAGAAAAAATTTAAATTCCACAAACTTAAACAACTGTTACAGTTCAGATTTAGATAAAATAGGTAGAAGTTAGGTAAACAGTTAAAACTTAAACTCCTGAACTTTCTGAATTAGAACTAAACTTGGATCTCTATTTCAATTTGTATAGCTGGACACAGGACACATAAAAGTTGTTTGTAAAGTCTATTTTTAAATCACTGTGTTTTGATATGGAAAAAAATCTTACTTAAGGTTTTAATAAGCAAATGAAGCTGTTACTTTAGTCAATTATTTCAGGTAACTTAGGACATTTAGATTGATAGCTGGTCAAAACACAAATAGGAAACCAAAGATGACCATTATTATCCTTTGCGTTGTATTTCACCGTCTTCAAGAAAAAACTTCATGCCATAAAAACTCTCTTCTCTCTAGGTTGCTGTTACTTAGAACAGTGTCTTCCAAACACCTGAGAACAAAAAAAGAGTCCACTTTTAGGGATTATCATATACCTTTATTCATAATTTATTTTTTTTTTAAATTTAATGGTTCTATGGTTTTTATTATATGGTTCTATAGACAGTTATGGACCTCTCTACTGTGGCCACAACTTCAGTGCTACTACTCAGAATAATAACATCACTTACAGAACTCAAAAAACCTTCTGAACACTTTCCATTCGGTTTTCAGAGCAGAGCAGTTTTTATTCCGCTACTATGTGCTACAATAATAGGTGACCTGATGCTCTTTGCAATCTCTGTTTAGTCAAAAAGATGGCAGTGTAGGATACACACAACACAGTGATTATCTTCAACAACCGTGCAAGCCCACACAGAACCTAAATTTAGCATACCTTGGTGAGGGGTATACTTTAAAAATATACAAGACCCAAAAATTTGCCTGCTGAATTTTTAGAAAGGCCTTCAGCTCTTTTAATGCCTTAAGAGAAAGTGCATAGGAGAAGATGCTGCCCATGCTTCTCAGAAGGTCAAAAATAACACACTTTTACGGGCAAAATTTGGAAAATAAGGGAGCTTGGCAAAAGTTTAAAGGGCAACATTCAACCAAAGTAAAGCACTCCACAAAGCATTGACTTAGCACATGCTGAGCCACAAAACTGAGCAGAATTCAACCCATCTGGATTTAAGTTACCCAAATATTATCAAGGGAGATTAAGAGAAGAAGAAGTTATCCTTCTAACCTGTCTTTAGGGGGATGATTACATAGACAAAACAAAAATACAAGGATTAATATCTATGCTAATATAGTAGAATGGTTGAATATATAGGTAAGTAATAACTAAACAGTATGAGGAAGCATAAACAGAGTGGGACATATACTAAGCCTGGATTTGACTTCTACAACCCACAGTGTGGTCTTAGAAGACTCCAGTCTTTCAGATTGCTTCCAGAAAGAAAAGTTCTGTACAGACAGATATCCCCGCAAGGCTGGATTTGGAATAACTTGCCCACAGATAACTTTAAATTGTTAATTATTTGAAACCTTTCTCATATATGAATATTTTCTGCTTCTTCCTGAGGGTGGTCAGGTTGTGAACCAAACTCAGCAGATGAAGCCTCACAAATTATTACACTTTACCCCTAGTTCTGATCTGATTTAGCATGAGTTTTGTGACTTATTATTCAGAGTTTACAAAACATTATTCAGTGATGAGCACAATGTAGCTGAGAGATGTTTGAGCACGAAGATCTCTACCATTTTATAATACTAGAAAGCTGTAAGACAAATGTCTCTACACAACTAAAACTTTTCTTTTTCCTTTTTTGTTCAACAAACTAGCCATACTGCAGATGTGTTACTGTTGTGTAACTGGAAACACAATATCAGTTCATCACCTTTGTCCTCTGCAACATGGGCATCTGGAAGGAATCAGTAACCTGAGATTTGGATGCACAAAATAGACACACTGTTAGAAAATAAATGATAAGAAAAATATCTTGAGGGGAGTGTCTTAACTAATAAGGTGTCTTAACTAATAAACTAATAAACACATCTGGTAAAAAGGAAGGAAAAGGAGAATGAATTGTTATGGTTTCCTTTTTTTGCAACCATTCCCTTGCCCACCAAACACATTTGGTTTCAGATTAAATGTTTCTATTATATTATTTCCTTCAAAGCTACTTTTGCTATTCATTCATAAGCTAAATTTATATTATTTTTAGTGGTGATTGTTGTTTCTACTACTGTTTTTGGCTTCTTCACAGTTTTTGTGCTTTAATTAAAATTGTTTTCCATTTACACAATGCACTAATTCTACTAACATAAGGTACTTGTATAAGGACATAGGACAAAAATACAAGAGCATCCTTCACAGCTTAGGTGAAGAGAATTTTGTCATTGTCTGGACAATATTCTAGGTGTTGTACATTTAATTATTAGGGCATGTTTTACATTTGAGCCTGGGAAAACTAGTACCCAGTAGGAACTTAATTGTTCTTGGTCTGTTTCGAATAAGTTAAGGACAAAACATTGCTTATTATCTGCAACATTTTGCCTTGACATTTCTAATGTAATTTCACCCAACTTAAATCCGTGAGTTTTGAATGTTCCAAAACTCCCATAAGTCATCTGATTTGATATTGTGCTACTTTCTAAAAGATTCACAGGCAATGAGGCTATAAAAAATGTTATTATTTCTTTTGGGTTCGTAACATTTTTCATACATTTTAATAAACAGTCAGTTGAGATATTCTAGAAGAAAATAATTTATAACAGGAATGTTTACAACAGTATTTATATCCAGTATCAAAATTCAAATAGGAACAATCAAAAATACATTGCGGAGGTAAGAGTGTGGTATTTTTTCTACAAGCACTAGAAAATTGTTATTCAAAGGCATGGATGGTATACAGACACTTTCTGTCTGTAATAATGGGATAAACATGAAATTGTACCTTGTGAATTATTCATGAAGCTAAATTTGACAAGATTAAGTTTTCTTTCTGTCAAGCGATTGTACTAATTTTTATTCTGAGCAGGAACTGTGGTTTTACTAAGTTGTTAATTCCAGTTGCTAAGAAAACTGTGGCTTATAGCACACTTTTAAACCTACAAAAGCTATAGGTTTAGAAAAACATGACCTTATGCTGCAAAGAAACTGATGCAAGCTCATAGATTAGTTCTTTCCTTGAAAAGGATTTCTCAGAAGAAATGGAGGAAAAGTATAAATATCACAAACCCTTAGAATTTGATTCTTGAGAGAATTGAGGAGAAACCACAAACAATTCTCTCTGTTTTTAAGCTACATATAATGTAAAGAAGAAGGGACTGAAGTGGATTTGGGCTCTAGCCAGACTGACTGGCACAAAGCATTTGACGCAATTTAAAATCACTTTCAAACAGAAATGTTTAATGAAAGGCAGCTTTAAGATATTTTCTGAAAAAAATGGTCTCCTAGCCTACTTCTCTGCACAGTACTTAAAAGAGGTCATCTTTTTCTTAGAACAACTGAAACAAGACCTTTTTCCTCACATTTTTGTAATGTGAAAAGCACTTTGGGGAGATCAAGGGGACTGTTCAAGAAAAGGTTCATTGAAATATTTATGAAATTTGGAATGCTTTTTTTCTTTCCTTTCACTTTAAGACAGAACTAGTTATTTTTTTAAAATAGTGACTGGCTGTGCTTAAAATCGGACTTAATTTTAAATGATTCCAGGAGTAAATTCTGAGAGTCAATAGGGAAAACATTTTTGTCAGTAGAATTTGAGCTATGTTGGACAAAATCTTTTCAGCCACCAGAGTTGTAGTGAAACTCTTTGAGCCACATAACTTACAAGTATATAACTTATAAAGCACACTAATCAGAATAAAATAAAAAGATCCATGAAAATGTGACTCCTCTTCTAGAAGTCTTTCAAAAAATAAGCACTGTTTACAAAAGTGGACAAAGAAGTCAAAATATAAAAGGGGTAGGAGGAACCTAACACAAAACATATTAAATATATTCACTTTGGTAATACTTTCAATTCCAGGGTAAATCCTGTAAGCATAAAATACACTTTAAAAAGATTTTTGACAAAAAGTACTCTCTCTTTAAAATGCGTTTCCAGGAGACAGTATGTAATCATTACCATATGCCACAAAGCACACTTTCCCAGGTGTTCTAAACCATTTAAAACACACTGTTGAACTGTAAGGGTTCTGTTGGAGCTCCAAAACTTCAAGAAGCATACTTTTCAAAGTACCTTAAACAGATCTGTACAATAGTCTTAAAAGGCAAGTCCTTGTCAAAGTTCAAATTCACAGACAAATGTCTTTTGCCCTGACCTGGATTTATTTTTTGAGTTGTTTTACATACATATGGCCACTTCGGCTTTTAAAGGATGACCAGAAAGGCTTGTCAGTTCAGTAGACACAACACCATCAAGCTGTGTAGGGACAGGATCCATTTGTACTGCTGGAGTGACAGGGGAACCATGACAAGAGAAAGAGGGGATTAGCATATCACTTGCCATGTGGACAGACTTAATTACATACAAAGACATAAGATTTGGATACAGATTTAGCATGCTTGCCCCACGGGTCAAGCACTGCTGCCTGAGGCCAGGTCCATATAGATGTAGTCACTTCTCCTCTGAATACAAAACACTATGGGGTGCAGGGATCTCATCTTTGTGGCTTTTTGCAACTTCTTCACAAGTTTTTAGTCAAGCTTTTTATTTTGTCTTATTCAGAATATTGGAGAGGTCTTATATGAAATTCTTCATGATTTTTAGTAATCATCTCATTATTGTTCAAGTTTCTCTAATATGGTTTCCTTAGAGTCTCAGTGATTTGATTGGACCCTGAATCCTGAATTGTTTAAACTCTTTGCAAGCACCAAGGTTACTTTCTTGGCTACTTGCATTTGCTTTAGTCAGTTCTATATTTACAGATTTTACTTCATGAAAAGGTCTAGGTTACTATCAGATTGACCGGTCAGACAAGAGTTTATTAATAAGTCTAAATCAGTATAATCCATTAGATGAGGTATGTAACACAAGAAAATAAAATCTCTCTTTCAAATAGGGCAAACCTACAGATTTGGTTTCAGATTTGGAATACAGACTTATTGTTTCTATGAATAAAAAACTATATTGCACTAGGTAAATGGATAAAAGCACATTGGGTAAATGATTGTTTTCATCTTATTGCAAACAAGTAATTTCGTACTTTGTAAGACAACACTCTTATTTAAAGCAATTTCAGCTACCTAACATCATGACTACTCTTAGTTTTGCTTTTTAACATTTTGTTAGACACTTCAAATTTTTGAATCACAGTATAATTTAGATGGAAAAGAGCAATTGCAGATCACACTGACCAACATTTATGCTTGAAACAGGACCACCTTCAAACTTAGAAGAGGTTTCTCCTCAAGTTTGGAGAACCTCCACAGCCTTTATCAGGGCAACCCAACATAGCATCCTTAATGTGAAATTTACTGTTCTTACTTAAGCAGAATATCCTATATTGTGCCTCTTGTCTGCCTCATGAAGGGCACCTCTGAAGAGAGGCAGGCCCCTCTTCCTCTTAGCAAACTATTAGAAAGCTAAAGACAAGCCAGAAATTTTGCCATCAGCTTACCCCTCTCTAGGTTCATGTCATTCTAGGATCATATCAAGCACCCTCATCTTACGCTCCTGATCCAGCCCTCAAATTTTTATGACAGCCTTCTATTACACTTCCTTTGTTTTGTAAAGGTTTTTCTTCTACTGGGGAGACAGACAATAATGAAGATGCCCTTCCACAGGTGCTGAACAATAGACAATCATGTATTCTTGTTGCGTTCACTCCAGTGTGTGTGTGTATGTGCATACAATGTACGTATGTGTAAGTATAGAGATATGTATGAATATCCACACATGGTAAATACATGTGCATACATTCATACACACTGTAGTGTTGTCAGGATTCAAAGGTAAATTTTCAGTGAATGGTTATTCAGAGAACATGGATATCCACAGTAAGGTTCTGGTTATGTTACTGTTGGCATTGTGAACTGTCGTTGAGAAGTGAGGAAAACAAGAGTGATGGCACTAGAAAGGACTGATAGGTTGCTCAAGGGATTATCAAGTTCTAGGAAAGAGCAAGGCTCACTGCACAGAACTTTTAGTTAAGTGTAAAACACACCAAGAATTTGGCTCTGCACCCTCCTTTAACAAGGCGTGTGTGTGCTTAAGGACTTCGAGGAATAGATGGATGAATTTGACGAAATAAACATTTGTAGGTGGTTGGAATTATTCCTGATTCTGAGTTCAAATATTTTTAAGACTTTCAGTTTAGGGATGAGAACAATAGAATCATGGAATGTTTGGGGTTGGAAGGGACCTAAAGATCACCTCCTTCCTTCCAACCCACCTGCTATGGGAGGGGGAGACTCAGGCTGCTCAGGCTAGCAGCAGCATACAAGGGAACTGAATGCCTGAGAGTAACCAGAGGGTTCTCCTTTAATTTAAGAAAGAAGACCTTTGGGATTTCTTTCCTCCCCCACCTCAGGGTTAGTAGGGTCTTGCTTCTGTTTACCCATCAGCGGAAAATAAATTTCTAAGTATTGTTGTGGTTGACATTCATCAACCCGACTAGCAGAAGGCACTGATGTCATCTACAGAGATACTAAGACTTTACTGATTTTCTATCTTCAAATCTCTTCCCACTGTTACTGTTAGCAAAAGGCACTGTTTGCAGTGGATTCTCATAGAAGGCTAAGCACGGGGCTTAAATGATGTATTATGTAATGGAACCTCAAAAGTTGTTCTAACCCTTTAAAAGCAGATTTATAAAAACATAAATTTCTGAAACAGCCAGTGCCAATACATTTCAAGGCCCTGGTTTGAATCCAAAAGCTAACATGTCAAACAGGATACTCAAATTACATTTTTCTCCTGAAAAGATGTTGCCATTACCTGATGGCATCTTTGCACGTTTCAGGGACCCTTAAGTCTCTCTGAATTAAGTCAATATGGTGTTGAAAGAAATGTGACAATCAACTGAATATCTCGTGGCTGTGTGAGAGACACCCATCAGTGGCACTTAGCAAATTAATTAGCAGTCTAAACTTAATTTCCCCAAAGGAGATTTGACCACAAACATGAGTTTATCACAGATCTTCTCCACATACATAATTTTTTAGGATTTCTCATAACAATGAAGACAGGAGAAAAAGCTAGGTAAGTTTCTTGCTGGTTTTCTGTTCTTGGAATTCCGGTGAAAATTAATAATATTTATGAAAAATACATTCTCTTTGAAAGAGGAAGGATATTAGAAGATATTATTTCAAATTATGTAACTGTAGCAGCAAAAAGCATTTCAAAACTATTTTTGTGACTTGTCACATTTTAAATTAAGCACCTTTGTTACAAGGATATGTTTAAAATAATTTTAATTTTTTTGCATAGCCTCATACATCTTACACACAATATAAGGTTTAACTTGTATGTTTTTACATGGTCTGCAAGGCTTTTTAAAATATACTTATTAATTGATAACATTGATGACATATTTTCTTTTTTTTTAAATTATATATTTTTGCAAATGTTGGGAGGAAAAACTCTAATCACTGGTGCATTTATTAGCTTATTTTCAAAACCAAATACTTATATTTATAAATTATAAACTTGCCTGAGGTAGCCTCTGCTTCCTCTTCAATCCTCCCTATCCCCCACTCCCTCAAGAAATGGAGAAGACTTTAATGTTTGCACTTTGTCCAGTCAAACTTTCCAAAGATTTAACACCTTAATGAGGAATTCAGTAAACAATTTTGGAAACACAAAAAGTAACAGAAAACATGAAATATGCTTTTGCTTTACATCTTCACTGTGCTTACTTTTAGCACAGAAGTTAAAAAGCATCGCAAAAAGAAGAATTATTTCCATTAAGAAAAGATTTATAATTTTAAATTAGGAAAAGAATTGTTACTGATAAAAGAAAGAAGAGTGAGATACTCCACCTTCTTATAAGTCATATTTTGGCATCTTTTTATTCACTTGTTTTAATATTCCAGAAAAGATGGGAGCACCTGCAGCACACACTATATCCAGCAATGACTATAAAATTGTGTGAAACTCCATTGACTCCTAGAGAATCTGCCATGGTGGACACATCTGCTCAGTCAGATCAACTTAAACTTGCTTTGCTAAACCAAAAATGTCACTGACTTAAGAAAGGTCAGTTTGCAAAATATTCCACCTGATTCATTTGGCAACTGAATGAAAATTACAGGAGCTACTTATCAAACTGTGTTTTACTGCCAGTGGAAAAATTCCTAGGTATACCAATTATAGTTGAAAGATCTATTGTTCTTGCTAAATTTGTGAAAATAACATAATGACTAAATTTACTGCAGAATGTTGGTGCAAAAAACCTCTTAAAATATGTTCAAAAAGTGTTAAGTGTTTAGAGGTGACTGATAACCTTGTATTGCTGGTCCATAGGACTACAATTTACCATATTTATTTGTATTTTTTAAAGAGTATTTAGTCCTTAATGGAGTCTCTACATATATTATAGACAAATCTAAGAAACAGTGGGAGGGAATTGCTTCTATTTTTATATGCAGATTTAAAAAGAAACTTAAAGACTTTAATTCATTCATTTCTACAATATTCTGGTGTGCCTATCCCAAGGCCTGACTGTCACAATGAACTGGAGGATCCATCTATATCCTTATATTAATATGTAAATCAAGCAATTACATTTTTATAGACAGCTAACAATCACGAAAATGGAAAGGACCCTGAATTCGTTTATTTAGCTGCATGTTCCAATACAGAATAGTTTCTGATTATTCAGATTACAAGTGAAATATAGTCCTGTTCAGCTCATGGAGATTGCTTGGACTGGGAAATCATGTGCACAGAAACAAACTTATAAATCTGTATACTTAATCCTTCCATGCAGAGAGGAAACAAGGGAATCTTGGGCCTGCTTTGGTTCCTCCTCCTTGGTGGAAGCTAAAATATGATAGACTTGCAAGAGAAGTAAGAGAAGTAAGAAAAATAAAGTAAGAGTAATTTCTAGACAATCTAAATAAACTCAAAACCTGGTGTCCAAAGAAAAATAAAAAGAAGTGACCTGGAGTCTTTGAGGGTGTTCATAGGAACACTTCTGAGTCTGCCTCCAGGCAAACCATTCTTCAGGTACTTCCCATCACATTAATGACCATTTCCCTGTTGTAAACAATGTAACTTTCGAGATCTGTTTGCTATGGAGCCATTTAGCTTCTTAATTCGTCTAACAGCTTTCAAATTTTTGGAACCTGACTACTTTCAGCTACCATTAAATGCCCAAACAGGGCACATAATTTCAGACATTTATCTACTTCCAGTAGAAGATGAGTAATATCTATTAGACATGTGTCATTCTAATATGATCAACATAAATGGGTAAACCTTAACAAAGTTACATCACAGAAAACTTAAAAAAGTTTTTTAATGAGCAATAATTGTCCCTGTTGGATCAGCAATTGATTTAAGCAGCATAAGTACCTAAGCCCTAACCTGTGATTGACTACAAGCATAATTGTCATGTTGTGTCAGACATGAAATGTGTGTTAGGTCTGTACAGATCAGAAAAATAAGATACAACTCTTATTTCACCAAGTTTAATACTACAGTGCCATTATTTGTACTTCTGTTCTTTGAGTGGGGAAAACTGACATGTGGCTCTGACTCTCATATGGATGTGAGATGCAGAATGTTTCGATGTTGTCTGGGAGATTATCATGACACCCAAGATATTTTTTGATATTTTGACGTTTCCAGGACAGTGTGTCTTAGAACATCTAATGACCATAACTAGTGTGTAATCAATGTGTACATCACCTTCCCTGCAAGACTGCTACCAGAAGCTGAGGCTGGATGAGGCTTTAAATAACATATTTTCTGAAGAAGAAAGGTAATCACCTTTCGACCTTTTCAGTTTTTAAGAGGCTTATTATGAATCGTTAGTCAACCCTAAGTCAACCATACATGAACGAGAAGTCTGAGTATCTTCCAAAATCAATGTAAGCTGAAATAAATCACCGGAGATGATGGCTGTAAACAGTGGTCACCACTACAGCTGCATAATGCACAACAGAAGAGGCCTTGTTAGTAAAGTTTAGTGAACAACTATGCAGTCATGTTCTGTTGAAACACATTTCTAACACCGTGATTCCCTGACTTTAAGAAGGTTTACTTAGAATAGAGCATTGAAGAGGGTCAAATTGCACGTTCAGTAACCAAAACGGAACTGACGTTTCCCCTAACTCAGCCTGGCACAGTAGTGATGCTACCAATGTCATTTTCTTTGGAAGAAGATGTTCTTGGCCGCTGACACTTTAACACGGAGTTGCAGATTCTTTTCCCACCATCCACCAGCCCCCTCCACTCCCACTAGATATTTGTTGCAGCCTTATCAAATTTGTTTAAGCTTCTTTTCCAAAAGGGATTACTCTAACCACTATATCACACAGAAGGTGGAATTGCCATTCAATCTGCTATTAGACATATTTCCCCAGTGGATATATTTTATTGGCATTTCCTGTTCTTCCATCAGATACTGATAAAATATTTATAGATACCATAATTTAAAGCAGACAAAATGAATAAAAGGAAACCTCATGGCAAAATCCTTTTTACAAAACAAAAAGGAAGGCATTTCTTGCTTATTTTTGAAAGCACAATACACCCTCTTTTCCAAATATAAGCAGCTGAATCTTGGAAACTGCTGCATTTTGCCTCATTAGAAGTCATTTTAGTTACCTATCCTTTTGAAATAGTCAGCTGGAATTCCTGTTTATTTGTGCAGCCTGCCACTAGTGAGAACACTGCAAATTGACATAACATGAACAAATATTGGTATTTATAAGTGCTGTAAGAGAAAATATGGGTACTAACTAGGCAAATGTAATTTGTATATTTGTAGTTTAAATTGCCCCCCTTTTGAGAGAAAAAATACTTGAATGAGTTTCCCTCCTCAGGTAGTGTGCTTCAATGAAAGCTGACATTGTTATACGTGTCTCTATCACTTTTTTTTTTGGTGAGGATGACTCCAGCTGTTAATTATAGTGAACTATTCCAATCAATATTTGGTGTTTTCTCTTTTAAGTTTAATATTAGTTTGACACAATATCAGGGATGGAAAAATACTCCAGTCTTATTTATTGGGACTGGAGTGAATTGAGAATTGAGAAGGGGAAACTAATAGCCAGATCTGGAAATAATTGCACAAATTTGTAAAAACTTCTGTGTTTCACACACATTTTGGATATTTCAGTGTTCTTACCTCTACTAATTTTTGCTAAGAGCCCTGACTGTCACTACCTTGAATTCAAGATCAGCATCAGAATAGCAAACATGTATTTCTTGAGCTCGTGCTGCGGGGAACAGGGGGTGGTACAGCTCAGCAGGGGTAGGCACAATGTCAGCAACTCTTGTCAGGCTTCTGCAAATGTAACAAGCCCCTGCTGGCCCAAGCTGAAAATCTGACACAGTTAACGCCCCTGCTAGCTTGTTATATAAACCAAGCCAGTGTTTCATAACCTCAAAATTATATTCTTTCCACTTAATAAAGCTGTACGTAACAGTATGTATGGGGGCAGTGATGCATTAGCAGATTTTCAGATGCTTATTTTATTTATAGAGGGCCTGAGGCTTCCTTTTGCAAAAAGAAGGCTAGTCTAAATGGATTTTGGAGTAAAGCACTGTGGGTTTAACTGAGATTTTTTTAAAATAATGAGAGAAAATAACAATAATATCTACCCAATATTCAATTTGTGTGCTTCGCTGATGAGACAGCTTTGTCACTAGGGTAGTTTTCTCGTGCCACCATTATCTGCTTGAAGATTAGATCAAGATTGCTAATTTACTTGATTGCAGCCTGCATTTTAATTTTTTTCTTGAACTTTCCATTCTTTTTCCTTTATCTAACACTATTAATCAGTACAACTTATATTTTGTTTTCTTTAAAGATTTTTTTTAAAGGTTTGTTTGTTTTTTTTTTTTAAATCAGAATTAACTTCAGTGTCTGGTTAAATCTGGTAATATCAGCGAAATTCAGTGTTTGCAAATACTTATTGTAGAGTATTTATAGTAGGATGGATTGAGAAATAAATAAACAAATAAGAGAAAAACTGAAAAAAATTGTGACAGAGGAGAAAATTGCCTCTAGTTTTGATTTAATATTAAAAAAAAAATTTGAACACTTTAAAATCATATATGTGTTATGACTGCTGAAACATTGTTTTCACTAACATACAATAACAAATTTACTCATCCTAGTTTTTTGAAAAATAATACTCCTGCAATGCTATTTTAACCTCACTATAATTGCAAGAAAGCTCTAACTACAGTCTTAAACAGATTTGATACAAGAGATTTCTAAATAAAGCATGAGTTTTAAAGGTCGCTGGTAAATAAAATAAAAAATATTTTTATCCCAGAATCCTACCAAAGCATTTCATCTAGCTCAGATTCAAGTTTCTCTTACTGCAACATTGAATAAATCCTTAAACCACTATGTTGATATCAGCTGAGTGTAATATATGATGTAATTCTGAGGCCTTTTGCACAGCGACCTAATTATTTTTTTTTTTTTTTTTACAACAAGACACCAAGGCATAATTACCTTGTAAAGCTAGTAATTGTTTTTTTTTTTTTTTTTTCATCTACAGTGACAACTTCCCAACTGTATCTTCTCTGTTTTTTTATATTTTCACACTTTTCTAGCTTGCTTGCAGGAAGAGAAACATCATCTTGGTGCAGCCATTCACACAGAACAGCTCCTGTGTGTGTGTTAGGGTGCTTGCTGCAACACAAGTGACAGGGCATGGGGGACTCCTGCCCCCTCTAGACTATCTCCTGTGTTAGAACCTCCTTTTAGGCACTTGGTCTCATCCAACTAATCTCAAACTCTGCTTTGCTTCATCTCTTTTTTTTCTTGCTATTACCCTATGTATTATATTATCAGCTACTGAATTGTACCAAGAGATTTTTCCCTATGCTTCCTGTTTGGTATTACGCGAGTAATAACTTGCAGTATTATAGTCCTACTTTAAATTTTCAGAAATTTAACATTTTCAAAATTATTTCAATTGAACTGAAGGCTACTGAATTACTTTGAAAGCAATTTACATTGCCACGTAATTCTGCAGTTGGTCTGAAGCATAAATTAGAAAGTCATGCTCCCTAAAGTAAGATTAAGACTAGTTTAAGTCTACTGTTGTTCTACAGTATAAGGAGTTTTGATATTACTTGGTTAATCTCATGAGCAGAACATATTTTACACTTAGCAGTGGAGGATTCAGCTGAGCTAGATGTCAGCTAGTTAGAAGTTAGTTTTTGCTAGTCACTTACAAATCTGGCCTCCAAGTGGATATGAATAGTCCCTCAATCTCCACTGCCAGTAAGAAAACAATTTTTTATACATAGCATGTCTCTCATTCTCATTTCCTTTTGCTAGAATGAGAGACGGGTATCCTGTGGAAGGTCTCACTTCTGTTAAAGATACTCTTCACTTCTATTAAAGACACCCTTCACTTCTATTAAAGACAAGAGAAGACAAAAAAGATGTTTTGATTGCCCAGTATTGTCCTCGTTGAAGTCGTAAGTACCAAGTTAAAAGTCAAAACTGAACATCAGAGTAGCCAGGCCGTGGCTTAGAGGATAACAGCTTACAACATGCTCAGTTGTCCTCTCAAACAGAAGAAACAGTTGAAACATCCCTTATCAGTCTTACTGATAGTACAAAAAAGTAAAAACCCCAGCTTTTAGTTTCAAGAAAGCGAAGACACTGTGGTAGTTAGTAGGTTTACAAAACTCATTGATACATAGAATAGACATCTCTAAGAGCTTATTCTTTCCTCACAGGGAGTACTCACTTAGTATAGTGAAGGAAAAAAAAAAAAAAAAGAAAGAAAGGAAAAAAAGGCAGACAGAGGATGCAAAGCAAGAAATCAAAGGAACAAGAACATAAAACAGGCTGGGCTGGAATTATGCAAGGTGAAAAAAAGTAGGAGATATCTGCTTCCTGAGATGTGGGAATAACAACAAATATTTTCCAAAGCTCCAAAGAATTAAAAGAGAATGTATTAATCCCCAGTGTATTTTTTCCCACTGTCATAAAAGCTAGCCAGTTCTGCTCATGACAGTCAGCAAACTTAGATCTGTTATAACTTACTTACCCTCTCCCTAAGAAAAAGAGAAATCAACATCAAAATGCATTTATTGTGAGAACAATTAGGTTTCTGATGGTCTCTAGTCTCCTGGTTCAAAGTCTCAGTTTCCAGCCACAGAACCAGCTAACCTTAAACTCTACACCTGTCCCTTGCCTGAGCATTCCAACCTATTCCCATCTTACTTCTCACACCCCTCAGAGTTGTCTCTGCATATCCCAGTGGGGCAGGGCACACTCTGACTCTTCCGAGTATGGAAACTAAGTAGGAAAAAGTCTCTTTTCCCCAGTTTACTGCTCCTTTGCCCCTTTAATGTTTCAGGTCGTGTTTTATTCCCTCTGCATTCAAGGCTTTCCCTCCCACATTTCTAACACCATAAAGGAGAATAAAAATGATTTAGTTGTCAGAGAAGAAAGACCCTCTATTCTATCTTTATCAGGAGCGTGGAGGATTATAGCTGTCCTGGAATTATCCTTCTGCCTTAGATAAATATGCTTAACAGGAAACAGCTACATGGGGAATCCAAACCCTACAATTCTAAGAGGTCCTTATTTAATATCCATGAACCGTGTATGTTTCTGAGGAACATAATTTAGACCAGCTGGGTACATTTTCACAAGGACATGAGGAAGAAAGGGAATATGCTTTTTACAGAAACTTATTTCTTCCTGCCTAGAACTATGGAAGAACTAGCATTCATCAAAAAAATGAAGTACAGCTTATTGTTTTTAATCATACAGTACCTATTTATATTCTTACCCTTGCTTTTGTTTTTTCTGGACTGAAATTTCACCAAAACATACAACAGACAACCAATAAAGAATTTCTCTGTAACAAATAATTGCAGTGATCTGCTGTGACAGGCAATGCTACCAGGCTCTTCAGTCGAATAACTGTGAATGGATAGAATTTTATTTTACAAAGACTTCTAATTCCACTGAATCACAAGAGATTTGAACTGGAACACTCAGAGGCATTTTTTAATGAAAATTGTTTAACCTCACGTTTTCTTTAGGAATACTACTTAATGTTAAAATCTTTGTGAGACATTCTTCAATGAAAAACTATAAAATACAAAAGAAATCATACATTCAGATAAGATTTAAAACTATTTTTAACTTTGCTATCAAACAACATAGTTTTTAAATCCTTAGAATTCGATCCACATTTAACTTATTTAATTGCACTATGACCAGTTCTATTGCATATTTGAAAACTTCTAAACATAATTAAAGTTACCAAGGCAAACTTTTCCCATAGAAAACAAAGTTTTCTACATGTCAATCTGTCAGACAGAATGAGTATAGACTGTTAAACTGAAAACTCAGATACTGAGAAACCTCACTGATGACCTGAAGGGATGAGGCCTTTATCAGAAAGAAAAATCACTTGTACTTTCTCTGACTTGAACTTTGTGCTGAGCTGAGCTTCACAATCTGTTCCTGACAAATCATCTGTTCTCTATTGATCACTCAGGACTGAAGAAGTCAGAGGTGAGCCTTTCCTGTGTTGCTTGTTTGTTTTTGTTACTCTGTGGGGTTTTTTTTTTCCCATCATTAAATGTCAGCAACACAGCTTAACAAGCTGCTTGTTACTGATGGAACCACGGAGACATTTCTTGGATTGCAGCTGTGTAGTCCAGGTCCCCAAATTCAAACACAGCTGCCTTGAATTCTCATTTTTTGCAGCTCATTCAACAGGGACGGCAGAGATGCTGAAGAGGACAGAAGGTGTTGTGGTACCACGTAGGTTGTTGTGGATTACAAGTCTTCACTATAGCCTGAAATTTTACTAAGGTAATATTATACTTTCATAGGCATTACACAAAGTCACAGAAAGATGAGTCTCTTCTAAAAAGCTCACCTTGTATTTTTAAGGGTCCTGGCATTTTTAATGATTACAGCAGTTCAAAGTACTGAAAATACCACTTCTAAAACTATTTCTTCCTTCTTATTAAGAAATATCACAAATATTAAAGAATGCACTGGTTGCTTTAAGTTTACCTTCGTTTCAAATGAGTTTTATATGGTGAAAATCACTAAGCATTACTGAATTATTTAAAACATTTTGTTGACCTACTTTACCAAAGCCTCTATTAATAGGGAAAAGTGACTTTTTTTTTTTTTTTTTGGCTGAAGCCTAGTTACAATAAAAACCCAAGGTAATTATTTCAGTCATCAACATAATCCCAAAAGGTGGGATTTTATGTGATGATAAGACCTCTATGATATTTTTACCTCATTAAGTTTTATAACGCTGCTATTCTTGTAAGCACTTTGTCCTATAAATGCAAAACCACAGCAACTAGAACCAACCAACAGAGACCAAGAGGACTCAAGAGACACAAGCAGATCATTCTGTTGTTGGGGGTTTTTTTGGGGGGGGTTGTCCAAGTCCTTTCAAGAGTAAAAGATAATGAAGTCCAAGTAAATGACACTAACTATAAATTTATATCAAGGATCTGAGACACAAAATTTAGCACTCAGTTTTGATTCTCATCAAATTTCAAGTGTGTTCAGACTGAAAGCTCTGAACAGAATCTGTTGACAGAAAAAAATTACATGTGAACACAAATACCACAAAGGAAAATGTGGGAAACAGTCAGCTAAAACAGTATGCAACAGCACAGGTGGGTGAAAGGTACAGTAGAACAGCACAGATGGACGAAGTTATGTTCAACTTCAGGAAATTAACCCTTGTATTTTTTTTGGTTTAGTTAGAATAATCTAGATACTAATCCCTAATAGGACTGGTCTGATTTCAATGCAGTAAAATTACAGGTTCAAACTGTGTGAAACTTTCTGACAGATGATATATTATTCGAGAATAATTTTTGGGGAAAACTCGGAATAAATCCATTCTCAGAAAAAATTGGAAGAAAACTTGTATGAAATTAACAATGATTGTTTCTTGGTGGTTTTAGAGGAAAAAAAAAATCCTTATTTAAAAAGCGAAAACATTTCAGGGCCAACATGAAACTCTGTGGGATCAATGGAATCGATCCAGTACTCCCCAGCTAAGCAGATTCCTAACTGTAAAACCAACATGTTCAATTCTGAAAATATTGCAGTGAAGCCTTTTTATTTTTGAAGGAGGAAAAATATTTTTCTGCTGAACCTATTAATGAATTTATTATTAATTTAAACTGCCTAGTCCTATGCTGCAATCCTAAAAAGAAAGGCAATTTAAATGATGCCTTAAGCCCCAATAGTTTTTTTAGTTTTCTAATTTTTTGTAAGCTTTATAAGTTTTATAAGGAGTAGAAGTAGATTTAAAAAGCAGCAGCCCTTGTT